>OZ024879.1:27128955-27421357 GCA_964017185.1 Rugalucina vietnamica
TAATATGATAGAACTTGTAAATGAATATAAATTCTTAGGCATATATTTTAGATCCTCTGGTGTGTTTACACAAGGTCTCAAGTATCTGTGTAATAAGGCACTTAAAGCCATTTTCTGTATTAGAAAGGCTCTTATGTCAGATGGTATGAATGCAGGTGTTTATGTAACACTATTCAATCATTGTGTAAAGCTTATTCTTTTATATGGAGGTATGGTCTCTTGATTTTATAATTAACAAACCTGGACAGATCCAGAAAGAATTCAACTAAAATTTCTGAAAAATGTATTGGGGGTTCATAAATATTCCGTTAATGATGCAGTTAGGGCAGAATTTCGGATCTTTCCATTAGCAATTTTTGGACTGCAGGCATCAACAAACTTTTGGATGCACCTATTAATTTAAATGAGTCTTCATTGGCCTATCAATCCTATAAAGAAAGCATGACTTTTCCCAAAGGCTTTGCCCAAACATTTAAGATATTTTTGCATAGAATAAATTTCTCTCATCTTTGGAACAATCAGAGTACTTTTTCTAACCAGAGGACCATTGGTCCTGAGAACGCTCACCTGAAGCCTGATCTTGGAGTATTAAGTCATAATGAAATGACCTTGACCTTGAATACTCACACACCTTGATTGACTTCATAAGTTGTCTGCATCTGCAAAGTTTCAGGTCTCAGGCTGCAATAGTTTCCAAACCCAGTGATTTCTGAGAAAACCATAATTTTAATTTTGATATTTAAATGACCTAGGGCCAAGGTCAAGACATGACTTTGGCCTTCATTAATTACTTACCTTCATTGACTCCATTAGTTGTCTGCATCTAGCAACTGTCAGGTCTCAGGCTGCAACAGTTTGTTTTCGCCTTTTCCCATGTGAAAGCCTATGTTTCCAAAATTGACCTTGCCGTAAAATAGGTCAAGGTCATCATAGGGTCATCATTTCAACAAACTATGATGGGCTGGAGTCCCAAATGCTACATACCAAGTTTCATGAAAATTGGCCTGCCGGTTCTGGAGAAGAAGATTTTTGAAAGGTTTTTACCATATATGGGCGTGGCGGCCATCTTGGTCATATGACCTGGATTTCGCGATCAAACTTTCGTCTCCCCTACCCATGGATGCTTCACATAAAATTTCACTTTGATTTGCCAAGCAGTTTCAGAGAAGAAGATCTTTGAAAAGTGTGTATGGACAACAGACTGGCCAAGGCCAAGAGATGACCTTGACCTATATTAATCACATACCTTCATCTACTCCATTAGTTGTTAGCATCTACCACTTTTCAGGCCTCAGGCTGCAATAGTTTTCAAAAAATCCATAGTTTTCACTTCTTCCTATGTAAAAGCCTATGTTTCCAAATTTGACCTTGCCGTAAAATAGGCCAGGGTCATCCAAGGGTCATCATTTTATCAAACTATGATGGGCTGAGGTCCCCGATGCTACAAATTTTTGTGGAAATCGGCCCACCGGTTCTGGAGAAGAAAATTTTTGAGTGGTTTTAACCATATATGGGCGTGGCGGCCATCTTGGTCATATGACCTGGATTTCGCGATCAAACTTTCGTCTCCCCTACCCATGGATGCTCGACATAAAATTTCACTTTGATTGGCCGCGCAGTTTCAGAGAAGAAGATCTTTGAAAACTGTGTATGGACAACAGACTGGCCAAGGTCAAGAGATGACCTTGACCTATATTAATCACATACCTTCATCTACTCCATTAGTTGTTTGCATCTACCACTTTTCAGGCCTCAGGCTGCAACAGTTTTGAAAAAATTCCATAGTTTTTACTTTTTCCTATGTAAAAGCCTATGTTTCCAAATTTGACCTTGCCGTAAAATAGGTCAAGGTCATCCAAGGGTCATCATTTTATCGAACTATGATGGGCTGAGGCCCTTGATGCTACATACCAAGTTTCGTGGAAATCGGCCCACCGGTTCTGGAAAAGAAGATTTTTGAATGGTTTTTACCATATATGGGCATGGCGGCCATCTTGGTCATGTGACCTGGATTTCGCGATCAAACTTTCGTCTCC
Organism: Rugalucina vietnamica; assembly: GCA_964017185.1. Taxonomy (NCBI): domain Eukaryota; kingdom Metazoa; phylum Mollusca; class Bivalvia; order Lucinida; family Lucinidae; genus Rugalucina; species Rugalucina vietnamica. The sequence goes on from OZ024879.1 coordinate 27,130,992, forward strand.
CCTACCCATGGATGCTCCACATAAAATTTAACTTTGATTGGCAGCGCAGTTTCAGAGAAGAAGATCTTTGTAAAGTGAGTATGGACAACAGACTGGCCAAGGTCAAGAGATGACCTTGACCTATATTAATCACATACCTTCATCTACTCCATTAGTTGTTTGCATCTACCACTTTTCAGGCCTCAGGCTGCAATAGTTTACAAAAAATCCACAGTTTTCACTTTTTCCTATGTAAAAGCCTATGTTTCCAAATTTGACCTTGCCGTAAAATAGGTCAAGGTTATCCAAGGGTCATCATTTTATCAAACTATGATGGGCTGAAGTCCCCGATGCTACATACCAAGTTTCGTGGTAATCGGCCCACCGGTTTTGGAGAAGAAGATTTTTGAAGTGTTTTTACCATATGTGGGCGTGGCGGCCATCTTGGTCATGTGACCTGGATTTCGCGATCAAACTTGAAATGCCACTACCCAAGGAGGCTCCACATAAAATTTCACTTTGATTGGCCAAGCAGTTTCAGAGAAGAAGATCTTTGAAAAGTGTGTATGGACAACAGACTGGCCAAGGTCAAGAGATGACCTTGACCTATATTAATCACATACCTTCATCTACTCTATTAGTTGTTTGCATCTACCACTTTTCAGGCCTCAGGCTGCAATAGTTTTCAAAAAGTCCATAGTTTTCACTTTTTCCCATGTAAAAGCCTATGTTTCCAAATTTGACCTTGCCGTAAAATAGGTCAAGGTCATCCAAGGGTCATCATTTTATCAAACTATGATGGGCTGAGGTCCTTGATGCTACATACCAAGTTTCGTGGAAATCGGCCCACCGGTTCTGGAGAAGAAGATTTTTGAGTGGTTTTTACCATATATGGGGGGGCGGTCATCTTGGTCATGTGACCTGGATTTCGCGAACAAACTTTCGTCTCCCCTACCTATGGATGCTCCACATAAAATTTCACTTTGATTGGCCGCGCAGTTTCAGAGGAGAAGATCTTTGAAATGTGTGCATGGACAACAGACTGGCCAAGGTCAAGAGATGACCTTGACCTATATTAATCACATACCTTCATCTACTCCATTAGTTGTTTGCATCTACCACTTTTCAGGTCTCAGGCTGCAATAGTTTTCAAAAAATCCATAGTTTTCACTTTTTCCCATGTAAAAGCCTATGTTTCCAAATTTGACCTTGCCGTAAAATAGGTGAAGGTCATCCAAGGGTCATCATTTTATCATACTATGATGGGCTGAAGTCCCCGATGCTACATACCAAGTTTCGTGGTAATCGGCCCACCAGTTCTGGAGAAGAAGATTTTTGAAGGGTTTTTACCATATATGGGCGTGGCGGCCATCTTGGTCATGTGACCTGGATTTCGCGATCAAACTTGAAATGCCACTACCCAAGGAGGCTCCACATAAAATTTCAACTAGTTCGGCCAAGCGGTTTCAGAGAAGAAGATCTTTGAAATTGTGGACGCCGACGGACGGACGGACGGACGACGGACGGACGGACGCCGGATCATGGCCATCCTATAAGCTCACCTTGTGAGCCTTCGACTCAGGTGAGCTAAAAACCGAGAATTAAAGGTTTCTCATTTTCAGGTCTTTGTATGTAAAATGTCCAACTGATGTTTTTCTTTAGCTCCGGAGTTAGTAAGTTATTTGGCGCCCAGGGATCTCCATCGTCGGGCAGCTTACTGAATCTGTGAGTCCTGGTTTTTGATTCATCAGGATGTTTATCATGATTTATTTGTTTGTTCTTGATGATTCATTTACTATTTAGAGATTCACCACGAGGACCGAAGAACTAACTAAATGTTATGAACCACTGCAGAAGCTGAGGGTGAGGTTACGGCCGTGTAAAATCGATTTAAACCCGCCAGTAACTTTGTGTTACTGATCGTTCCAAGTCGATACTTCTGTGGTGGTTCTTTTTGTTTTATGTCTTGGTGTTTAAAATATTTTTGTGCTGTTGGCGCCTTATGTACACTGAAGAGCTTTAAAAACGCAAAAAAAGAAAATTGATAATTTTTTGCACCAAGGATACTGTAAGTCTTCCGTAACAGGTGAAAGGGATCAGTAACTGTACTCTGCTTCCATTTTTACACGAAACCGGCATTTGTAAATTCACTGACCACCAACAGGAATAAAAACCCATTTTATACTTTTTGCCATGTGGCGTCACGTTGAATTAATGAAGAAAAACATTTGACCATTTCACACGGAGCTTGTAGTAATCCATAACTAAAAACACTTTAGTTTTCGTTTTGTTTCATTTTTGACAAATCTACGGGTCTTTTTAAAAATGAATTATCCAGCAGAGTTGAATTTTCACTAACTTTATGACGTATATGTGACGCCACGTGACGTCATAATTACCATTTTTCATCTATACGGTACTGCAGCAGTCCCTCCGAGGCTATTGGGACAGTGAAAGGTTGACACCGGTCTGATCAACCGAACTTTTCACGTCAAGGCACTAATGTCTCTAGAGATTTGACGTAAAAACGCTATATTACGTGGATTACGTCGACAATGACCAATCAGACAATATAGCGTTATTGTCATGCAATCAAGGCAATTGGCAAAACCTGTGCTTTTAATGAAATAGCAATGCTCTTTGTGCCAAAGAACAAATTGTAGTCGTGCTCAATATCTTATGCAGTTTTGGATTTTAGGGGTAAAGCTATAGCAAGGACTGTAACTCTCACATTTCTCATTTTTTGATACGAAATTCACAGCATTGTTTTCAAACATATCAATTGTTTATGTGTGTCAAATTTCATAAAAATCGAAATACTAGAAGTATGAAAATACAATTGAATTACAACTTTTGCGTTTTTAAAGCTTTTCAGTGTATGTTTGCATATTTTTAGTTAAGTTAAGGTAACTGAGTGGCCACCTATTGGGAAAATAGCTGCTCATTCGGCTTACGAAATGTTTTCATGGTATAAGTACCTGATTGTTGGTTTGGTTTTTTCCCACCTTGGTTTTTGGAGCGGGAGTCTTTTTCTGATTGCGCCTTTTCCTGATCTTTGCCTACGTGTACTTTTTTTTTTCCTATCTTGGACTTTAAATTAATTCTGTAGCTTGTTTGCATGTTTTAGACGGTCAAAAGCTTAAAAGAGCTTATGTTTATTGTTATGTACTGTCAAGCCGTCTAAAAATAAATTATCTTATTGTGAATAAATTAAAATACTCCTATGTTTAATTTTGGACAGATAAAATCCATGATGACTCAAAACATAAACCTAATTGGAACTAAGAACTTACAGGACATTCAAAACACTCTATGAAAAAGAAATAATCGCTCTATGAAAGAGAAATATATTATATTTGATAATGAATTACCAAAAATAGAAATTTCCACAATTGCTGAGTTTAGAATAAGTGCACATGACCTGCAGAACTGCTGCTTTGGTTTCGCATATAATAATATTTACTTCTCTGCAATATCTTTTCCGATGTACTTGTAAAGGAAATGATCCTTGGCAGGAAAATCTTTTGAGGTTTGTCCGTTAATTAACCTCTTTTTACATTACGAAAACTCGCCCATGCAATATATAGAGATTTTTTTAAGTTGTAAAAATTGAAACTTTTCAGTAGAAAAGTTTCGATATTTTTTCTTATTTTTGCTCAACGAGTACCCACAATCTATGTTTTGGAGCAAAAATAAGAAAAATAAGTATACCCCTGCATACCCCAGTTTTGCAATATAAAAGTGGGGTATAAGGGTGTATACATTATACGGACATGTTTTCGTGATGCATGTCTGAATAGTTTAATGGTGACACGCAAAATGACATTATTTCACCATATATATCATGCAAAGACATTACATGTAAAATGTAGAATAAAATGTAGAAAAATATTCATCAAATGTAATAAAATAATTTATATATTCGATAAGCTATATTTCACATACATTTTATTATATGAAAATATGTTTTTGGATTGTCTTTTCCGTTTACTTTGTATACAAACTGGCTTGCGTTTTTGCAGGTAAGCTCTTTCACTGACGAGAGGCTCTAATCAGTATGTAGTCTACGTTACGAGACGTCAATAACCTCATTCCGATGGGAAAATAGCATTGATGTAACGGGAAACTACAGTCGATATTTCGTCATATTTCACATTACTTAGCCGTTTTGGTAGTTTTTATAAAAATATAATGCAAGATAAAAAGTTCAAAGGATGGTGAAATGGGCCATATTGCGCAATATTTGGTACTTTATACAGTGACCCTTTTCAACATAACAATAACACATATGGATATAACATGAATCACTGATGGATGGCAAATGGTCATTTTGGACTAATTTTGTTATACACCTATATATTTACTATCGTTATAACACTGATTGGAAAGCTATGTTACTCGGAAATTGTTTGTTTGTTTGACTGAATTGATACTTTACGTTCCAGTCAACAGCAATGGTCATGTCGGGACGTTGCCTTCATTTTATGGGAATTTTACCAAACATAAGGATGTCATGACACTCAAAATGCACTTTATAAATATAACCACCCAACTAAGCCAATAAGGCTTATAAGCCAATAGGGCTTATATGTACGGATGGCTTGGCTAAACCACTTTTCCTGGGCAGACTCAGACATGAGCGCTTAACCAATTATCAGATGTTCGGTCAGTAGATTAGAAGCTTTGCATGGAGGCACAAGCAGCCCATCTATTTCTTCTAAAGTTTGGAAAATCCCACCTGTGATAGCTGTGAGGTTGAAAACCTTGCATAGTAATTGTCCTTGACATACCCTTCAAGCATGCACCTTGACCTGGTGTCCTTGATCTATATTACACGGTCCAGTGACTTTGAGAATATTCACCTTGTAGATTAGTCAGTCCTTGTGATAAATGAGAGGTTGAAACCATCCGCATCCACGTCAGTGTCCTCGTCATACTGCGGTACAGTTATGTTAGAACTAATTGCTGTTTGCGCAATATCGTCCCCATGTGTCAAAATCAAAGACAAACACAAGATGTTTCAACATCAGACTTCAAAGACTATGTAACCCTTTGTAGTATAAAGTGTAAAGTGAACTGAGTTAACCTTAAGACAGTGGCACAGAATTAGCCAATAATGATCAATAATAGTTTACTCAAGATAGTAGGTAAACCTAAGTCCCGTCCCGCCCATGTAATTTGTGTGACAGGTGGTCAGTTGAATTGAATTGGAGTAAAATCAATTAAATATTTACATGCTTCAAAATATTTTGTCCTTCCCTGATAAGATGAATTTCAAGATTATATATTAATGTTGTTCTTATCTGTTTTAATGTGCTTTTGTACCTGTCCACAAAACACATATTTTTATGTACTATATTGAAATAAATTCAGCCACTGACAAGTGACAATACAATATAATTAAAGGTCAGGTAGTTCTTCCTTCAATGGTGGAGTTTAGGCGGAGCTAAACTTGTCCTAAGTAAATGTCTATTTGGTAGTGGTGGGCCGATGATCGACTATAGTCGAAAGTCTGTTGGTTTAGGCTTCCGATTGCGACAATCGATTGTAAATTGGTGCAATCTATTGTAGGGGTAACACCTCAATTTCATATAATTCTAAATCCGAAACAACACCCGTTATGTATCGCACAGTCGTAGCCTCGGTCCAGTTATCTTATATTCCGATATGAAGATATGGTTATGATTCATGCTTATATGGTTAGGTCAATGAGATATACAATACCATTTATTCCCCACCAACCCGCATGTGCTGTAAGCCCCAATAATGATGACGATTATGATGATTGATGTGGATGATGGTGAGTGATCAGGGTGATGATGATTGATTGGTAGCAACAATGGTGATTGATGCGTATAATGGTAATCATTACAGAGACATAAAGATTGCTCGAGTGACGATAAAACTGACAGTTTGTTGACAGTTCACATGTGGGCCCACGAAAACTTATGACGTTTGACAGACGAGTTGTATAACTAGACATAGCGACAAGTTAATGTGGAATTACCTCTAGCGAAAGTTGAAAAGCATCATTTCTTGCTAAATTCTATCCAATTTGTATGCTAACTATGCTTGCAGGCTGTAGAAAGATGTTAAACTTTTGACACAACGCGGGAGTTTCTGCCATTTCCTTGTTTAGAACAACTGCGATGGCCAGGACCGAGGTTATCCAAAATTTGGCTGTTCCACTAAGGCGGCGAAGTTGCCGATAAGACGAAAAGGAAGATAAATCCAAGTCTCTAAGCGGACATATAAATTCTAAAAATCTTACTAATAAATAGTTATTCTTATTTGCAGGTGATTTGAACCGCGATTCCATTAATACATTGTTACAGGTGAAGTAGGCGAGAGGAGAATCTCACCTTTCTCATTTTGTCACAATGCTGTTATATTTAAATTAGCCACGCTGAATTTGCATAAATCCTACAGAATCGTACAAGAGAGAGAAAACACCAGTCACATGACCCACAGAAATCCAACAGGTTCGTACAGCGCGGCCCGCCCCCCCCCCCATATATAAACGACCGCATCCCCTGGAGCAGACACACTCTCGCAAAACTCAGCTTCTGAATTTAAATAGTGTAACTAGATTTCGTGGTTCAGGACTATATTTTTTATTCTAGACTACCGCCGCAGAGCTAAGAAGTAAGGATGGCTGTTGATGTGTGGTTACAGTTGTTATTCTGAGGAGTTCAGGGTTTGATTTATCTTGTTCTTGTTGATTTGAAATGTTCCCTTGTTTTTGATCTTAGACTTTCAGGCTCTTCCAATACTGTGATGGTACAATGACCATTAGCTGACCTTAGGCGACACCGTGTATGAATACAGTACTATGAATAGATGACAGTTACCACGTGAGGGCTTCCCCTACGCATTTGGAGATCACCTGGAGCTATTTATAGACATCGACCTAAATCGTGACCTCTATGTGTATACAGTGACAACCCAAAAGAGCCTGAGAGGACTAAAGATAATGCTATCCTTTCTTGTTTTGTTTCGAGTTTAAAGTTTATTACTGTTTAAATATGGATAATTACCATGATTTTTAATTAAGGCTTTTCTTAAATGAATTTTAAAAAAACTGTTTATACATTTGAAGCTAAAGTTTAATAGTTAATTGGCAATTAAGCATTTAATATATAGGCTTGGTTACATTTCTGTTGTAATGCTTAAGTTCTGGTTATGCTAGAACTTCCTAGATATGTGCTAGTTTATGCTAGTACTCCCTAATAATGTGCTAGTTTATGCTAGTACTCCCTTATTTTGTGCTAGTTATGCTAGTGCTCCCTTATCAACGTGTTAGTTATGCTAATACGATGCCCCTGAATATTTATGGTCTCAGTTTTGAAATATTAAATACAGCCATTCCATGCTCTTGTAGCCAAGCAAATCAAATTCTGTAAGGTTTATGCATAAGTAATGCTGTGCTCAGAACACGTAGAATTATGAATGCTATTTAAAGTAATAATTACATACTTTCATAAATGTTTAAGTAATATTGATCATACTTAAGAATCACATTAAATACATAATGTACGAGAATGAGGCTGTTCATCTCTTCGTATTATGAAGTTATGCTTCATAGAAGAGCTGGATTGTCTCATACGACCTTGACCTTGCCACAACCTGAATTGACCTTGACCCAGAAGCAGACAGAGCTATCTATGGTTATGCGAATCTAGGCGCGACGCGAGGGGAGCTATTCTATGGACTATGGCGCAGCTTAAGAGGGGAAAGAATCATATATATATATAACCATTTATGGGTGAAATTTGAGCATTAAGTGTTTATAAATAAAAGAATACATTTTTTAAGTAGAAACTGCCTTCATTATCTTTCCTCCTCAAAAGTCTCTCCATTCAATCAATCAAAAGTCATGTCAGCCCAATCAATGGTCATGTCGATCGAATTAAATGTCATGTCAATCATATATCACAAGTAAAACTGTATCGTTCAGCCCATACTCGGTCCATCGTGAAGTATATGGTAAAAGTAAGCGATGATCAGGAAAACAATGATCAGGAAAAAGCAATGAACACGATGAACAGAAAAGTCGGAAGCACTGGTCAATTACACGATAGCAAGCATCCGTCTATAACTCACTCCTGTAACCCCCTACTGTCTGCCTGGTTTATAGCGGTGAAGGTCTGGTGACCTAGTCCAGTGACCTTGACCCCTGTGACCTTGCATATTATGGTGTCAGAAAAGTGGGATCTGTCAATACAGTGTTGCAGCGATGGTACAGTACAGATACAGTCTATGGTCATGGTTATGGTACAGTTACAGAAAGATGAGAAGCAAGATACAGAGGTACCTTAAGGACGCTGGTAATGTACAGATCTAGTGATACGAACCCCAAACTTATAGTTAAACGATACAGTTATTTTTTTATGATTTAAGGCTCAGATTTGCTAGCAAAGAGATATGACTTGAAAACAATAATTTCAGGGAATAAATATGGGCAAAAGGAGAAATTTGAAAAGGAGAGACAATGTGGTTGAAGGTGAAGGCAGTGGCAGTGATGTGACTTTAAGCGCCGTAGAAAATGAGCATGATAGCGCTGAAGAATCTGATATGGGGGTCAGGGAGGGGGCTAATACGCGTAGAGAAAACGTTAATTTTGAGCAACCTTTTGGACCTGTGCAACCTGCGCCGCGTTTTCAGGTACTCGGTGATAGAGATGAGGATCCTGTCATTATGCAGCAAAATGTAGGTATAGAGACAGACACTGAAGGGCCTGCTGAGGGTGATGGGGCGAGGCCGAGGGCAGAAGAAAATAATGAGGTCACTAGGGCAATGAAGGAGATGACTACTGCCTTGGTAAATACAATTAAAGAGTCAAATAGGGCTATAAATCAAAACTTAAACAATGTTCTAGAACAGGTTCAGAGAAGGCAGGTTGCGGAACGGGTAATTACAGCGCAAAATAGGTCAAATAGAACAGACCGGGGTCGAAGGTCGGTACCTAATCCTAGAAGATCAGTGTATAGTAGGTCAGGATTTTCAGATACTGATGAAGACGGAGATGATTATCCACTTCAGAGGCAGCAGAGATTCACTGATCCTGTGCAACAAAGGGAGATAACTAAGCTACCCATATTCACAGGTAAGGAACCTTGGAATGTATGGTTTAACAGGTTTACAGAGGTGGCAGATAGGAGAAACTGGACTGACGAAGATCGGCTTGATGAGATATTACCCAGATTGCAGGGAGCGGCTGGTGAGTTTGTATTTGGTCAACTTAGACGTGAAGTAAGGGGAGATTATGCTCACCTGGTGTCTGAATTAAATAGTAGGTTCAGAGTTGTGGTTACAAAGAAAACATACGGAGCCCAATTCAGTCATCGCTGTCAGAAAGCTAATGAATCTGTTGAGGAGTATGCTGCAGAATTAAAACGGTTGTATGATAAGGCACATGCAAATAGAGATGAAGAGACGAGGCGTGAAGACCTTCTTAGGAGGTTTCTCGATGGTTTGTATGATGAAAAGGCTCGTTTTCAGGTAGAATACATCAAGGAGCCCAGAGACATTGATGAGGCTGTTTACCAGGTAGTAGATTTTCAGAAGACTAGGCATCGTCCTTTGATGAGAGATGGCAATGGTGACCGGCGGGGTAGAAAACATGCACGTACTGTCAGGTTTGATCAGACTGAGTATGAGGATAGTGATGATGAGAGCGATGGAGCCATTCAGGTAGATAAAAAAAGGTAAAACGTAAGAGGGGTGGGAGAGCACGCAAAGCTGTTGTTGGTCAAACTGAGACATCTGTTAAAGCTGAGTCAGGTAAGCAAGCTGAAAAGAACACACAGGGGCAGAAGCAGTCTTCAGATAGTGACTTGGAAAGAACATTGAAGGCTTTGCAAGATAAAATAGTCAGCTTAGAGAGACAATTACAACAGAAAGGTAATAGTGTAAGTGCTGCTCCACAGCAGAGCTATGTGAGACCAGACATTGTGTGCTATCATTGTTCTGAAGCAGGTCATTTTGCTCGAGAATGTCCTCAGAAGCAACAAGGTAGGAAGTATGGGCAGTTCAACAGATTACGTGGGCAGAGAGACCAAGGGGCTTATTACAGGGGTGGGTCATCTTACTCTCGTAATAATGGTAACAATCAAGCATATCAGGGAATGGGTTCAAACAGTTCTCAACCTTTAAACTGGAAAGGGACGGTTCTGATGGCCGTGAGACGACCCTTGTTTATAAAAACATAGGCCAAAACAGTAGTTGTAAAGAGAAGAAATTTAGACACAGTTTGCCAAGTAGTGTGGGAGCTTACATAGATGCAACAGTAGAAGGGGTTCCGTTGTATTTTACAGTTGATACAGGTTCATCTCCGACTATACTTAGCAAAAAGATTTTTGACAAGATTTCGCCTGAGTGCCGACCTAGACTTGTACCTTCTGTCCATAATATTACTTGTGCAGGGGGCACAACTCTTAAAGAGCATGGTAAAGCAATTTTCAACTTGAAAATGGGTTATCTCCAGTTATCAAAAGAAATCATAGTAGCTGATATTGGGGATGAGGGATTGCTTGGTGCAGATATAATGCAGGAGGATGAAATGGGCCCTGGGGATTTGATCTAGAGTAAAGGGATTTTTAGAATGCGGGGCGTGGATATAGAAATTCTTAAGGTGGGAAAGGACAGTAGGGTTCGAAAAGTCACAGCAGCTGATCATTTTACTGTCCCCGGATACTGTGAGCAGGTAGATGTTTTTGTAGAAAGATTTCCTGAGGATGACTGTACAAGCAACAGAGATGTGATAGTAGAGCCTTGTGAGGGGTTTTTCAGAAAGGTATCCCCTAGTAATGGCAAGTACTATTGTCGACATTAATTCCAGTCCGACACAGAAGGTGAGAGTGTTAAATCCATCTAGTGACCCAGTTTCGGTATATCAGGACAGTGTTATTGGTACGGCAGAACAGTACGAAGATGTGAGTATATTAGTTCAGTCCGAAGATCCGTCACAGTCTGAGAACCACAGTGCGGTGAGGCGTATTCAGCTAATGAGCCAAGACACGGAAAATTCTGTACCCCACGCGGCGGTCAATACTTCTAAGAGTAAGTTGCCTTCACATTTAGAAGAATTATGCAGTAAGGCTTGTCAAGGCCGGCCCAGTGAGGAAGCCGCCGTCATAGAAGATCTGTTGGTAAGGCATCAGAATGCATTTTCACGTGATGAGTATGATTTAGGCAGAGTCTCGCTTGAATATGGCGTCCATGAAATTGACACTGGAGATGCGAAACCTGTCCGTTGTCCTAGGCGCGTACCGCTGGCATTCGCTGATGAAGAACGCAAGGTAATTGAAACTATGGAGAAACAGGGCATTATCCGCAAGTCACATAGTTGCTGGAGTAGTCCAATTTGTTTGGTGAGAAAGAAAGATGGCAAGGTAAGACCGTGTGTTGACTACAGGGCTGTAAACAAGGTAACAAAAATGGACAATTTTCCTATTCCCAGAACCAGGGATTGCCTTGATGCTGTTGCAGGTGCAAAGTTGTTTAGTACACTTGATGTTACAAGTTCATACCACCAAATCCCAGTGAAAGAGGAAGATATCCCCAAGACTGCATTCATCACAAAGTATGGTTTGTATGAGCATTGTACTATGCCGATGGGAATGAAAAACTCGAGTGCAACTTTTCAGCGCTGCGTTCAAAGTATTGTACATGGGCTAAATTGGATAAGCTGCCTGGTCTATCTTGATGACATAATTGTCTTTGCTGACACCTTTCAAGAACATGCAGACCGACTAGACATGGTTCTAAGTAGGTTGGAGCAGGCTGGTTTGAAATTACGCAGCTCCAAATGCTTTCTGTTCTGTGATCGGGCGCATTTCCTTGGTCATGTTGTCTCGTCCGATGGCGTGCTGCCGAGCCCTGATAATATTGCTAAGATCATGCAGTTTGCTGCTCCAAAGAATGCGACTCAAGCTCGTGCACTCGTAGGTATGGGAAGTATTTACAGGCGCCACATTAAGAGATATTCAGACATGATGAGGCCGATAATTGATCTTACTAAGAAGGGTAAAGAGTTCAAATGGACAGAAGCATGCGAGGAAGGCTTGGCGAAGCTGAAAGAAGCACTTGTAAGTCCGCCAAAAATGGCCTATCCCTTAGATATTGGAGACTATATCCTAGACTGTGACGCAAGTGACTATGCCTTGGGAGGGGTGCTCAGCCAGATCCAAAATGGTGAAGAAAAGGTGATAGCTTATGGTAGTAAGATGCTGAATAAAGCAGAGAGAAATTACTGTGTGACAGACAAAGAATTACTCAGTATACGGTACTTTGTTGGGTACTTTAGGCAGTACCTACTAGGAAGGAAGTTTACGGTAAGAACAGATCTTAAAGCATTGACGTTCTTGTTCAGTTTCAAAGAACCTAGAGGCAGGTTGGCCCGGTACTTAGAAATTCTGTCCGCATATGACTTTACGGTGAGTTATCGAAAATCCGGTGGGCATTGTAATGCAGATGGAATGTCTCGTTGTGTTAGCCCTTGCGACTGTCAGTGTAATGAATAAAAATAATTGTTAGATCCTTTGGAAGCAGTAAAAATACAAAACTAGAAGATGGGCCATATTGTACAATTTCGGGTAATGAACCTTCGTCAGTGACCCTTTATAAAGCCGGCAGCGAAAGCCAGACATTTTGCTGCAATTTCAAGAATTTACATCTGTGTAGTCTAAATTAAAGACTCAAATTCCCAAAGGGGCCAAATAATCAAAATACTGTTAAGAAGATGATTCTTAACATATAAAAAATTGAAATACTTAATATATATTCACTGATCCCAAAGGATCAAAAGAAAAATATAATCTGCACTATGGATGATGTACGGGGAGACTTTTTAGGGCCGCCACACGGCACAACACCAGCTGCAGTAATAGTAAATAAAAATAATTGTTAGATCCTTTGGAAGCAGTAAAAATACAAAACTAGAAGATGGGCCATATTGTACAATTTCGGGTAATGAACCTTCGTCAGTGACCCTTTATAAAGCCGGCAGCGAAAGCCAGACATTTTGCTGCAATTTCAAGAATTAGATACTTTAGAGCCGCTGAAATGCTGGCCTTGTAAGAAGTGTGAAAAGAAAGCTATAGGTATGAAGAGTACTCTACTGTTGGGACGTTCAGAAATGGGCAAGGAAGTGAGTTACCAAGCATTGTAGGAGGGTGAGAATCAACACAGTGTTAAGCAAATGACATGTATTACGAAGTCCATGGCGCCAAACAATAATGGACAAACTAATGAGTCGAGGGGTGAACTCAAAGTCACGGCTAGTAATCCGCTTGTTGATAGTCTTAGTTTTGTAGAGTCAGATGATGAAGTAGAATATGGTCCAATGTGTGAAGAGGTTGCAACCCGTGTATATGGAGAAGACCCTCAGAGTTTGGTAAGACTTCGAACGGGCAATAGTAAAGTAGAGTTGAGCTGTGATTTACAGAATGGTGAGTATGGTGAAAGGGAGACAACTCACACTGAAGTCCAGGGAAACACTGATGTCAGAGAAGATGTTAGAGCTGTAGAAACACGATCTCATTATGCAAGAAGAGACACATGAAGGTCAGGCTACAGGGGGTGAAACAAGGCGAGATCCTGAGACCCCAGCTGTTCTACCAAGAAAGGTAATTTTGAGTAATTATTCAGATAAAAACTTGGCTAGCATGCAGAAAGAGGATCCCGACATTTCATTTGTGTATGAAAATTTGTTGAAGGGACTTGAGCGACCCTCAAGTACTGATGTTGTGACAAAAAGCCCAGCCACACGGCATTATTGGGTTATCTGGAATTCACTTAGCCTAGACAATGGGTTGATTGTAAAAGAATGTGTTCAGAAAAATGGCCTTAGTAAATATTTTCAGCTACTTATTCCCAGAAATCTCAGGAAGGAGGTCTTGAAGGAAGTCCATGATAAATAACTGGGTGCTGGTGTGTGATATCTGTGCTGCTCACAAGATTCCCCAGAAGCCGAAGGCACCGTTAGGTAGCCTAGGGGTAGGTGCTGTGCTTGCTACACTTTCAACTGACTTTGTAGGTCCATTCCCAATCACACCTAGGAGCAACAGATTTATTCTTGTTGTTGCGGAAAATTTCAGTAAGTGGGTAGAAATATTTGCGGTAGCTGACCAGTCAGCCGTGACGACAGCTAATGTGATTTTGAATGAGGTAATAGCAAGGTATGGTGCACCACTTTCTATTCACAGTGATTTTCGGTCTAACTATGAAAGTCAGATATTTCAGGAGCTATGTAAACTAATGGAAGTGAGGAAGACTCGTACATCTGTGAGAAACCCGAAAGGTAATGGTCAGGTAGAGAAATTCAACAAGACATTGGTACGTATGATTAAAGCCTATCTAAAGGGTGAACAGGAGAACTGGGATTTGAACCTCGGGTGTTTGGCAGCCGCTTGTAGGGCAACTCCAAGTGCGTCGACAGGATTTACACCTAATATGTTAATGTTGGGGCGTGAGGTAAGAATTCCAGCAGAACTCAGAAGTGGACAAGCATGTGATAGTGAAGATCAGTCTATAAACTCATATGGTGAGTATGTCAGCTGGTTGAGAGATAGGATGCAGGCGGCACATGACATTGCCCCGAACACTTAGGAAACGCGGCGAAGCGACACAAGTATGCTTATGACACTAAGCTTGAACACTTGCGCTATGAACAAGGGGAATGCGCTTGGTATCTACATGAAAAGCGGGTGTTAGGAAACAGTCCAAAGTTGCAGCCGAAATATGTACTATGCGTCGTGCTCAAGAGACTCAGTGATGTGACATACTTGATTGGCTTGGAAAAGGGAGATAATCGTGTGGTGCATCACGACAAATTGAAGAGATATGTTGGACAGAATAGGCCGAAATGGATGGACAGAGCAACGCCAAAATTTATAAGGGGTAATTAGAATCAAGGTCAAAGGTCAATGTCCGAATAATAATAATGATAGAAACTTAGTAGGTGACAATATATTATTTCAGTATGGCAACAGGACAGCTGCAGTTTGTACTGACAAGGGGGAGAGCCTATCGTTATGTGCCATGTGGGTACGTGGAAAATAAGAGCAGGACAGAGGTCCACTTTTACAGTCAGCACGTGATGGACGCGGAAATTCCTTTCGTTTGCGTAATGTGTGATTTTAAGACTGGCGACAAAAAAGCTAGATCGACATTAAGAGTCACCTGGACACATGGAGAAGCTAGAGTCTGGATTGGAGGGGTTAGAGGTGATTCATTCCTCGACGCCAAAGTATATACAAGTGGGTAAAGATATTGTGAAACTGTCTAAGGAGGATTCAGCACGCCATTGGACTAAGGTGAGCATGACTGTTGAGGGTAAGGACGATGAGGTGATAGAAGATCTGAGGCCTCAACTGTTGGGAGAAGAGAATATGGAGTTAACACCAAAGAGGGTGGTTTTGGAAGACATCAAGAAATCTTTGGTACACCGGGAAACTCAAACTGATGAGGTGTCTTTGGACCGACTTGAAGGGAAGATTGATGCTCTAAAGGGGGATATTGTGAGTTGTCTTGACAACATGTTTCAATATATGGAACAAATGAGAGAACTGAATTCCATGCAGGAAGGGGTGATTAAACAGCTAGAAGAGAGATTGGAGAAGGAGAGACACGAGGAGGGGCAGCAGCAGAAGAGGGAGCGAGATGACAGGGATAGAAGGAGGCGAGGAGAACACCGCGACCGGAGGAGGGAGAGAAGTAGAAGCAGAGAAAGGAGATACGACTTGTGGGGGGGGGGGGGAGATAAAGATGAGAAAAAATAAAGATAGTGAAGTTTGCAGGGCTCTTAGTAAAACAACGCCTGATTGGCTAGGAATTTAAATGTTTGTGAGGGACCACTAAACATTTAAACAGGGGGTAGTTGTAGGGGTAACACCTAAATTTCATATAATTCTAAAGCCGAAACAACACCCGTTATGTATCACACAGTCGTAGCCTCGGTCCAGTTATCTTATATTCCGATATGAAGATATGGTTATGATTTATGCTTATATGGTTAGGTCAATGAGATATACAATACCATTTATTCCCCACCCACCCGCATGTGCTGTAAGCCCCAATAATGATGACGATTATGATGATTGATGTGGATGATGGTGAGTGATCAGGGTGATGATGATTGATTGGTAGCAACAATGGTGATTGATGCGTATGATGGTAATCATTACAGAGACAGAAAGATTGCTCGAGTGACAATAAAACTGACAGTTTGTTGACAGTTCACATGTGGGCCCACGAAAACTTATGACGTTTGACAGACGAGTTGTATAACTAGACATAGCGACAAGTTAATGTGGAATTACCTCTAGCGAAAGTTGAAAAGCATCCTTTCTTGCTAAATTCTATCCAATTTGTATGCTAACTATGCTTGCAGGCTGTAGAAAGATGACAAACTTTTGACACAACGCGGGAGTTTCTGCCATTTCCTTGTTTAGAACAACTGCGATGGCCAGGACCGAGGTTATCCAAAATTTGGCTGTTCCACTAAGGCGGCGAAGTTGCCGATAAGACGAAAAGGAAGATAAATCCAAGTCTCTAAGCGGACATATAAATTCTAAAAATCTTACTTATAAATAGTTAATTCTTATTTGCAGGTGATTTGAACCGCGATTCCATTCATATATTGTTACAGGTGAAGTAGGCGAGAGGAGAATCTCACCTTTCTCATTTTGTCACAATGCTGTTATATTTAAATTAGCCACGCTGAATTTGCATAAATCCTACAGAATCGTACAAGAGAGAGAAAACACCAGTCACATGACCCACAGAAATCCAACAGGTTCGTACAGCGCCCCCCCCCCCATATATAAACGACCGCATCCCCTGGAGCAGACACACTCTCGCAAAAGTCAGCTTCTGAATTTAAATAGTGTAACTAGATTTCGTGGTTCAGGACTATATTTTTTATTCTAGACTACCGCCGCAGAGCTAAGAAGTAAGGATGGCTGTTTATGTGTGGTTACAGTTGTTATTCTGAGGAGTTCAGGGTTTGATTTATCTTGTTCTTGTTGATTTGAAATGTTCCCTTGTTTTTGATCTTAGACTTTCAGGCTCTTCCAATACTGTGATGGTACAATGACCCTTAGCTGACCTTGGGCGACACCGCATATGAATACAGTACTATGAATAGATGACAGTTACCACGTGAGGGCTTCCCCTACGTATTTGGAGATCACCTGGAGCTATTTATAGACATCGACCCGAATCGTGACCTTTATGTGTATACAGTGACAACCCAAGAGAGCCTGAGAAGACTAAAGATAATGCTATCCTTTCTTGTTTTGTTTCGAGTTTAAAGTTTATTACTGTTTAAATATGGATAATTACCATGGTTTTTAATTAAGGCTTTCCTTAAATGAATTTTAAATAGACTGTTTATACATTCGAAGCTAAAGTTTAATAGTTAATTGGCAATTAAGCATTTAATATATAGGCTTGGTTACATTTCTGTTGTAATGCTTAAGTTCTGGTTATGATAGAACTTCCTAGATATGTGCTAGTTTATGCTAGTACTCCCTTATTATGTGCTAGTTATGCTAGTGCTCCCTTATCAACGTGTTAGTTATGCTAATACGATGACCCTGAATATTTATGGTCTCAGTTTGAAATATTAAATACAGCCATTCCATGCTCTTGTAGCCAAGCAAATCAAATTCTGTAAGGTTTATGCATAAGTAATGCTGTGCTCAGAACACGTAGAATTATGAATGCTATTTAAAGTAATAATTACATACTTTCATAAATGTTTAAGTAATATTGATCATACTTAAGAATCACATTAAATACATAATGTACGAGAATGAGACTGTTCATCTCTTCGTATTATGAAGTTATGCTTCATAGAAGAGCTGGATTGTCTCATACGACCTTGACCTTGCCACAACCTGAATTGACCTTGACCCAGAAGCAGACAGAGTTATCTATGGTTATGCGAATCTAGGCGCGACGCGAGGGGAGCTATTCTATGGACTATGGCGCAGCTTAAGAAGGGAAAGAATCATATATATATATATATAACCCTTTATGGGTGAAATTTGAGCATTAAGTGTTTATAAATAAAAGAATACATTTTTTTTTAAGTAGAAACTGCCTTCATTATCCTTCCTCCTCAAAAGTCTCTCCATTCAATCAATCAAAAGTCATGTCAGCCCAATCAATGGTCATGTCGATCGAATTAAATGTCATGTCAATCATATATCACAAGTAAAACTGTATCGTTAAGCCCATGCTCGGTCCATCGTGATGTATATGGTAAAAGTAAGCAATGATCAGGAAAGCAATGATCAGGAAAAAGCAATGAACAGAAAAGTCGGAGGCACTGGTCAATTACACGATAGCAAGCACCCGTCTATAACTCACTCCCGTAACCCCCTACTGTCTGCCTGGTTTATAGCGATGAAGGTCTGGTGACCTAGTCCAGTGACCTTGACCCCTGTGACCTTGCACTATTGTAATCGGTTCCGGGCCGGAGTTCCGTCGTACAGCGGCGTGCGCCGTCCACACGCCGTCCATTTTGAATCAATCAAGTTCGCCTTATTTCACACTTCCAAATGGCGGACGGAGAAGATGCCGCGGCTCCAATGACCATCAAAACGGGGCAGAATTGGCAGAAAACAAAATCTACAGCTATCCAGGGGGCAGAAAGAAATCAAAAGTGTGGGATACGTTTGGTTTTTTACAAAGTCAAGCCAGGTCCGCCCACCAGAGAAACGCTGGATTTGTCCAGAGCAGTTTGCAAAAAAATCTACGTTAACAAAGGTAGATTGACATCTATCTAGCTTTTTCCATCAATCCATCTATCTTTCAGACTAAAATACACTGAAGACTACAGTACAGCTGTTGTTGAGTTATGGGTTATTTTTGATAGAAGTTGTGTTCTATTTCAATGTTTTACTTGTAAAAAAAGTTAGTTTTTGCAGAGGTGTAAACATTCAAAGATACAGTAGCTTTGAAGTGTTTTGGTGGCAACTGTTAGACTTAGTGATGATTTCTAGTCAAGAATACTCAAGATGTTCTATATCCATATGGGCTCTAGTCAAGATTGAGATTAATATTCAATGCAATCTAGTCATGATTGACGACTTCACAAAAGCAGATTAAATAAGGGGAGATTTTGATGATAATTGCAAAATGATTTTAATTTCTAATGAGCAACCACAACATAGGATTTTATGAAAAGATTACTTCAGATAAGCAAAATCAACTCGCAGTTACCATCAATTATCATCAAACATTCTCCTGATATAGACTTCAGCAAATGATTATTCAGCAAAAAGTCACAGTCTGATGATATTTGCAATTTGAGCCGATGCATCAGAAAACCAACAATATTTGATGATAATTGAGCAGCTGATTTGCACCTTGTTTCAGCTTCACAGATAGTATGATGCCTCTTTTAAATCTGAATTTTTCAAGCTTCTATTTTCTGTGGTTTGTGTCGGACCTGGTTGGAAATACTCACTGTTGATTTTCACATGCAAAGGCTCATTTATAAACCCTCACTTTCCACTTTCTTGTTGTTAATTGAAATTTTGTTTTCTTATTTTTGCTCTATCATTGTTGGTTCTCATTAGAACTCTATGGTCAAAGCAAATGTATTTGAAATAAAGCAAACAGTTAGATTCATAATTAAAATTATTTTAATCTATTTACGAGTACCAGTAACATGAAAGCTCTATGTTAAATATAAAAACAACAAAATTCATGAAGAAGAATAAGCTAGAATGGGGCCATCCTTAAATGATTCTTTGTTTGCTGTGCTCCTACCCATCAATTTTAATGTGGGTAGGTAGGTAGGTCTTTTTTTTTTTTTTGATCCAGAAAAATATCTTTATAATTTGCTATATTAGTAGATGTATATGGTTCAAAATAAGATATATTGAAGTTAAAACAGTATAACAAAACATTGTCAGAACATAAAAAAGGTTTTGGAAAGAATAATTTTGTGAAAATGAATACTTGTTATAGAATTTTTGAAAAAAAAAAAAAGAAAAAAAAAAATCCTCAAAATGGCTATAAAATTTTTTGGGTAGGGCCAATTTTGGCGGGTAGGTAGGAGCACAGCAAACCAACAATTTTTTATGGTAGGCCTGGTTAAAACTGTGACATTTTGACAGTGCATATACATACAAGTACAAAATTTAATGTGATAAGTAGATCAGCAAACACATAATCTAGTATTCGAAATCGATAACTAGTTGGTTTAGTCCTTCCGATTGTAAACCGATAATCGATTGTGATTTCAAATCCATTGCCAACCACTACTACCCTTACTACCCTGAAAATGAACTGAAAATGAACTGTTATAATGGTGCTGTTTTGGGAACATCAAATTCTTTGATCTTAAGGTGAGACATCATCCAGGTGTTGTGTTAGAAAACCACAAAAGGAGCTTAATATGGCATGGAACGCTTGATGATTTCATATTTTGTAGCGTTGTGTTTAATTAACTGGATCATTAAAGCTATTGCCGTGTATAATCTCTTATTGCAAGAATAAGGCTAGCAGACGTGACCTGGTTTGTCACTGGTCATAGAAAGTCGCTATAGTTTATTTTAAAATTTGTTAGCACTGGATTCGCAACGAAGACAGTATATTCTCGGTACACTTTTTATTTACAGTCATTTTCGTACAGAAGAAATTGACTCGAGGAAATTGACTTTGTCTACAAAATCACATATAACTAAAGTTGTACCCAAGAGCACCTGTCTCGCTGGTTTATATACTCCTCAAGATATGGCACCGGTACATCTACCGGGACCAAGGTCCTGTACGTAGTTTCGTGCTATTTCATCATATTTTCCTCCTTACATGCATCATACCGGTGCTGAGATCCGGTACATTGATAAAACACCGGCACGTTCATACCGGGACCATCAAAGGTCATGCACTTACATCTATTTCTATTATTTAAGTAGTTATACGATCTGGCTCTCTATCAACTGAAAACATGGCATACCTAAAAATTCGCCACATTACTCCCAACTTTGAAGACATGAACTTCCACTGTTCATAAAGTCATGAAAACCAGAAAGACAGGTAGACTGGAACAAAACATACATTGCTACTGGAAAATCGTCATAATATAATATTTGCATCAAAGAAACCAAAGGAATACATTCCTGCTATATATTACAACATACTAAATACATGTATTTACTAAATGTCAGATCTAAGCTGAAACTTCAAAAAACCAACACGCATGTGTGCAAATTGTTTTAAATGCAAAATTTACATAGTGTAAATATGCGATCTTAAAATACTTGACCAATGCTGACTAAAATGCATTGGTTGTACAAATCTAACTTATGTTGTAATTCTGATCAAAATCTTGGATTTTAGAACATTCAGCAATAGATTAAAGATTCTCCAGAGCATTATAGACGCAGGGCTTAGGTAACAATCGCTGCCGATGTATTCTATCAAATGTTTACCAGTTCTAGTAAGGCAGTAAAGGCACACGAAAAAGAAAAACAGATTCAACTGACCTCTATGAAGCCTTGTCAAAAGTTGTAGGAATATTTCTTTCAGGGTCATTGCGTATGTAACAGATTGTCTCCTTCAACAGCTTAAGAATAATAATCCTACACGCGTGTCTACATCTTCAAACTATCAAGATTATTTATGCTGTCAGACTTTGACATATATATCTCAGGCAAAAGAGATGAACTTTCCAGCTATTTTATGTGTCAAAACATTCTTTACAAATCTGAAGATTAACTACAGAAAATTCAGCGTGCACTAGCGTCATCTCTCAGACATAAAAGTACAATCGTAACTGATCCAATTCTTGTCAAGTACAACATTAGTTTCTCTTAGACTGGCAAGAAAACATGTGGTGTTCATTAACACAATAACATTTAAAATCTCCAATTTAATATGTAAAAGAAAATTTCTGCGGTAAACTAAGGTAACTGAGTGGCCACCTATTGGGAAAATAGCTGCTAATCCGGCTTACGAAATGTTTCATGGTATAAGTATCTGATTGTTAGTTTGGTTTTTTCCCACCTCGGTTTTTGGAGTAGGAATCTTTTTCTGATTGCGCCTTTTCCTGATCTTTGCCTACTTGTACCTTTTTCTTACTTAATTACAGTTAAACTAAACAAATTAGAAAACAACAATATAACAATTTGCTACATCGTCTGTGTGAACGTATAGATTAAATTTCTATTGGATAATTGAAACGTGTGCATATTATTTTGACACCAGTTCTCTTTTGTAAATTACCAATGTAGCTAAATTTCTATTGAATAATTTAAACGTGTGCGTATTATTTTTACTCCCTTTCGCTTTTGTAAATTATTAATGTAGCATCAATGCAAACCTGACACCGCAGCAGACCGTTGCGTTCTGAATCTGAATCTGAATAGTTTACTGGTGACACGTCAAATGACATTATTTCACCAGGGGGTTCGGATGGGGGAGAGATTAGTCCCTTGAACGCACGAGTGAAGCGAACTTGGACACACAGTCATCAGACATTTCAGCAGTGGAGATAAGTGAATCAGGGAGGTCATTCCAGTCCCTGATAGTCTGTGGAAAGAAACTACTTTTGTATGCTTCTTTGCTAGCTGAAGGTATCTGAAAAGCCAAAGAGTGTTGATTTCTACAACGCCTATTCTTTGGGATAAGGTCATCTGTGGGTATTCTGGCTCTACCCTTTAGACCTTTGTATAGCAATATAAGTCTACTATCCTTCCTCCTTTTCTTAAGAGATTCCCATTTCAGTTGACCTAAAATGCCAGTCATGCTCCCAGTTTCAAAAACATAATTTCCCGTCACAAACCTTGCCGCACGATTTTGGACCTTTTCCAGTTCTTCCTGGAGGCCATGAGTGTGAGGGTCCCAAACTGAGCTTCCATATTCCAAGACCGGCCGCACCAGTCCTTTATAAGCTGCTTCTTTCACATCTGGGGGACAAGAATACAAATTTCTCCTCAAGAATCCGAGAGTTCTGTTAGCCTTTGTACAAACATTGGAAATATGAGTATTCCATTTCAAATCATTTGTGATAGTTACACCCAGGTATTTTATGCTTTCAACGTTTAACAGTTTTACAAACAAAAACAATGGGAAATTCGAAAACAATGCACAGAGAAACGGAACTAAATCTGAATTTTTCAAGCTTCTATTTTCTGTGGTTTGTGTCGGACCTGGTTGGAAATACTCACTGTTGATTTTCACATGCAAAGGCTCATTTATAAACCCTCACTTTCCACTTTCTTGTTGTTAATTGAAATTTTGTTTTCTTATTTTTGCTCTATCATTGTTGGTTCTCATTAGAACTCTATGGTCAAAGCAAATGTATTTGAAATAAAGCAAACAGTTAGATTCATAATTAAAATTATTTTAATCTATTTACGAGTACCAGTAACATGAAAGCTCTATGTTAAATATAAAAACAACAAAATTCATGAAGAAGAATAAGCTAGAATGCCAGGTTAAAACTGTGACATTTTGACAGTGCATATACATACAAGTACAAAATTTAATGTGATAAGTAGATCAGCAAACACATAATCTAGTATTCGAAATCGATAACTAGTTGGTTTAGTCCTTCCGATTGTAAACCGATAATCGATTGTGATTTCAAATCCATTGCCAACCACTACTACCCTTACTACCCTGAAAATGAACTGAAAATGAACTGTTATAATGGTGCTGTTTTGGGAACATCAAATTCTTTGATCTTAAGGTGAGACATCATCCAGGTGTTGTGTTAGAAAACCACAAAAGGAGCTTAATATGGCATGGAACGCTTGATGATTTCAGATTTTGTAGCGTTGTGTTTAATTAACTGGATCATTAAAGCTATTGCCGTGTATAATCTCTTATTGCAAGAATAAGGCTAGCAGACGTGACCTGGTTTGTCACTGGTCATAGAAAGTCGCTATAGTTTATTTTAAAATTTGTTAGCACTGGATTCGCAACGAAGACAGTATATTCTCGGTACACTTTTTATTTACAGTCATTTTCGTACAGAAGAAATTGACTCGAGGAAATTGACTTTGTCTACAAAATCACATATAACTAAAGTTGTACCCAAGAGCACCTGTCTCGCTGGTTTATATACTCCTCAAGATATGGCACCGGTACATCTACCGGGACCAAGGTCCTGTACGTAGTTTCGTGCTATTTCATCATATTTTCCTCCTTACATGCATCATACCGGTGCTGAGATCCGGTACATTGATAAAACACCGGCACGTTCATACCGGGACCATCAAAGGTCATGCACTTACATCTATTTCTATTATTTAAGTAGTTATACGATCTGGCTCTCTATCAACTGAAAACATGGCATACCTAAAAATTCGCCACATTACTCCCAACTTTGAAGACATGAACTTCCACTGTTCATAAAGTCATGAAAACCAGAAAGACAGGTAGACTGGAACAAAACATACATTGCTACTGGAAAATCGTCATAATATAATATTTGCATCAAAGAAACCAAAGGAATACATTCCTGCTATATATTACAACATACTAAATACATGTATTTACTAAATGTCAGATCTAAGCTGAAACTTCAAAAAACCAACACGCATGTGTGCAAATTGTTTTAAATGCAAAATTTACATAGTGTAAATATGCGATCTTAAAATACTTGACCAATGCTGACTAAAATGCATTGGTTGTACAAATCTAACTTATGTTGTAATTCTGATCAAAATCTTGGATTTTAGAACATTCAGCAATAGATTAAAGATTCTCCAGAGCATTATAGACGCAGGGCTTAGGTAACAATCGCTGCCGATGTATTCTATCAAATGTTTACCAGTTCTAGTAAGGCAGTAAAGGCACACGAAAAAGAAAAACAGATTCAACTGACCTCTATGAAGCCTTGTCAAAAGTTGTAGGAATATTTCTTTCAGGGTCATTGCGTATGTAACAGATTGTCTCCTTCAACAGCTTAAGAATAATAATCCTACACGCGTGTCTACATCTTCAAACTATCAAGATTATTTATGCTGTCAGACTTTGACATATATATCTCAGGCAAAAGAGATGAACTTTCCAGCTATTTTATGTGTCAAAACATTCTTTACAAATCTGAAGATTAACTACAGAAAATTCAGCGTGCACTAGCGTCATCTCTCAGACATAAAAGTACAATCGTAACTGATCCAATTCTTGTCAAGTACAACATTAGTTTCTCTTAGACTGGCAAGAAAACATGTGGTGTTCATTAACACAATAACATTTAAAATCTCCAATTTAATATGTAAAAGAAAATTTCTGCGGTAAACTAAGGTAACTGAGTGGCCACCTATTGGGAAAATAGCTGCTAATCCGGCTTACGAAATGTTTCATGGTATAAGTATCTGATTGTTAGTTTGGTTTTTTCCCACCTCGGTTTTTGGAGTAGGAATCTTTTTCTGATTGCGCCTTTTCCTGATCTTTGCCTACTTGTACCTTTTTCTTACTTAATTACAGTTAAACTAAACAAATTAGAAAACAACAATATAACAATTTGCTACATCGTCTGTGTGAACGTATAGATTAAATTTCTATTGGATAATTGAAACGTGTGCATATTATTTTGACACCAGTTCTCTTTTGTAAATTACCAATGTAGCTAAATTTCTATTGAATAATTTAAACGTGTGCGTATTATTTTTACTCCCTTTCGCTTTTGTAAATTATTAATGTAGCATCAATGCAAACCTGACACCGCAGCAGACCGTTGCGTTCTGAATCTGAATCTGAATAGTTTACTGGTGACACGTCAAATGACATTATTTCACCAGGGGGTTCGGATGGGGGAGAGATTAGTCCCTTGAACGCACGAGTGAAGCGAACTTGGACACACAGTCATCAGACATTTCAGCAGTGGAGATAAGTGAATCAGGGAGGTCATTCCAGTCCCTGATAGTCTGTGGAAAGAAACTACTTTTGTATGCTTCTTTGCTAGCTGAAGGTATCTGAAAAGCCAAAGAGTGTTGATTTCTACAACGCCTATTCTTTGGGATAAGGTCATCTGTGGGTATTCTGGCTCTACCCTTTAGACCTTTGTATAGCAATATAAGTCTACTATCCTTCCTCCTTTTCTTAAGAGATTCCCATTTCAGTTGACCTAAAATGCCAGTCATGCTCCCAGTTTCAAAAACATAATTTCCCGTCACAAACCTTGCCGCACGATTTTGGACCTTTTCCAGTTCTTCCTGGAGGCCATGAGTGTGAGGGTCCCAAACTGAGCTTCCATATTCCAAGACCGGCCGCACCAGTCCTTTATAAGCTGCTTCTTTCACATCTGGGGGACAAGAATACAAATTTCTCCTCAAGAATCCGAGAGTTCTGTTAGCCTTTGTACAAACATTGGAAATATGAGTATTCCATTTCAAATCATTTGTGATAGTTACACCCAGGTATTTTATGCTTTCAACGTTTAACAGTTTTACAAACAAAAACAATGGGAAATTCGAAAACAATGCACAGAGAAACGGAACTAAATTTTACCACCCCTAGTCCAAATACACAATATACGCTTTATATTGGATATATAAAACAACATGCACAAATTATATAATAAAACCATGTCAAAATGACATATGTATACATAATCATAGATATTGCTATTAGACAACCGTTCAGAGCACCATATATATAAGGCTTTGATAGGTTTTTCGATTTCCTACTTCTAACCATCAATATGGCAAACATTAAAATACGACAGGCACTGAAAGCATCTGAATTATATATCCACAAGTGTGCTTATTAGTTACTATGCCATGATAATGGAACTAAGACACGGATTTTGTCAGCATGTCGTTCCCTCACCAACATATGAATACCATCTAATCATTAACTACAGATTCGTTTTAATTTCTAATTTTAGACCTATAAACAAGCAACCTAGTGATATGATACCATAGAAACGTATATTTAAGTGTCTCATGCGTTTTATAATGTAACTGATGACTAAAGTCAACAAACAAGCATCGCTAATTTACGATCGTCTCCAGGACATTACTGGCCTGTCGTCGATGTTGTTCTTCCGCATGTCTTTTAATCTCATCTTGTAGTCCTTGACAAAATTCAAACCAATTAAATGTGTTTATATCGAAATTCGGTGAAACACTGAAATTATGTTCGCGTCTTTTTGATACGGTACGATCATTATAATACAATTTATGTGTAATAACGTTAATAGAGATTGTCTCTCTTTCCGGTTGTGAATAAGCGAAATCCGCACTTTTCCCTGAATTGGAACGATTTTCATCTGCTTCGTCATCAGTGTCATATATCGGAGGAATAGGGATAGTCCGTTTCGTCTTCCTTTGCACCTGTATCACTGTGCAGGCCTAATGTTCCGGGGACCTACTCGTCCATTACTACTAAAGAAGGTTTAGGTGTATCCAATATGTCGTCGAGATAATCCACTACATTGAAACCTTCCAAACTATCGATGTCTAGACTGTCTAACAGACCGATATTACATTGGACATTTCAATCAACATCAGTCCATTCCTGAGCTCTCTTTTTTACTTCCCAAATTTAGAAGGGGTTCTTCACTTTCACTAGCTTGTTGCTGTTTTTGCATCTTTGTTCTGTGATGCAAGAAATCTTTGTTAACTGTTGTCACATCTTCCGTCTTATTTAATCCATGCACTCTGACAAGATGATCAACAATAGTAATTTCTGATATAATTTTTGTTGCAGATGTCTTCTGCATTGATATTCTTCGGTTGACCTGCTAATGGCACGGTACGTTTCTCGATTTATATGAGGTTCGAAATGAAGAAAGAGACATGTCAGATTATGATGTAATCAAGCATAAATTCTACTCATTACTACTTTGGCTAAAATACAAGTCTAACAGTCCTTTAAACTGAAGCATGACCAGTTGAGACTGCATGACCAGCAGAATGTATAGGTGGTCAGCAAAACCACCCAGACCAGGCAGAAGATGGGGGTTCCAGTGATGGACCTCGTGCCATAAAGCTCCTGACTGATCTGCGTGAAGTTGTGAGGTTCGGAGGTCGGCACAACCACCCAGACCAGGCAGAAGATGGGGGGTTCCAGTGATGGACCTCGTGCCATTAAGCTCCTGACTGATCTGCGTGAAGTTGTGAGGCTCAGCAAATCCAACCAGATCATGAAGAATATATGGGGGCCAGTGATGGACCTCGTGCCATATTTCTAGCCGATCAGGGTGAAGTTGTTCAGTCAGTGCAGTGTCATATCTGGACCACACAGTGGTGGGCCCGTAGGTGGACCTCAGCCATTAGAGTCCAGAGACCGTATGGTAGGTCAGTAGATTGACCTTGGCCATCTGGAGGACCTGTACAATCCAGATTGGTCACCCATAGTTTAAAGGTAAATGAAAAGCTACAAAGTTATTTTATGATGACTTCTTTGGGGAAAATTAATTGTATATATTTGATTTCGTAAGAAATTGATAAATCCCCAAAATTGATTTATGTGATGGATGATCACATTAAGTTGGTACAATCCAGATTGGTCACCCATAGTTTAAAGGTAAATGAAAAGCTACAAAGTTATTTTATGATGACTTCTTTGGGGAAAATTAATTGTATATATTTGATTTCGTAAGAAATTGATAAATCCCCAAAATTGATTTATGTGATGGATGATCACATTAAGTTGGTACAATCCAGATTGGTCACCCATAGTTTAAAGGTAAATGAAAAGCTACAAAGTTATTTTATGATGACTTCTTTGGGGAAAATCAATTGTATATATTTGATTTCGTAAGAAATTGATAAATCCCCAAAATTGATTTATGTGATGGATCATTACATTAAGTTGGTTTTCCCCAAAAGATAATTAGGGAAATTTGTAAATCCCTATTCAACACAAGCTAGAAAGTTATAAAGGTAAAACAATAACCATCCTATAAGCACATATACACATTGAGATTCTGACCCAGTGAAAGTTCACAATTATCAGTTCTGTGTCTGTTTGGGTACAATAAACTGTTATCAAAACATTGACTGTAGCTGCTGTCAGGAAGTGCAGTACTTGAACGTCTGGTGGGATAAACCATAAGTTTTGAAACTGATAGTTGTGTTGGTCTAAAAATGAGTAACAGTGTCTTTAAACTGTCAAACAATGTATACATATTAGACAAAACCTATAATGTGAATCTGTACACCTTGAGGGGAACTACAGCAAGGCACCATCCAATCCATTTTAAAATGAGAGTAAATGTAAGCTAAGAATTGTGAGACAAACACTTGAATTAAAGACAAAGACCTAAATTTGTAAGCTGTGTTCTATAATAACAGGTGTATATAGAGAGGTTGCAATCTGTGCAAAGCTAACTAATGGCCACTAACAGACACTTCACACCAAAGAGGCCTTGTCTGGTATAATCTCTACAAGATGACTGTAGCAGAGAGAAATCTGATGAGAATTTTGAGAGCATGATTGTTTGAAACTAGGGTCAGAAGTACATATGTTGAAAGTGCATTGCCTGCATAAAGGTAATTCTGGTACTCAGTAAAAACTAGAGTTCGTTCTGCTGATAATCCAAGCCTATAAGGTAGGCCGGGCTTATCACTGGAACATTCTAACAAATATCAGCTGATGATTACAAATAAGCGGACTTTTGTGGTGGTTCTTTTTGTTTTATGTCTTTGTGTTTAATTTTTTTTTTGTGCTGTTGGCGCCTTATGTATGTTTTCATATTTTTAATTACGTTAAGGTAACTGAGTGGCCACCTATTGGGAAAATAGCTGCTCATTCGGCTTACGACATGTTTCATGGTATAAGTGCCTGATTGTTAGTTTGGTTTTTTCCCACCTCGGTTTTTGGAGTGGGAATCTCTTTCTGATTGCGCCTTTTCCTGATCTTTGCCTACTTGTACCTTTTTAGTAGATGTTTTTGAGTTTGCCCCAGACAAAACTTCCCTGATGTACAAATGAACATGATGAATCACATGATAATTGTTATGACTAAAATATGATCCACACAGCTGATAAATGGGAACTTAACAAATATATACACAATAAAGTAAACATATACTGTTATGTATCAATAACTCAGAATACACACATGGGCTGATGTTTCTTAACTATTCTGCAAAATTACTAGCTACTTTTCAACTGAGAAGAATATTAATAACAAAATCATTTTTCAAACTGAGATGTCTTCAGTGATCCTCAAAATCATTATAGTGCACAATATATAGAAAAGTGTAAAGTATTTCATGTATTAAACAAAACCGCCATAACTCAAAATAATGTTCATGCTTTAAGAGTAGCACATGTATTAAATCTGAACAGAATTGATAGCTCAATGTTCTCTTATATTCTTCAAACATACTACCCAGAGTCATTACTAGATTAATGTATTGTTTATACAGAGGCACCCTCTGAATGTCTTGAATTAGATAACTCCCACAGCAGAGCTTTTTGAGCATCCTGTATCACATGCTTAGGGGTCCTGATATAGGTTTTGTAGTCTGAAGACCACCTGCCCAACGTTTTGATTACATGATCTTCCAAGCGTGCTGAGCTTGCTGATGTGCTAGCTCCAACCCTAAACGAATGTCCCGAGAAGTACAAGTTATTGAGACCTAATCTGGAAGTTATCTGCTTCACATGGAAGATGAAGACTGATCTAGTAAGGGGTGTTCCATCCTCAGCCAAAAATAAAGGTTCAGTTAGGTTTCATTGTCTGTCAAACTTGTTATTGCGCTTCACAAGGTATAACTGAAGTGCTGTATATGGACACAGTTTACAGTTATCAGAGTTCTTGAAAAGCTGTATGGTAACTCCATGTCCGAATGGATCAGTTTTTGATGATTTTAGTAGAAGTTCTACATGTGTCACGTGAAATGTTAGGTCACCGAGGCATAGATTGAATGCTGGGTCGAAGTCTTTAACATTGCTGACAGTGAATTCTGCACACCGTAAAAATCCGAAGAAAGCTGTTACACAGCTATAAGTAAATAGTCCATGTAATCTGAGTAATATCCAGACCTCAACATGGAACACATTTTGTCTAAGACGGAAGCTGTTATTGGTTGTCTTTTATTGGTCACCTGTCCTTGTACACGCTTTATGGCATTCACCAACATATTGATTCTAATACATGAGGTATTGTCTGTTTTTGTCAGAGGGCAAGATATTCCTGCTTCCAAATAAGCAAATCGAATTCCACATAGGTATAATTTAATAGTGTTATATCTAACTTTTAAAGTTTTAAAACAATATGCTACAAACAGCATAAGTATGTCCTCTGACACAACAGGCAAGTTGTCCACTGAGTATATTAGGTTATTCATCAGTAGAAAATGTTTGAACGATTGAACTCCTGTTTCATAAGCAGTAATTGTCCTGATACTAAGTGAATAATTCCATAAATCTGTTACTGTCTGATTTAACTCTGTCATTGCCAGATCATTTGTTCTGGTGGTGGACAGATCTGGGGTTCCTTGTCCGCATGCGGTGCCAGCTGCCGGAATCTCTGTAACATTTTATGGGATAATCTATCCGCTGTCTCATTTCTCACGCCAAAAAGATGACGTGAAGTGAAATGAAAGTTATTTGTAGCCCCTATCCATGTCAGTTTACGTATGAGCTTCATAATGGCCAAGCAACGTGATCTGCCGTTTTGCCAGTCCATTGTTTACCCCATATTATGGCAGCAGCAACTATCGGATAGAGCTCCCGAAACGCCATTGACAGATCATCATCATTGACGTGACCATTCTTCTTGCATTTCATACAAACATGGACAAAGGGACAGGCCACTCTAGAGCAACCCCTATCGCCATTGAAGTTATTACAGATCTTTTTGCCTTTAAATAATACCCGGGGACGACCTTAACTATCTGTTGTAGCATTTTGACCTGTCACAGGTCTCTGCTTGGGACAAGGGACAATGTTGATCTGAGTTGTGCAAAACGGAGACTGATGGTCTGCCTGAAAGCAGTGCTCTCACAGCTTTGTTTTGCTGCCACCAACCGATAATTAAAATAGGTCCTTATGACGTTTGGACCAGTCAACCTTGATTCCTTCCTCCATATAAGCGACCGCTTTCTTGGAGAATTGGACATGATATTGGTAAAAAAAAATCACCGAAATGATCATAAATATCTCCAATATCTGCCTGCGCCTTTTCCTGATCTTTGCCTACTTGTACTTTTTTTTCTCATATAAATCCAACTCAGCTCTTCGCTGAGAATAGGCCTCACACATCACACGTTTGTAAATACCGAATGCCCTATAAAACTGCATGATGTTAAGGGGTCTGTCGAGACGATGATCTTTCTGCTGACGTTTCAGGAACGCAAGCGCGCCCAGGTTTTCTGGAACTTTGGTATCCATATCTGGAATGAGCAGGGTTGACGTATTTACCCGCGGTGACATTCTTTCTCACGCTGTCTGTTATGACATCTATGTGAGGTAGACTGTCTGCTGGTACCCCATGTTGTGATGAAGCATTCGTAGCTGGTACTGTATTCAGTGCTGGTATTCCATACTGTGATACTGCAGTCTGAATAGTGCTTTGTTGTTGTAGGTTATTATAAAATTTGTCCAACTGGTTTGTGCTTGTAGATGAATCACCAGATTGTTTGTGTTGCAAGGCAACTACAGTTGATTGTAGGCTGGCTATTGTTCCTTGCATGGTGGTGAATAATCCCTGCAATCCTTGAACAGACATGCTTATATTTGGGTCGTGTGCAGCAGGTGGATTTGGTGTTTTGTCCTTTATTGGATTGTCTCCTGGCACAATAATCTCTTCTCCACTGATCTGTTCTCTGATTTCATTGTTTCTTTCATTGCCAGGATTAGTCTCGAGCAACTGTTCATATATTTGAAGCAGTGATGACTTTGGAACACTTCTAGTGAGATTTAGTCCTAATGTGGCAATTTCTTTTTTCAGTTTTGTCACTGTCCAGTTTGCTGGATTATTAAGTCATAAGGCACAGTACGATTTCCACGCCTTGTGGCTGCTGATCTATTAGCCATAATGTCAGAATAACATATATATCACTAATTTTTAAATCCAACAGTTATTAATTCACACACTTGTTAAATATAGGTCCAAGTAGTATTCATTTATCTACACTATCAAGTCAGTAATGAAAGAGAATTATAGTAATAGGCAAAAGAACAGATCTTGTTGGAAGCAAAATACAAACTGAAATGGGCAGCAATGCTAGTCACTGACCTTTCGCTGACCAAAACAAAGTTCACCTTAAATAACTAACCACTATTCTTGGAAAGCAGCTAATGATGTAGCTAACCACTTATAAGTCTAAGAGGGTTACAACGATGATGTTCAGAATAAATCTAAATCTGACTCAGCTATATAAGCAGAAGTTATACCTCATATAAACCATATTTAAATTCTTAAATAGCAATTACGAAAGGGGAATGAACGACTAAGAAGCGCGGTACGTTCAAAGCTGATTGTGACGTTGCTTGTGCAATAGGCTGTCGAGCATCAGAATCAGAAGATTCATCTGACTCTTCAAACCTTTGGCGTTTGAGTTCTGTGACGATTGATTATCTGAAACACCCATAATTAAATGGATTTATGATTCATCTTGAATGCTCTCCGACCTCCTTGGAGCCCTACAAGGGAACTTAAATTGAGTGAGATACAAAGAAATATACTCGCATCAGCTTGATGCCTACACGATTGACCCGTTAAGCCGCTGCCTTCTAGGAATGATAAAGACAGAAAGATAGACGTTTATGGGCATATGGTAGGTATCAGGGACGATACTAAAAGACAAGAAGAGTAAAGCAAAAGGTATTCCTAGGGCTTTGCGCGACAAAGCCGATTGACCATACCCGAGCCCTCATGGCCTCCCGTCTGGTCGAAATCAGGGCCAAAGTGACCTGTTGCATGCCGACCATGTCCACAGCACAGCCGAAACACTCAATCACCAGGATCCCTTCATCCAAACGACACGGGTCGCAGCTCACGGTAAAGGAGCCGCAACTCTATTCTACCGGGTTGACGGTTCCGCAAGAGGGGGGCAACTGGCCAATTCTAACCCGGGTCCGGCACGGCAAAAATAAATCTTTCTGACAGACTTGTATTCCCGTTAAAACATATGAAAGTGGTATGGTCTCTCTCGTTTTTGTTTCTATGAAGATGAGGGTTATTGTATATAACATTCAAGGCGAAACGTCTGTTGTGGTTCTTTTTGTTATAAAACGCAAGCCGAGTGAGCAGCTATTTCACAATAGGAAGTATCGCCTTGGAACGCCTTAAACCGGTTTTACAGGTGCCTAACCTCACACTCATCTTCTGCAGTGGTTCACAACATTTAGTTAGTTGTTCGGTCCTTGTAGTGAATCTTTAACTAGTCAATGAATCAAAGGACAAACGAATAAACTTGATGAATCAAAAACGAGAACTCAAAAGACTCAGTAAGCTGCCCGACGATGGAGATCCCTGGGCGCCGAATAACTAACTGAAACCCGGAGCAAAAAAAAAAAAAAAAAAAAAAAACAAAAAAAAAAACAAACAAACAAAAAACACCAGTTGAACCCTGGTGGACCAAGCAACAAACAAGAAGCTCCGGCCCCAACCAACTCAGCTTCAATTCAAACGAAGAGCTACACAAAGTAGGGAAACCAAATAAACACTTCGCGTTTTATACATTTTTAAATTTTCAGAATATAAATCAAGCAAGCTAAATTAGTTACATAAATCGCCATTTACTTAAAGCCAGATGTACGTAATTGACCTCACGGTAGATTTTTTTATTTTTGCATGTGAGTGTATTTTGATGTCCTACATACGAAAATGAAAAGAAATCGATACCGTTCTGAGCTTGTTTTCGAGATATCTGCCTTCAACGTCGCTAAATTTGAGAGCGAAAATACATTGACGTCAACGTAAAATGCAATTTTTAGACCCCTTTTTCGTTGATTTTCTTGAAATATTTAAAACAATCCACGGTAGGATTTGAAAAAAAACGGATGTGATATGAAGTCCTCCGCATAATTGAATGAATATAGCTTCGTATTCTAAACGTAAACTGACGTTAGAAATGACATTTCAGCGAAAATTGACGTTGCGAGTGCGGCGTAAAAATGACGTTTCGACCCTTAGATACGCACGTTCCTTTGAGCGCCTTCAATTACGTACATCTGGCTTTAATGAAACTGGACAGATGGTGATGCAAATATTTCACAGTAAACGTTGATACATTTGTCAAGAAACCTAGATGTGTCGCAGGTGCATTTTAGTAGGGGCAACATCAGGACATAAACATAGCTGTTGACTGGGACACTGAGCCACAAATCTAATAAAAGGTCTGGGCTGGTGGTTCAAGTCAAACCATCCATACATATACGCCATAGTTGCTCACCTGGATGTTTTATGGTATAAGTACCTGATTGTTAGTTTGTTTTTTTCCCACCTCGGTTTTTGGAGTGGGAATCTTTTTCTGATTGCGCCTTTTCCTGATCTTTGCCTACTTGTACCTTTTTAAGCACATTTATGGTGTCGTGTCATCCTTATCTTCGGTAAAATCCCCCGACGATGGAGGCACGCCTTGTCTAGGACAGTGTGTGTTGACTGGGACACTAAGCTATGTGTCAAACAGATAACCACACACGTTTACTGAGACACTAGTCAAACACGAGAAAACAAAAGTTTTGCAACTCTTTCGATACAAATTTTACACCGCTTTCCAAAACAATTTCTGCAACCAAACCATATGATGGGAACATACATATTAATCAACTTATTGACGAAGTTGTAATCGCATCTAACCATTGCGATTGCAGACCTTGCACATTTGAATCTAGTTAGTAATCCACTGGTTCAGGAAACCAACAAATTGTAGGAAAAGGGTACACGTAGGCAATGATCAGGAAAAGCAATAAGAAAGCGATTCCCACTCCAAAAACTGGAGTGAGGGAAAAAAAAACTAAGAAAACACATTGTAAGCCGAGTAGACAGCTATTTCCCAAAAGGCGGCCACTCAGTTACCTAAACCTTTCGAAAGATTGAAAATGCTCATAAGGCGCAAACAGTACAAAAACAACACCAAGACAAAAAACAACAAGAGCCACTACAAAAGTATCGCCTTGGAACGATCAGTAATACATAATTACTGGCGGGCCGGAACCAGTATTACATGGCCATAACCTCTGCCTTCGCTGTGGACCACAACACAATAGTAAGTTGTTCGGTTCTCGTGGTGAATCTCCAACTAGTCAATTGATCATAAAGGACAAACAAATATATCATGATAACCACCATGATGAATCAAAAACGAGGATTCAGAGACCCAGCAAGCCACCCGACAACGGAGACCTAGTTTATTTTGTTTTTGGAAATAAATCGTACAGCATCACTACTCTGTATAAAAAACATTATATACTCATATTTTAAGGATCTCAGTTTTAATTTTTATCTGTTGACTGTTGACATACAATAGGCTTTTCTTCTTCTTTGGCTGTCTGTTTATACACCTGAGTATTGTCAAACTCAAAGCCTGGAGTTGTGCACATAAATTTACCACCGCAGTGCAATTAAGCGTTTAAGGAGGGTGGGAGGGTTTATCTCATGGGAGCATCTTCAGCTGATATACAAAATGTAAACATAGCTTGAGCAGCAGACGAAAAATTACCATGTTATATGGTGAATGAGCAACCATGCAACTAAAATATAAAATTACCTGTGTGTCACGTGAAGACCCAGAACAGCTTGTCTATCAGTTACTTTTATCCTGATTGATCATAGTAAGTAGACTATGTTTGCTTTCTTCATGCTGAATGGCATAACTGGTCATACAGAAGAATATATCAGTTTTGATTTTATGCATTAATGATTATGTAGCTTTTTAATGACAAATAAACAAATTTTTACACTATCTGTTGATATATTCCAAAATTCATGAACTACTAAATATAAATATTTACCCCAAAATGTGAGTAAAATAAAATGGCGTGAATCTATGAATGTCCGTGTAAGCAATAATTCTAATCTGATCAGCAATCAAAAATGTCATTATATCCCTTCTTCTTTTACCCCACAACCTGATGCCCCTGCTAAAAATCAACTCCATGTAAGATTTACAATTATTTTGTCTCTATTTATATGATAATGCATTGTAGTTCTTTTCCCCCTGAGATCTTTAGAGTCTCTCTGATTGTAGACTGAAGTTAAACCGCGATCTACATTCTCAGTCCAATGTAGAACTGCTAGTTGAGATCTCGCATTGGACTGTTTATCAGTAAAAGAAATGCGCTTGTCCTGAATATGTTCATCACATAATTAAATATTTATACATATTAAAGATGTGTCACGTGCAAGTACGTGGGATTATCAAAAATTACGTGGACTTTTCTTATAACTTATGACTATATGACTCGATTCCACTAAAACTTTCAGTCTACATGGACACATGAAATATGCAGTAGTGTGCAAAATTTCATCACAAGCCCTTTATCCGTTACAAAAATATCGTGAAACGAAAACACCTACCTTCGCCACCATGGAGCACTCCGATGACGTCAGTGACGTCGACTCAACAACACTGATTTTAAACCACAAAATTTGCTTTTTAGGGCTACCGATTTTTACAGTTTTACTTCTTAAAGTATGATTAAAAATTGTTTAACTATTGGAGCATGGTTTAAATTACCAATCTGTGTAAAATTTTTAATGTATTGCCTTGATTTGAGAATAAATTTGGACTAGGCATAAGGATGCTAACTTTTATCATTATAATTTAGACGTTTGAACATTTTCAATGACGGATATGAATTTCGATATTTATTTGGGTCCTATTTGTTCAAACGTGCACGCAATGTTTCATTTGTAATGCTTTATCGAAGGACCTTGAAGTTTTACCGGCATATAAGAAATCAGGATTAGTTTCAAATGGGAATTGTACAATATTGCCGGTTGATATGTGTTGCATGAAATTCAGACATCGCTTAAACATTATGATAAAAACAAACATGTATGCTAAAGCAAAACAACGTAGGTGCAAAACCGGTCCACCGTACTTTTTGAGCAAGCATAAATTGTTTTGATATGGATTCATTAAGACACATGGCACGTTTGGCTGTGATCTGCAAAACCGTTTTGAAGAAAACGCATAAGAAATGCGATACTGCAGTGCCAAACTTAACGTCATTTCTGACGTGCTCCGTGATGGGGAGGGTGGGGTAAGAAAAACCATCACCAAATGCTAATAAAACATTTTAGATTAACAAAACTTTCAGAATATAGAGGAGTTAAGCTAGTTTATCGTCAGCTGAAATTAGAATATGTTTGCTAGAACCGTTGTCAAGTTTTGATAATCCCTCGTACAAACTCTTCTAGGGTTTTGAAAATGGATGAACTTTTCATAACACCTTCCAACATTTTTACGCTTTAGCATTTGTGATAACCTGTCTTGAGGGTTCATATTTTTTTATCTTGTTTGCATCTTGATGGCATGATATCCGTTATGGTCAGTTTTGTAATGTGATACCACATTACTTAACTGAGTGCGTAGTTTCTGTGGATCTGATAGCGCAGTTGAGGTGAGTCGCTACAGGATCAACTTAGTCGACTAGTTGCTCTGACCAAGTCTTTCCCTCCTTATATCTGGGTGCCGAAGATGCTGTTCTCATTGCCTTCTTTAATGTTTTACACCATGCCATGAATCATTTTGGTTATTGTAAAGCCTTGATTTTTCACAAACGTATTTATGGTCATATTTCGATCGTGTGTGTGTATGTGTGTATAGATTTATGTCCACATCTTTGGAGTCAAAATACTCAGAGTGTTTCAGTTTCAGCTTATAATGCCTCTGGGATACAGCATCATCAGCCTTAGTTATATGCACACAATTCATCACTTGATGGCTTTTCTC
Organism: Rugalucina vietnamica; assembly: GCA_964017185.1. Taxonomy (NCBI): domain Eukaryota; kingdom Metazoa; phylum Mollusca; class Bivalvia; order Lucinida; family Lucinidae; genus Rugalucina; species Rugalucina vietnamica. The sequence continues at coordinate 27,169,807 of OZ024879.1, forward strand.
TCCAATTGCGACAACAGTCCAGCCATGGCGGGCATCGGTTATTATATCTATGCCATCTAAAGCTTCATAACTGACAACCTCCTCAAGCAAAGTTGTGTTGGTGGAGGATTCGAATTCTGTTGAAATGCTTTCATTGTGGCCGGTGGTCATTGTCCTTCGCTTCGCTTTATCAATCACCAAATACCTGTTGCATTAAACAACCTTGTATAAATACACGATGATTGACCAGATATTCATTATTTGGCATATAGGGTGATGACAAATATTTGTATGCGTGCACATTATATGCTAGGTGACGTGACAATTCAATTAAATTACACACACGTTCATAAGGGAAAGGTAATGAAAAGAGGTATAAGATTTATTTACCGCCATTTTAATCTTATTCCAGTTCGTTGCAACCAGCTCCAGTACTTTAACATTTACCAGTGTGGTTTATCAGTAAAAGAAATTCGCTTGACCTGAAATATGTTCATCACAATATTACAAAATTCCACATAAGATTTGTCACGTGCAAGAACAAAATCTTCTAGGGTTTTTTGACAATGACCTTACTTTTTATAACACCTTCCAATATTTTTTCCGCTTTAGGATTAGTAATAACCTGTCTTGAGGGTTCATATTTTTTATATTGTTTGCATCTTGATGGAATGACATCCGTTATGGTCAGCTTTGTAATGTGATACCACATTACTAATCTGGGTGCGTAGTTTCTGTAGATCTGATCAGACCTGGGTTTATCTTAATCGTTAATCATGATTACTTTTATTCGATTAAATTGTTTTAATCAAAAGTTATTCTGTAATCATAGATTTTTACAATTAAAATCAATCTTATTTTTATTCAAATTCATTTAAAAAATGCTTGTTTTCGTGATTAATTTCACGAATAAATTTAGATTACATTTGAAAATGTGCTGAAATTCCCTTCCTCAGAAAAGAAAGAAAGTAAATAAATTTATATCAATAATTATGATAACAACAGGAATAATGGGATACAGTATTTAATACAAACAAACAACATTTTCCATCCTGAAGTAATAAATTGGCCATTAATTGTCAGTTATAGAAACAGAATGATAATAACAATGGCATTTGGTACATTTTGAAAGCAAACTGGTCAACAAATTTAACACTGTTGTTATATTTTTTTTCTAGTCCTGATTGCTTTTCACCTAAGTTCTCCTCTATAACATTTTCTATATCTGTTTCGAATTCCTTTTAGAATACTCGTTTTTGCTTACATTACTTACATACTCATCTCACCATGCTTATCAAACTTAATTAATCACTCTGTATTTTTTGATATTGCAAATAGGGTCTAATAAAAGCTATGTATGTTACAGCGCCTTTGTTTTCGCTACTCGGATAGTACTATTCCTCCTCTACTTAACTCCAAAATTTCAAGCTTCTAGCCGGCTTCTGTGTTTGTACAGCCCGGTTTGTGTCGGACCTGTTCGGAAACCACATTGTTGGTTTTCCCACGAGACGGCTCATATGCTTGATGTGCTCTAACTTTATTGACCAAATATCCCATTCTCCTATCTGCTGGAATGTGACCGTAAAAGTGACCATTGGTATTCACAAAAATTCCATAGAATTCTTCATTGGCCGTTTTCTCTGTTAGAATTTGATGCATCAGAAGCCTAAGTATTTCATATGCGTATTTGGGCTGGTTTCTTTGGCTTTTGAAAAACAACATAGTTTGTTTCATAAGACTGACGTGTCGTTTTCTTTCTGACAATTTTGTGGCATCAAAGAGGTACACCATAGATGTCTTTGAAATGGAGACCTTCAGGCGCCGAACATAATTATGAACACCGTCACAGTGCTCCTCTGCCTTAGTTCCACCAGGAACACAGAAACAGGAACAACTGAAACAAAGTAAATAGACATTGAGGAGCCAATAGACCCTGATGCACCATGCCGGGGATTTTTGAAGGGTATATTTTTCTGAAAGCCCATCCAATTCCCTTCAAAATGACACTTGTTAGCACTCTGACCGTTGGGGCGTTTGGACGTAGCGGCCTTTTGAATGCGTTACGTATGTGACATGTTGCCAATTTCATGAGAATCGCCATAAAATCAACATTTGGCATATTTTTTTACGAAGTTTAGTGTTAAAACAAACACACAAATAAGCAAATAGAAAAAAAATACGCTAAAACAGGTGCTTTTCTATGAACATTATTCATTGTACCACGTATGGTAACGTATGTAACAAAATATGCAGAAGACGTTCCATATGAACAAACAGTACATCGAATTTCTAACGCAAATAAACAACCTGATTGTGTGGAAATATTTTTGAATAAAGTCTGTTATCCCAATTAATTCACTCAAAAGTTTGTACTTTGTTTGCAGCTGCATGTCATATATTGAAACTTGTGTCGTCCCCACTTGTCATTATACATATATTTACGTGTATAACTAAATCATTCACAAAGAGACACTGTGGAATAGAACAATTCAGTGATACATTCTAGTTAAAGCTTGACATTGTCTAAAAGGTAAACTTATCATAAACCAATGAATTCTTACTGATTGATACCGAGTAGATAACGGCAATATACCGTAAGAACATTCCCTTCATACAGAGGGCTGAGGTGAAATAAGTTGTGAGGATTTGATTTGCCGAATTAATGAATTTAGTGTTTGCACGTAAGTCTGGTGTCCAAATTATTTAGACAACAATGTTTGGAATTTGTTTGCAACTGTATCTCGTTGAGTGAAACTTCTTGCTTGACTACATACATGTATTTGGCATATACGTATTTGAAAATATATAATATACTTTCTTGAAGGGTCATTGGGGGAAAAACTCAATTCAATGAATAAAATATAATTGTTAGATCCTTTGGAAGCAGTAAAAACATTCAAAGAGAGAAGAAGGTGGGCCATATTGTACAATTTCGGGTAATAAACCTTCATCAGTGACCCTTTACAAAACTGGCAGCGAAAGCCAGACATTCATGATTGCTGCTATTTCTAGAATTTACACAAGAATAGTCTAAATCAAAGACTAATATTCCAAAAGAGGCCAAATATTCTAAATTCTGTTAAGATAGTGATTCTTAACATACAATATATTTGAAATACTCCAAATATTTTCACTGATCTCAAAGGATCAAAAGAAAAATATAATCTGCACTATGGATGATGTACAGGGAGACTTTTTAGGGCCGCCACACGGCACAACACCAGCTGTAGTAATAGCAAATAAAATATAATTGTTAGATCCTTTGGAAGCAGTAAAAACATTCAAAGAGAGAAGAAGGTGGGCCATATTGTACAATTTCGGGTAATAAACCTTCATCAGTGACCCTTTACAAAACTGGCAGCGAAAGCCAGACAGTCATGATTGATGCTATTTCTAGAATTTACACAAGAATAGTCTAAATCAAAGACTAATATTCCAAAAGAGGCCAAATATTCTAAATTCTGTTAAGATAGTGATTCTTAACATACAATATATTTGAAATACTCCAAATATTTTCACTGATCTCAAAGGATCAAAAGAAAAATATAATCTGCACTATGGATGATGTACGGGGAGACTTTTTAGGGCCGCCACACGGCACAACACCAGCTGCAGTAATAGCAAATAAAATATAATTGTTAGATCCTTTGGAAGCAGTAAAAACATTCAAAGAGAGAAGAAGGTGGGCCATATTGTACAATTTCAGGTAATAAACCTTCATCAGTGACCCTTTACAAAACTGGCAGCGAAAGCCAGACATTCTCGACTTAAATTTGCCATTGTTTTAATGCTTACAAGCTTAATAACGCCACCTTAATGCATGTCGCCTATTGTCTTGTTATATGGTAACGTACAGGTGCGTTCACTTATTAATATACCCCTGCGATATTCAGAAATAAATTGACAACTTTTCTTGTTTTTGAACAATCGTCACTGGCAAGAAATAGACAACTGGATGAATTTGTTCATATAATATGTTAAGTATGTCTATAAATATTTACTCTGTGTAAAAAACTTCCAGATCGTGTGATGTTGTATGCCTAAATTGATTACATAACATATGGAGCCAAATTTTTAACAAAAAAGTCTCTGATATTTAGTCCGGCACAAAATCAATTTGACCTGGAATTGTGGTATAAAGTTTTTTTCTTTACAGTTTCTTGTAGGTTAGACATTACCATTAAGGATTCTGGATGATGACAGCCTGTCATCATTGAGCAATTTGAGAAATTCAAGATGGCGTCCAAGATGGTCAGAAAATAATGAAAATACATATATTATTGTACAATGTGCCCGTTAAAATGAATAAAAATGCTATGTTTCCTCACAACTTTAGCAGGTATTATTATATCTGACATAAATTATTTTTGCCTGGTTTAAGGATCAAAACTGACATCCAAGATGGCCCCCAGAATAAGATTTCTTGACGAATACAAATGTCTGCACAGGATATACCGTACATATTTGAGCTTCTTATGCATACATATTTTGATCAATTAGGCCTGAACATGTTTTGTTTTCTTTATAAATCCAAGCATGTAAGACTTTGTCAATATAGAATCCAACTTCTGACACCTTGTCAGCATTAAACAATTTGATCAAGATGATATCTGAAAATAATTTTTACGCACTGTTTGAAAGTTTGTCTCTAATTGAATGAAAAATGCTGTTTTATCCCACCAGTTAATACATATTGACATATCTAACGTAAGTTACCTTTTCCAGGCTTGAGTACAATATGGAATCCAAGATGGCTGTCAGAACATTTAAATATTATAAACATTTTCCTAATATACTGTTAAACCTTTTGTATATTTCTGATTTTAATGGACCATAAAACACATTTAATTCTTAGGAATACTAATGAAAAAATAACAAGAACTCCGCTGTATAGTTGGCGCTCACATAGTCTTTCTGGTCTATATTCATTTTATTGTTGTTTGCTGTTACTGAGAACAAACTAAAAAAGGCAGCAGCTTATTAAATCTATAGGCTATGGTCTTACACATGATGCTTAGATTTATAAAGGGAGCAATGATATCCACAAACTAGTTGATACAGGCAAAAAAGCGAACAAAATATGTAAAAATGTATTTCATTTGAAAGTATTGACATAAACACACTTAAAAGCAGACGGATAATATCCTTGTATACCATATAGTCACTTCTGTACTTCATGAAAATCGAAAAGGAGTTTCAATTGTTGCAGATGACACTGATGTACTTTTTGTTACTTTAGTCTCAACACCTCACGATTCCTGGTATCATTTGAAAACAAGAACTGTGATAAGCCGACAGACTAGGTATAAAAGACTGGTGAACTAACACTTGATTTAATTAACGCTCATGTTCTATATAAAGATTGGTCACTATTGCACGCTTTTATACTTTGACCTCCTAAATAACTGAAATTGTCAGTCATGCCTTTTAAAATCAGATCTGCTAAATGTGTAGCCAGAGTCATTTTGGTGGCTGACAAAGGAGACGAAACTTGAACTGTACCTCTGACCACCAAATCGCCTTCTTAAATCAACTGAATTGCATTTTGGAAGTGAAACGGAAAGTCATAGCGCCACATAGCGCTGTGGTTAGGCTTAGGCTTGTAGGAAATAAATAACAAAACTGTGAGACAAATGGTTTTTAGACTGCGTCCTTAGCTGCATAATTGTGGTTTTATTGCATCTGCTTATAGCATGGCGTGATATAAAAGCTCAACTTTTCGGATGTAATAATATTCTTTGGCTAAATATGCTTTGACCAGGTATCATTGGTCTATTTTGTATGTTCCATTCGCTTTGACTGTTGCCGAATGTTTTGCCAAAGTATGTTTAGTCTAGCATTAAAAGGTGTTTATCAGTAATTTAGCTGTATTTGTGAAACCTTGCTTATCTTTTTATTATTAATTAAGTATTTGTCCTTTATATACACGAACATGCTTGTATGTTTCAACCACATACCTTCTGCTGATGCCATTGACATATATTTCATGCCCCTCTGACTCTGGCCGAAATTAATGTCATATAACTTAGCTGGCTGAATGTGTAACTGTCTTTGAACTATTCTTAAGCAAATTCTTACACTTGGTGTGAATCCGTAAATAGTAATTTCCCCAGGACACTGATCTATATTGTACAGTATGCTACCTAGAGTCCGTTAAAATTTACATAGTTTTTTTTTGCATTTAAGTGGGTTTTCTGTAACACCGATATCTGCAGAGATATAGATCCTTAGATATAAAAGGTCCTTTGTACATCCTTCGGCTGAAGCACCCCTTCTACACATGACCTACACTGTGTTTTGTAATTATTTCATCCACTGCAATTGCAATATCGTCAAGGACGTTTTTATCATCAATGCTGTTGATTTTTGACAGTATATATCTTCTAGATCTTAATCCTGTCCATTTGTTCTGAAGCTATATAAATCAATATATTTTCAGTAAAAGTAGCTAAGCTGGAGTATATAACAAGTCATACCTGATAGGACTTATAAATAAGAAAAAAAAAAGCTGTACAAAAGTCTCAAATGTGCACTTAATATGTAAGCTAGTTTCTTAGCTTTATTTGTGTGGAGGAAATGTATCTGATTATATTGGTATTCAATTCAAGCGCAAATATTTTTTTTTACTATTATAAATCTTATCGATGCCAGTTTGATGATTTTACATGTATCACGCTGCTGATGAATCTATGAATGAATGGTAATGCAATTTTCATCATTGTTTTACACTGTGACAATTTATTATGGATCCTTTTCATAACATGTGTAAAAATAAACTGAAATTACAGTAATAGAATAACAGCAATGCAGTGTGTTCAATCTGCACTTTTAATAGCTTCAAAGATAATTCAAAGCGATTAATTACTTAAAATATATTCGAAGCATTTGCTTAGATGAACCATGTGGTATTTTCGTGTCTATTTTACAGCAACAATATACAGAAAGAGAAGAGATTGTGGTGTTGTTTTTCTGGTGGCCATTTTGGATACCATCTTAAATATGATAATTTTACAGCTTGCAAAAATATGTAAGCTTCAACAGTCCTATAACTATCCTTCAAGATTTGATCAAAATGCAAACAAACATTCAAGCAAACATTCACTTTCAGATCAGTGTAATTGACTTTTTTGTTCTAAATCGGTATCTTGTAGACATTTTGGATGCCATCTTGAATTTCTGACAAGGCTCAATGATGTCATGAGTTCATTATTTTGATTCTATAATGTCAGTGTCTATCCAGAAGAAGCTCAAATATGTATACCGTATAAATATATGGTAAAACAATTAAAATCTTTAAAAAAAAATCTTATTTTGGCAGCCATCTTGGATGCCATCCTTGGTTTTCAAACCAGAAATCATTAACTGAAGAGAGTTGAGTTAATACCTAATAAAGTTGTGAGGCAACATAGCATTTTCATTCATTTTATGGACAAAATGTATAGCAGACCATATGTATTTTCATCATTTTAGACATCTTGGACGCCATCTTGAATTTCTCAAAATGCTCAATGATGACAGGCTGTCATCATCCAGAATCTTAAATTGCAATGTCTTCCCTACAAGAATCCATCAAGAAAAAAACTTTATACCCGACTTCCAGGTCCATCGAAAATATGCCATATTCGTGCCGGACTGTATTCGAGTTTCAAAGATTCCACAAGGAACCATGGTTAATGGCTTGTAATTTTGTTTGTAAATTATGAAAGAATAGCCATTTTTGTACTACGGCTGAAAATTTGGTGTCTTTATGAGCATTATTTACAGAGTTACATCCTGATTTTCATTTATTGTACATTTTAGAATTTCATGATTAGTGGAGATGGAAACGTCAGGATTTTGAGACAATCCTGCACTTCCGGATACAAGTATGAGACTTTCAGAATATGTTCTTCAAACATTTATAATAAATATTTACTCGTTAGCCATCTCAAATTTTTCCATTTTCAAGGTGGCTAACGCAATTTTCAAGATGGCCGTCAAAATCATTAGATTTTACGATTAATTGACAAACTATACTACTTGAATTTATAAATGGGTGGATTTTATTGAACTACTGATAGTCAATGCTTAAACCATTGCTCTGGGACTCATCTCCGGGTCCAACAATGCCACAAAACTGCTTTTGTGAAAATGTGTTACCGTAAATTACAATAATTTAAGCACCACTCAACAAGTACACATTCATATGACTCGTTACCGGCCCCTGTGTGAAAATACAAGATAAAAGATGATTTAAGCATTACAAATATTTATTATACACTCGACTGATCTTTAAAAGTTGAACAACTGATATCTTTTTTATTTTTAATCATTGTAGTATAGGGGTATATTTCGCTACAGTCAACATGTACGGATGGTCAATATTGTTTTTCTTTGTATTGAGTCAACTTTTTTCAGTCATGCCTGCATTGAACTAAAACTACCTATGATTCAGTTCTGTGGTGAGTTAATGTGTCTTGCTCAAGGACACAACGCGACGCCCCCAGTGGTGATCAAACCCAGGACCTCTCGATGCAGAGTCAGGCACTTTACCGCAAGGCTACCATACTACCTAGATCATAATTGTGAAAAACATAATATTTAACATGTATTTATGTAAATCACCTTTATTAAGCAGTCTATATTGTCTCTCAAATACTGACATGATAGTAATACCATTGAAAATTGGCAGAGGAATGTTTGTCCCTTAATAGGTAATCCTGGGTCGACTGGACAACAGCGTAGAACAGTGACTTGTTAGCAGATCGCTGTACTTGGTGAGACTTAGTTTGTAGAGGTTATGGAAAAAGAGTTGGTGCCGGCTGCACCTTCTTCTAATGTGTTGGCAAACGTGAGAAGAGCCATAAAGCAGTTGGCTTGCCATTGAAACAGAAATTGATAAAATATATATAAAACTAGAAATGCGTGTTTGTAAAACACTATGCCCCCAACTGTATGCTTGTCCCTAAACTGACAGCTTGTATGATTCATTTATTTCATTTGAATGAAGTGAAATTTAATTTCCAAAAGAAGCTGTTTGGTTGCCCTTGTTTTTGACCTCGATCCAGAAACAGAATGTAAGCTTTTTGCAGACAAGTTAGAAATGGAGTAAAAATTTCAAAATGGAGTTATTTTGTCAAAATTTGACGGAAAGTCCTAAAAAGTTAATCAGGTGATCTTCTTCTCAGCCCTAACCAGTATACCAAATATGAAGGCTCTAACTTAAATACTTTTTGAGATATCTTGCACACAAGATTTTCAGATTTTGTTTTAAAAGGGGCATAACTCCAAAAAAGGCACATAACTTGAACATGAAAAAAAATATGTGTCAACTATTTTTTCATGAGGAATTTGTATATGAAATTTCAAAACCCTAACATTCATCGTTCAAAAGTTTCAAATTTCATTGAAAAGTGGAAAAATTAATCAAAATTTCAAAATTCCGTATTTTTGTCAAAATTTCACAGAAAGTTCTCAAAAGTTGATCAGGTCATCTACTCATCAGCCCCAACCAGTATATCAAATATGAAGGCTCTAGCTCAAATACTTTTTTAGATATCTTGCACACAATATTTTCAAATTTTGTTTTCAAAGGGACATAACTCAGAAAAGGGGCATAACTTGGACAAGAAAAAAAATACGGGTCAACTATTTTTTCATGAGGAATCTATATATGAAATTTCAAAACCCTAGTGTTCACCATTTAAAAGTTTCAAATTTCACCGAAAAGAGGAATAATCAATCAAAATTTCAAAATTCCGTATTTTTGTCAAAATTTGACGTAAAGTTCTCAAAAGTTAATCAGGTCATCTAATCATCAGCCCCAACCAGTATACCAAATATGAAGGCTCTAGCTTAAACACTTTTCGAGATATCTTGCACACAAGATTTTCAAATTTTGTTTTCAAAGAGAAATAACTCAGAAAAGGGGCATAACTCTGACAAGAAAAAAAATACGGGTCAACTATTTTTTCATGAGGAATACACACATGAAATTTCAAATCCCTAACATTCACCATTCAAAAGTTAACAGACGTACACACGCACACACACACACACACACAGACAGACAGACAGACAGACAAGCCAAAAGCAATATGCCCTTCCAACTTTTTCAAAGTTGGGGGCATAAAAATGATCCTTTGGAAGCAGTAGAAACGATTAAAGGGAGGTAGTATGGGTCATATTACGCAGTGTTGGGTTCTGAATCGTCATCACTGATCCTTTATAAGCCGGCGACGATAACCAGATAAATATGCTTCAAATTAAAAACAAATACGCAAGGGAAGTTTAAAGGAGTCTCAAACAGATCAACAAACTCTCAGCTGGCAAAATTCCATGTTCAAATGCAAGTTCCGCCGCAGTCTGTGTGCTATCCATGATAGAGACTGAGAGGACTGTTTCACAGTGGCTGTGTGGAGGTAGGAAGAATTCCCTCAAGACATCCATCTTAACAATGAAAATCCTGGAGCCTTTGACAGACAGGATTTATTCCGGAAAGTCAATGCTGATTCAGAGATGGCTGGAAGACAATACAAGTAGCTGATTTTCATATAGCAAGACAACTTGATGAGAAATGTCAAGAACAGAAAGCAGACCTATATAAGGCGCTTGTCAACTTCACCAAAGATTTAAACAAAGTTGTGATAGACGTGTGAAGATATGGGCTGTCAAAATAATCATGGTCAATTGGTCATCGTGTTGGAATGATGGCATGCATGCACAGGACGATGGGGAGTCCTATTAATCTTGTGATATGACAAATGAGGCCAAATAGTGTTGCGTTGTGGCGGCAACACTGTTGTATATGATATTATTTGCAATGCTCATTGATGTCATTTAAGTCCGTGATACTCATTTAAAAATCAGGTACCGTTTTGATGGAAAGTTATTTAATCAACGGAAGTTGAAAACTAAAACTAAGGTGCACATAGATATGCTGGATGAGATACTCTATGCAGACGACATAGATAAGGCAAATGGCTAAGAATGCCAGCTCATAGGCATAAATGCATGGTGCAACGGATCCACATGGACTATTCTGTGATAGCTTTGATCTTACAAACAACAAAGAAAACAAATGCTGTGCTCCGATCGGCATCCGGATAGCTGTACAATGATCTGCTAATAACTGTGAATGGACAAATACTGATTTGTTTAATCAATTCATCTACCCGAGAAGCAGTTTCTCCAGATCAGTGCGCATTGATGACTAGAATAGCAAAACCCGGTGTGGCATTTGGAAGGATGTGTGCAAATGTATAAGCGAAATGAAGCAAAGATTGATACCAAGTTGAAAGTCTACATGGCTCAGTCAACTCTCCTATATGCATGAGTGGCATGGCTTTTATACCAACATCATTCAAAGAGATCACTATGTCTACTTAAGGTGCTTGAGAAAACTGTTAAAATCAAGTGTTAAAACAAGCTTACAGACACAGGGGTCTGAAGAAATCAAGGACGCAAAACATGCAAATGATATTATAGTTGCATAGCTAAGATGCCCCAACTTTATATAGGAATGCCTGATGAGCAACATCTAAAGAAAGTTTTCTACAGAGGCCTATAGATGGAATGCTCACTCAAGGTGAAAAGAGGAAATGCTACAAAGACACACGCTAAACCTCATTAAGAATTAAGGACACTGAAAGAGTCTTGCGACCAGGCTGCATGAACCAATCAAACTGGTGCTACTCCTCCAACAGAACAGCAGCATGAAGAAAATAGAATCCGTGACGCTGCAAGCAGACAGATGAAATCCAGAATGATTGGAAACTTCCTAACAGAGTGGCCACCTATTGGAAAAATAGCTGCTCATTCGGCTTACGAAATGTTTTCATGGTATAAGTACCTGATTGTTAGTTTGGTTTTTTCCCACCTTGGTTTTTGGAGTGGGGGTCATTTTCTGATTGCGCCTTTTCCTGATCTTTGCCTACTTGTACTTTTTCCTTAACTTTCAAGGGAGAGGTTAGAGCTTAAATCGTCCTATTCATCTACTATCAAAAATGTACAACTAAAGATTAAAAATGTGCATAGAAATTTGCATACGATTTATTACAGATGAAAAGTATTAGTAGTACATGCTTTTGTTGTTGTTTCTGTTATCGTCGTTGGTGTGAACGAAAACTATAGCAATCCTAAGTAGCACTTTTTGGCTGTATATAGTTCATTTCATGTTAAAATATAATATATTATAGTAATATAATTTATATATAATAATAATAATAATAATAATAAGAAGAAGAAGAAGAAGAAGAAGAAGAAGAAGAAGAAGTAAACGAAGAAGAAATATTGTATTATCAAAATGTATGTGCAGAGCAAAGTGTATTTGCCTTATAAATTTCATATTTCCCACTAAAGGTTAGAAACTTCATAATTCTGCATAAAAGCCAATTCTAATCAGTTTCAAATTTTGCCCCTCAGCAACCCAATAATTCAGTTAGACCTTATTTCCAGTACCCATTGAAACTGAAACAATGTTATTCATGACTTGAGTAAAGGCAATAATAGCAATTAAATTTAGTTTTGTTTCACTTAAGTATAAGAAGAGTTTTTGTTGCAAAACAGCTTTTTCAACAAAATTTCCGTACTTTTCCCCATTGTGGGCCCCTTCTAAAATCCCACAAAGGCAATATTGACTCATTTATATATTTATTTATTTAAAACTAATCCAGAAATGTCATTTTCAGCATTATTAAATTTTTTTTCTCACAACTAGAACAACTTTTTCTAATTTTATATTTATTTTGGCAGCCATCTTGGATTTTCGAGCCGCCATCTTGAAAATTGGATTAATTTTGATTGGCTAACGAGAAAATTTCAAATAGTTCATGCTTATGAACATATCTGCCAAGTTTCATGCTTGTATCCGGAAGTGCAGGATTCATGTCATTTCCATCTCCACTAGATAAAGCGGTTGTTACAATATAAAACTAAGCATGTCAGTGTCATTTTGCAAGAAAACAAATATTCTACTAGGACGGTTATTCGACCAAAGCTTAATTAGGTAAGCATGTCTTAAAGCACTATGCAGTCACCCATGACTTTTTATTCTACCAAAACATGGGTTGGCATTTCATCATACAATTCATGATTGTTTCCTACGCACCGAGGGGCTAAGTTGGACAATGACTCGCATCTCCTCTTTGTTATATTCCAAACCTCTTCTATAGTGATTAAGTCAGGGAAATTAACATGCCAATCAAGGATGTCAAAATGGTATTTTTGCAAAGCAAATGTTCTTTGTATTCATCTCTATTATTTATATTAGAGGAACGTCTGTCTTTGAATGTCCTGGTGATTTCCTTGATTTTATGCCTAAACAAGAGGATTTAAATATCATGAATATGAGCAGTGAGAGATAGCCTAAGTATGAAAGTTTCTCTGTGAAAGTCCCAGTCCCCTATGATATTCTGTGCCGAGAAACAAACAATGAATTGTATGATGAAAGTCAACCCACGTTTTGGCAGAATACAAAGCTATATGTGATTCCACAGTGCTTTAAGGCATGCTTACCTCATAAAGGAACCCACTAGCAAGTTTTGTTCGTAAAACCGTCCTGGTAGAACATCAGTTTTCTTGCAAAATAACACTGACATGCTTAGTATTATATTGTAACAACCGCTTTATCATGAAAATCTAAAATGTACAATAAATGAAAATCAGGATGTAACTCTGTAAATAGTGCTCATAGAGACACCATATTTTCATCCGTAGTACAAAAATGGCTATTCTTTCATAATTTACAAACAAAATTACAAGTCATTAACCATGTTTCCTTGTGGAATCTTTGAAACTCGAATATCAGATATTTTTTTGTTAAAATTTTGGCTCCATATGTTATGTAATCAATTTAGGCATACAACATCATTAGATCTGGAAGTTTTTTACACAGAGTAAATATTTATAGACATACTTAACATATTATATGAACAAATTCATCCAGCTGTCTATTTCTTGCCAGTGACGATTGTTCAAAAACAAGAAAAGTTGTCAATTTATTTCTGAATATCGCAGGGGTATATTAATAAGTGAACGCACCTGTAGATAACGGTAAGTGTCGTAAAGTCATTTCCATTCATACAAAAAGGGCCGAGATTCCTAAAAGCTTATGAATCTGAACAAAAATAAAACACATCTTCGATTTCAGAATTTGGCTCTAAACTGGTTTTAGTGTTTTGGTCATCATTATATATTCTAATCAGTCTTTCAATCAATCAATCATAAAATTCACTAGATATTACAATAGAACAATCAGTCTTCGTCATATTTATGCCAGCAAAATTTGAAGGTTGATTGATTAACTTTAGCCATGGTTATATGAACTAGCCTCACAGCCGGTGTGTAACAAGGTACTATAGGGTTAAAGAAGCTACATAACATGAGGCTTGCAGATATGTCTAGTGACGTCAAGATTGGTGTTATCAAGGCTTTTGAGTGAGTGTGTTATAGCTAATTCAAACGTCATACCATAATTCAAGGGATCGAAAAAAATTGTGGATTTTTGGGGGTTGGCAAGGTATCTTTATTTACTTCTATTATGCCAAAATTGTTGCATTCTAAATTGGTATTTTCTGCAGTAAACTACACGATATTATAATGTTAGACCATAATGTGTTGTATTACACAAAAAGAAACTCTCATATGTTTTCTTAAATGCGACTGCTGAAAAAATGTTGGCAAAATGTATTTTGTTAGTGAAATTGTAAATTATCATAAATATACCGAACCGATGTGGTAAGACAGACAGTGGCAGTGCTCAGTGAGCGTTCTTTTTATTTTTATTCTCCATTGAGAACAACATCAAGCGCGACTCCTTGAGGTTGTGTTCCTTTTGACCGGTTATACACCTAACATGCATTGAATGGTTAGTGAAAGATGGGTACTTGCATGAAAACCCAACATAATTAGGTTGCTTATGATGATAGTGCTATAATATAGTCACTACTTAATTCTGAACCAAGATACGCGGTGGGGAGCGTGGTGACCTAGTGGTACAGTGTCAAGTCAGGGAGTGAGAACTTGGTTGTTCGAAACTTTCTTTGCCGTGAATTTTCTACAAGTATACGGCCAAAAGCAAAACGGCAACAATGGAAATATATCATATCTACTCCACCTAACATCAAGTAAGAAGTTAATCCAAACCATCACTTTAAAACAATCAGTAGCAAGCAACAATGGTGGTTATGGGACAGAAAACACTTAATAGCTGTCCTCTTCATGACGAAAGTTTGTCAGCTGCCCTCTTTATCACAAAAAATTTGTCATTTTGCGCATTTACTGTCTGCAATACCGCAAGCTACATGTATTTTGATTAGACGGATACAGTTCTGCAGTTTAAATGCATAAAGAAGAACCATATCAGAGCAGAACTCTTGTTTCCATGACAATGCATAATATTAATGGGTGAAAGTACTATGGTCACTCTAGCGGTTATATCTTTGATTGCATCGCCTATGAACTACGGCATAAGCTGCCCTTGAGAACAAGACGAAACATGCTATACATAAGATGGTGAATTTGTAAGTGTGTCCATTCTATAGCACCTTCAATATCTTATTTAAACTTCTGTTAGAAGTACATGTTCAAGTCAGGAGTGAAAGTTCCCATTACTGGCGTGTCTGGAAATATTGTCTAGGTAGGCTGGGCTGGGGCCAGACCCTTCATGTGTCTTTCTCAGTCGACTGAGGTTCATATGGCAGTTTTCTTTTGCTCCAAAGTTTCTTTGTTTGTTTGAATTGATGCTTAGCGTCCCAGTCAACAGCTATGGCCATGTCGGTACGTTGCCTCCATTTTATGGGACTTATACCCAAAATTAGGATGTCATGACATCAAAACATTGCTTCAAATATAACCACCCAACTAAACCATTGAGACTTATTTGTATGAATGGCTTGACTTTACCACTTTTCCTGGACAGGCTCAGACCTGAGCGGTTAACCAGTAATCAGATGCACAGTCTGTCAGTAGTTTCAGTTGTGTTACCTGTGATCCTAAAAAGGTACAAGTAGGCAATGGCCAGGAAAAGGCGCAATCAGAAAGAAATTCTCACTCCGAAAACAGAGGTGGGAAAAAAACTAAATTGACATTTAGGCACTAATACTTAGAAAAAACATATAGCAGGCTGTATTCGTTTTTTGTGATAGAATGGATGCATTTTATAAGCAAATGCACATGAATACACAATTTTATATTGGTTCACAAACATCCTAAGGTTGTATTTCTTTTGTGGTCCTACATGTATTTGTTTTAGGTTTTTGGTGTCGATTTCTGAAGTCACATGGAAGTAGTTAAGTTCAGGTACTTGTATGGCCACCTTTAGTAAAATAGCTGCTCACTCAGCTATTATAATGTTCTTTAGAGCCTTCACTTTATGGTCCATTTGATACGTGATACGTATGGTATATTATACCGATCGTAGTAGACTGACGTCACAGATTTATCATTAACATTATGAAGGAAGTGAATGTATTTCACCAATCGCAACAGGCGAGTTTTATAACGGTAAATCTGTGACGTGATTCTATGATCATAATAGAATTATACAATAATGTGAATACGCAAATAAGCTTTATTAAATTTGTATTTTAGCATAATAGAACCGCAATAAATCAAATTTATTCCATTCCTGGTACTGATTTAATCCTTTTCAGACTTAATTGTTATCAGGTGAGCGATTGTTGCCCTTCAGGCTCTCATTGCTTTCATTTTTTGGACAGATATTCAGTAAATTTAATTTACTAATTGAAATAATTGTGTGAGAAGAATGATAATCTGCTATAAATTATAAGTATTTGATTCTATAGAGAAAATACAAAATTGTTACGTATGTTACCATGCCATTACGTAAAGTATGTTACCGTTATCATGAAGCATGGTCTGTAGTTGATTTTTGTGTGCTTTTAATACATTTTAGGACAGTGATATTCAATAATTTTAATTTCCTAATTTAAATAACTGAGTGCAAAATGACAATTTGCAATTAATCATAAGTATATGATTCTATGGTGAAAATACAAACTTGTTACATACGTTACCATGACATTACGTAAAATATGTTACCATTATCATGAAGCATGGTCTGTAGTTGATTTTTCGTGTGCTTTTAATACCTATGGAAGTTTTATTTCGAAAACTGGGATGCTGTTTAGGAAAGGAAGTGTCTTTGTTCTGTTTCTGGTGGGACATGTTTGTTAATGCGCATAATATTTAAATGGGGGTAGGAGAAGACAATCAGCCTCTGTGGAGTGATGGAAGGTAACAGAGAGCTCTACTATACGTCTTTATAAAGGGCAAGGACTGTAGATAACTATAATACAAACTATATTTTGGTATTTGGTAAAAGCTATATTCTATAAGAAACGAAACACGGGGGGTATGCAAAATTACACAGGTTATTTACGTTACTTCTGTTGTACCAGTAGTCATGAAATCTTGTTTGTTTGTTTGTTTGTTTGTTGTTTAACGACGCATCAACCCTGATGGGTCATTAGCGTCTAACAAGGTAAAACGTTAAAATATATTGAACTCGTATTAAAAAGTAACACTAAATAAGATATAAATGTCGTTGTAAAGAAACGATATATGAAATGATAAGATTGAAGATTTAAAAATTATATTTTATAAAACAGATTTACTTGTCTAAGAAATGATAAAATCTTTCCAACGGGTACATCTTTGAACAATTCTTTCAAGTTGTTAGCTTGAAAACAAGAAATTCGCTCTGCTGCAAAGTCAGTGCATTCTAAAAGAAAGTGTTTAACTGTGAATGGTGTATCACAGCCAATGCATTTAGGTTCATCTTCTCGCTTTAATAAGTGGGAATGTGTTATTCTTGTATGACCAATTCGGAGACGAGCAAGAACGATTTCTTCTCGTCTCGAAAGTTTATGAATTGCTTTTGGTCGTTTAACGATCGGTTCGACTTCCCTCAACTTATCAAACTTCGCTCCGTTCCAGATTGTTTGCCATTTGTCAAAGATGTACTCGTTAATAAAAGGTTTAAAATTGACATAAGGAATTTTAAAAACTGTTTCTTCTAGATTTAACGATTCTTTAGCGTTCTTATCAACTTTCTCATTTCCATATATACCTATATGACTGGGAACCCAGCAATATATAATTG
The DNA here is from genome assembly GCA_964017185.1 of Rugalucina vietnamica. Taxonomy (NCBI): domain Eukaryota; kingdom Metazoa; phylum Mollusca; class Bivalvia; order Lucinida; family Lucinidae; genus Rugalucina; species Rugalucina vietnamica. The sequence continues at coordinate 27,187,889 of OZ024879.1, forward strand.
TTTTCAATTCCGAGATGGTGTGATGTTTTATTAATAGTTTTTGTATTTGAGGGTTTTTGGATGATGTATGGTTTAAGGCCTGTAAAACTGACATAGAGTCAGAAAAAATAATAAATTTGTCCTTTAAGTTACTTTCATTTATGAAGTCTAAAGCTAAGTCTATAGCTTTAGCTTCCGCTGTGAAAATTGAAGAGCCATCAGGTAAACGTAATGTTTTGCAATTGCCGTTTGTAAAAGTAGCACAACCAACTTTGTTTTCTTCTTTTGAACCATCAGTATAAATACATTGATAGTCAATAAATTGAGATTGTAGTTGATGAAAACTTTCTTTTAGAAGGTGTGGATTTGAGTCGGATTTTTTCCCTGTATGTAGAGTCAAATTAACTTCTGGTTTTCTAATGCACCATGATGGTATTTCGGAAACAAAATGTTCTTCTATTTTATCTTTTTGGATGTTTGCTGATTCTAAAAGTGGTGCAACCCGTAAACCAAAGGACCGGATAGCCCTTGGTTTACTTTCGTAAAGCTGTACGACTTCTTTAGAAATATATGGCGGAAAAGACACCTTATGAACTGGATTTGATGGATTAGCAGCAATTCTAATGGCGTACTGTAGGGCAAGTTTCTCTCGTCGTAAATATAGAGATGGCTCTTCAGCCTCAACATAGAGGCTTTGTACAGGTGATGTTCGAAAAGCACCCAGAGCTAATCTTAGGCCTTGATGATGCACTGTGTCAAGAGAACTGATATATGATGGTCTTGCCGATCCATATACGATGGATCCATAATCTAATTTTGAACGAATGAGGGAACGGTATAGCTGGAGAAGGACAGTGCGATCAGCACCCCAGTCTGTGTGTGATAATACTTTCAGTAAGTTTAATGCTTTTAGGCACTTGGCCTTTAAGTACTTGATATGTGGTATGAAAGAAAGTTTACGATCAAAAAGAACTCCAAGAAATTTAAAATCTTCAACTACTGGAATAAGAGACCCATATAAATAAAGTTCAGGATCGTTGTGTACTTTCCGTAATTGACAGAAATGCACACATTGTGTTTTCGACTTGGAAAATTTGAAACCATTATGTGAGGCCCAGTTTTCTATTCTGTTAATGCACTGCTGTAAGTGCCTCTCGATAGTTCTCATACTTTTTGACCTGTAACACATACAGAAATCATCTACATATAAGGATCCATCTGTTTTAGGATCCAGACAGTTCATTATGCTGTTTATCTTAATATTGAACAAAGTTGTAGACAAGATGCTCCCTTGTGGAACACCCTGTGCTTGATCAAACTTTTCGGATAAAGTCGATCCAACACGAACCTGGATCCAACGATCCGCAAGGAAATTTTCAATAAATGTAGCTAATCTGCCTCGTATTCCGAGATCATGTAGATCTCGCATAATACCATGTCTCCAGGTAGTATCATAAGCTTTTTCCAAGTCGAAAAACACAGCAACAACATGCTCCTTTGCAACAAAGGCATCACGAATAAAGGTTTCCAGTCTAATTAAATTGTCGTTGGTACTTCGTTCAGAACGGAAGCCCGACTGAACAGGAGATATTAGGTTATTACTTTCTAAGTACCATACAAGTCTTACATTTATCATTCTCTCTAAGGTTTTGCAAAGACAACTTGTAAGTGCTATCGGTCTATAGCTGTTCGGTTCTGCATGATCTTTTCCAGGTTTAGGAATTGGTATTATAGTGGCTAGTTCCCAACTTTCGGGAAACTTTCCAGTTTCCCACATATCATTAAAAATATCTAAGAGAGCCTGAAGTGATTTTGGTGGAAGATGTTTTAACATTTGATAGTGAACTTCGTCGGGACCTGTTGCTGTATCATGGGCTTTACTGATGGCGTCTTTTAGTTCATCTAAATTAAATGGAGAATTATATTCTTCATTATTTGAGGACTTAAAGTTTAATTTAGTCTTTTCCTGTTCTTTCTTGTATTTTTGAAATTCCTCCGAATAATGACTGGTTGAGGAATTTGAACAAAATTGTGATGCCAAAGTATCTGCTATATCTTGTTTTGTGGAAGCTGTTTCGTTCGCATTGTTGAAGTTGTAATTAAGATGATGATAAGTAGCAGATTTAGATTTACCGGATATTTTCCTAACCATGTCCCAAACTTTTTTAGTCGGTGTTTTATAATTCAAATTAGATACGTATGTTCTCCATGATTTGCGTTTTGCAGACTTTATAGTCCGACGGGCTTTTGCTCTAGAATTCCTATAAGTATTTAAATTTTCATGCGTTGGGAACTTGCAGAACTTCAACAAAGTGTCTTTTCGTTGTTTGATAGCCTCTTTACAATCGTCATTGTACCATGGGTTACTTTTCTTTGGGTTTGTCGAGGTTTTGGGGATACATTTCTCAGAAATAGTTATTAAAGAAGAAGTAAAGTAAGTTATAGGATCAGAAGAATCAGACAGAGTAGTATCAGTAAGGGACTCATTACATAAGGTATTAAATAAATCCCAATTTGCTTTATGTAATTTCCATTTGGGGTTATGGGCTTCATCATGAGTCCGAACGCTTTCAATCAAAATTGGAAAGTGGTCAGATCCACGTTGATCTTCACAAACAGACCAGTCATAGTCAAGATAGAGAGAGGGGTGACAGAGTGAAAGATCAAGAGATGAGAAAGTGCCTTTACCAGAATCTAGATAAGTGTTCGATTTATCATTCATCAAACAAATGTCGTTTTTCGTGATGAAATCCTCGATTAATTCTCCTCTGGGATCATTGTCATTACAACCCCAAAGCACATTATGACCATTGAAGTCACCTACTAACATATAGGGTGAAGGAAGCTGTTCAAGTAAAGAAGTCAGTTGTTCAGATCTTAAAAGATAAGAGGGAGGGATATAGATTGAGCAGAAAGTTATCTCTTTCTCGAGTGTAACGGAAACAGCTACCGCTTGTAGATCCGTTTTAAGTTTAATTTGACGTTGTGGTAATGTTGAATGGACAAGTAAAGAGGTTCCACCAGATGCTCTTAGACAATCCAAGTGAATGTGATTGTAAACATTAAAGCCTTTCAAAGTAAACGTGTCATTAGGTTTGAGGAAAGTTTCTTGTAGACAGAAAACAGAAGGTCTAAGTAGTGACAAAAGAAGTAGTAGTTCTTCAAAACGTGGTTTTACACCTCGACAGTTCCATTGTATTATTTTATATTTGCTACCCATTAAATAATTTAGTGAGGAGATTTAAATGCGTGACCTTTCGTTTAAATGTAGACTGAAAACTTCTACTTTGGAGCTGTGATTGGTGACCGAGGACGATGGCCACGGGAACCAGGGCGCGAGGCAACCTCATCCATCTCCATGGCATCGTCATTAGCCAGAGCTCCAAATTTGTTATACTGTTGGACGGGATCATCTGATCCCTTCTGCACCCTACTGGATGCAGAATGTGGTTTTGCGTTTGTACTCGGTTGATTTGGTTTTGAACTAACTTTTGCTTGTTCTGACAGAGATTTGCTTGATGTTACGTTCTGATTTTGAGAAATATTGTTTCTGTTTGGTTTCCTCGCAATGAGAACTTTTGAACTCTCTGTAATCTTACAGTCTTCGACACTGTATTGTGTAGCAGCTGTTTTGGTTTCTGGTTTGGCAGCAAGTGATTTGACTATATGTGAGAAACTAAATTCAGGCTTCTGTTCAAGTTGTTTTCGAGCTTCAAGATATGTCAAGTTCTTTGTTATCTTCAATCGCATGATTTCTTTTTCCTTCTTCCATGTTTCGCATTCATTTGATCGTGATAGATGTGCTCCGCCACAGTTGACACATTTTGTGGGGTTTTTGCAGTGATTTGTATGATGGTCATGGTTTCCCATACCACATCTTTCACAGACTGACCCGGGGTCAACTGGGCATTTGTCCTCATGGTGTCCAAACTTCTGACAGTTAAAACATCTCAAAGGGTTAGGTATGTATATGTCAACAGGTACAATTTGATAGAAAATTTTGACTGCTTTTGGTGGGACGACTGAGTTGAAAGTAAGTAGCAAAGTATTGGTGTTGATGGTTTCCTGTCCTTTCTTAACGGTAAAACGTTTAACTGCCGTTACACCTTGATTTTCTAAATATTCCAGGATGTTCTTTTCTGACTCTCCTTTGAGGTTTCTGTCTCTGATGATGCCTTTCGAAGAATTCAAAGATTTGTGCGGGTTCACTTCTACTGATAGGTTAAAGAACTTTTTTGTTTTCAATAAGATGTCCGTTTGCATTTTTCGTGTTGTTTCCACAAGCAACATTCCATTTTTTAATTTCTTGACGGATTTTGGCGTACCTATCATGCTTTCTATCTGCTTTTCAATCACAAATGGTGACAGTGACGTAACTGGTGTTTCTTTAATAGTTGATTCAATGAGTAAAAACTTTGGAAAAGTGTCTTGTGCTCTAAACAGTGTCGAAGCGTCTATATCATCGTCGGAATCCGGTCGTTGTCGTTTGTTATTTAAGGAAGCCATATTTTCAGTTTTAAGTCTCGACGGCTATGCGCTTCACCCTCCTTGGAGCCCTACAAGGGGACGCTATACGGAAACGGCTCTCCAGTTTCCAGCGCCAAAGCTACATACCCGTCATACTCGCCGTGCAAGATTCCAAAGTACTTCAGACTACCCAAGCTTTAACAACAAATGAATATTAAGTCAGATGTCTATTAAAGAAAACCGAAATAACATTCAGACGTTGTACCCACCCTGCCTCTCAACCTAGACCCAAGTAACCCAGAAATACCGAAAAACAAGCCCGTCGATTGACCCTTAAACCACCGCCTTCTGAGATATAGGGAAAAGGATGATTAAATGAAGAAATTTGGAACACGGTTGCGTATCATTCGATACTGAAAAAGTTAGAAGGAAGAAGAGATCTCAGGGCAAGGCATGGCAGCCGATTGACCGTGTCGAGCCTCCACGGCCTCCCGTTTACACCGAATCCGAGGCCAAAGAGGCGTGTTGAGACAGGTGAAGATCTCTGGCCTGTCTCTCAACCTCCAGGATCCTCTTCTCCGGCTTACGGGTATCCACCCACGGCAAACAGGTGGCACCTCTTTTGACCGGGTTTTACGGTTCCGCATGAGGGGTCATGAAATCTAAATATTATTGAATTTGGTCCTGTTAGATTAGGTAACATCTCTGCTACATATTTAAAGGTAAAGTTCCTGTCAAATATTTACTTTTTGTCATAAATTTTGGCGATATCCTTTGCTGCTTGAATTTAAAAATCATACATCGGTAACGTACGTAACACGCTGTGGCACGATAAAGCCCCAACAGTCAGAGTGCTAACAAGCGGCATTTAGTAGCTTAGGGTACTGGCTTTCAGAAAATATATGACTACAAAAATCCCCGGCATGGTGCACCTCTGCCATATACTATGTGACTAAAACACATATTTATGTTGAAATTATATGATCATGCTTTTGACTTGCAAATGAAAATATGAAATATTGAATGCCGTTACGATCCTCAGCAAAGAATATTTTTAACCAGATATTTTTATTGAATGTCAGTGTCGCTCACTGTCTTCACAAAACATTTAGATGACATGTTTAGAGGATATGGCTGTTTGCGAAATTCCAGCCCCTTTTGTTGTTTTCTGACACAACACCTGCATGATGTCTCACCATAAGATCAAAGAATTTGAGTTCCCAAAATAGGACCATTATAACAGTTCATTTTCAATACAATCAATTTACCCAAATAGCCATTTACCTAGGACAAGTTCAGCTCCGCCCACCTGCCACCACTGAAGTAAGAACTACCTGACCTCTAATTTTACTGTTTTGTCACTTGTCAGTGGCTGAATTTATTTCAATATAGTACATGAAGTATGTGTTTTGTGGACAGCTACAAAAGCACATTTAAACAGATAAGAGCAACATTTAATCTTGCAATTTGATCTAATCAGAGGAGGACTAAATATTTTGAAGCATGTAAATATTTAATTGATTTTACTTCAATTCACCTGAGTCAGTGAACTGACCAGCTGTCACACAAATTACATGGGCGGGACTTAGGTTTATCTACCAGCTTGAGTAAACTATAATTGGCTAATTCTTTGCCACTGTCTTGAGGTTAAACTAGTTCACTTTATACTACAAAGGGTTTTCATAGTCTTTGAATGAAGTCTGATGTTGAAACATCTTGAGTTTGTCTTTGATTTTGACACATGGAGACACTAATTCGCAACTGGCAATAATATATGTTCTTTTTACGTTAACATTAGATTGCAGACGGTTTAGTTTTATTTTAGCTCTGTTCAAAGTGAAACGCAAACCTGTTTTAAAGATTAATGGTAATAGGCTTATACCACGTTTTCATACGATTACTGTTCATGCAATTACTTGTTCGCCTGAGGTGGCACGATTCAGACATGTCCTTTATGAATGAAACCACGATGCCCTAAACATAAAGTTATGGTACAAGGAATGCGATCATTCCTAGGGATTAATGCATATTTTAGTACTACAGGAAGCTAACCGCATATTTTGACGTAACGTCTTCAAGATAATTATACAAGTTAAGCATTCAACGACATCAGATACATTTGATAAAACGTACTCGTCCAACAATTTGTCAACCATTCTTTGGTGCCGTCAGCCCTAATGCACTCGAAGCAAAGAACGGCCTTAAACCAATGATGAAAATTCGATGTGTTTGCTGTGATGTTGGTTGGGGGGATGTTTAAATCTCAGAAGTACATGTAAACCAAGATAGAGTGATTTGTTTTCATCATACTTGTCCCCTGTTGGAACGATAATCGGTGTCCCAGGAAGTGGTTTATCTTTATTATACTACTGTTTATTGTGCCTACCTCTCTGCCGTACTCGTTCCCTTTCGTTCCTGTTGAAACCTAGCCGGATGGCTACCTTATTGGGAAAGAGCTTGTCATTCTGCTCTTCGAATGTGTTGTCGGAAAATGTTTTGTTGTGTTTTATGTATTTTCTTTCCCACCCGCTGTCTATGTTGGGACTTTGTATTTAATTGCATCGATTCCTGGTCCCTCTATTCTTACTTTCTAATATAAATTACATGTAGTCTGTTAATGAATCAAATATTAGTTCATGCCAGAAAGATTTTGCTAAAACAGTTTTTTTTTTTTTTTTTTTTTTTTTTTTTTTTTTTTTTTTTTTCTTAGATATTTTATCTTTTCTTTGTTTCCGTATACAAAAAGGGTTTTAGTGCAAACGAAACCTAAAGAGAAAATTATTGCGATCTCCCATTGGGAGATCGCATATTTAGTTGTTCAAGATCAGAACGTGGGGCTTTATCGACCACTGCGGTCGGGTTTTCATTGGAATGACCTGTATCTGAGGATAAGAAATCGTGAACCAGTCAAAGACCAACAAGCGAATGTCGATTCAAGGCAAGTTAAGAAATCCAGAATAACTTTGTTTATTGCTCACACTAAACACCGTAATATACTGTCGGGGTCCGTGGAAACATCCCAAAACACACCAAACCACTTTAAAACCATCCCAAACCACATCACAATACTTTCAAACAGCCTCAAACGCATTTATATGTTTTAGCAATTCAAAGTCCCAAAATCTCCTGAATAATTACCTAAAATACACTCCAAACCACTTCAAAAATACCCTAAACCACATCATCCAAAATATATCATATGGACCCGGTGTCATATGGACTATCACTGGAAAGTGCATATGAATATCCTGTATGAAAATTTGGGGCGGTTTCCGCCCGGAAATGGGGCGTAAATGAGGCGTAAAACCTGTTTTCCGCCCGGAACTGGGGCGGCACTCATAATTCCGCCTCCGAAGTTGAGCAGCAGTGAGTTTTTCCGGGCGGAATTTTCTCCATGCCGCCCGTAAATGTGAGGCGGAATAATTCTGGAGGCGGAAAAAAAGACTTAAACTTTTTAAGAGGGCGGAACTTTTTGTCTTAGAAAAAAATCTGAGGCGGAAAATACTTTGAAAGTTTCTTCAGGCGGAAAATTTTGACTTAGATATTTTCAGTATATATATATAAATATTTATAGCAGACTAGGTAAGGAGAGTACTTGTTGATAATGTTAATTCAGGGATCATCTTGCTTATTCCTCCATGCAAACCGATTTAGTAAGTGCTCATCAGAATGGCCCCGTTGAGGCCATTCTAATGGACACTCACAAAATAAGTTTTTACTAAGAAATAAGCAAAATTATTCTTCCAATTATCATCAATTATCAACAAATAATCCCCTTATCTTCTTAGTCTTCTGTATATAGGAAAACAATGAGACAAATCTTCCCGCACTGTTTTCTTGGGGCACTGGATCCTATGAAAGGATTACTAAATGATTAAAGCAAGTGTATGGTAGGACTGAATCATTAGCAGTGCAAACAAACAGTGATCGAAATTAGCACTAGCCAGATAGCCTGACACTAGCTAAATGGTTGTTGGGCTAGTAGTTTTTCTCAGGTAAACCCATTTCCTATATAGGCAGTGGGCTAGTTGAAAATTAAGACAAATTATTAATGATATAAGGGTTCGGGCTAATGAAGACAAATCCTAATTTCGACCACTGAACAAATCAAGATAAACTGACTGTTTTGTTACAGCTTTACGTCCCGGTCAACAATTTTTCAGTCATGTTGGGATGGAACCAACGTTTCTGGGTAGTTAACCAATTACTGTAGGGAGCTTCAAGTGTCTTGCTCAAGGACATCTTACGACACACTTTTAAGTGACCTTCAGAGTGTCGTAAATCCGAGTAAAACCAGACCAAATAAAATGGTCTCAAATTACCTGGACCAGTTACCCAGGTTTTTAGGTTTGAGTCTTGGTCGACAGACTTTGCGCATTGAGTGTTGTTATGGGTTTTGTTAATTCCACTCAGGGGAATAGATTTCTCTTTGCTGACCTAAATTAGAAGGCTAAGTCAGAAAGCCTAAATAAATGTATAGCAAACCAGGCTCAGATTTATTGGTAGATAAACCTAACTATTGCTTACTAAAACGAATTACAACATACGAATAAATTTCAATAATATTTTATCTTCCTTTTTACATATTTACAACACAAGAAAATTACACAAATATTGTTATTTTCCATAGGAGGCCAAAATCTCTCTGAAATTCTGTCAAATTTAATTTCCCACTCCAACAACTGACCAAAACAGCCTCTTTTGTTTTGTTTTGTTGTAGCTTTACGTCCCTGTAAACAATTTTTCAGTCATGTTGGGACAGAGCCATCATTCCTGGGTAGTTCACCAGTACTGTGGGGAACTTAAGGTACCTTGTCTTGCTCAGAGACCTTAGGGCACTCGTGGGGATCGAACCCAGGACCTCTCGCTCTGTAGTCCGACACTCTACCACTTGAGCTACCGCGCTCCCCAAACAGCCTCCTTGATACACAGTCAAGGCCGACCATGAAAAATTGTTGGTTTGCAGCATGCTTCTACCCAGGTATCAAAATTGGCCCTACCCAAAAATGTTTTTGGCCAATCTGGGATTTTTTTTTTTATTAAGAAACCCAAAAACAGTGATTCAGTGCAACAAAATGTAATCATAGTACAACTTTTATATTTAGTTTAAGATAATGTTTGACACTAAATACATGTACTCTTAAAATATAGCTTTTCTTCCCATATAATGCACTGGTATATAATAAAAAACTGATTTTTTTTTCTGATTCACACATCACCGAAACATCTCCGTATGAAAGTAACCCGATGTTTGCACCTTACATATGAGCCGCCTCATGAGAAAACCAACAATGTGGTTTCCAACCATATCTGACACAAACCGGGCTGTGCAACAACAGAATAAAGCTAGAGGCTATACTTCTTAATCATATTCAAGATTATTGGGAAATCGACATATGTAGTACATCTGGCTCTCACTAATTTCAATAAACATGCAACTTTCACTATGACTAGTCTATCAGTCTTTTCAACAGCTAGGATATGTTGCTTACAGTAGTTCTTGCATTTAAGTTCTTCTGTAACTGCATATGCAGTCAAGTCATCAAGTAGAATGAAATATTGGACTTTCCCAAACAGCTCAGTGGTACCATGTTGGTCAGCGTACTTAAAACATATTGCAGAATTGTCACGTTTAGTCATCCTTGAATAGGTTGTACCATAAATTAAAGAATTGTGAAATTCCAGCCTTTTGAAATATCTGATCAGTTCTTCTGATGGTGCATAACCTAAGCATTTGTAAAGGGCATTATGTTCAGTATCTGTCAACTTCTTGGTCTTCAAAGCCCCCAATATGTAAACATCATCTGACAGTTTAACCCCTCTGGTTAAAATATTTGGGTGTTCTATTGAGTTATACAAGTCTTCAATGTGGGAGTCTTTAATTATTGCTGTATTTTTCAGTTCTGGTAGCTTTTGGAGGAAAGATACACCAGTTATAATTTGATTGTCAATATTTTGTGTTCCACGAATCATTTTCAGCAATACCCCATTTTTATCCTCAAAGGAAAAACAGCTGTGAGTATACAATGGTCCTAAAAGTCTTACACTGTCAGGTAGATGCAGCAATTGATGTATGTTCAGCGTCATATAACATTTGTCATACAAGGCAGAAAAATGTTTAACAAACTCAAAAAGCATATTTTCTGCCTCCACTATGTCATTTTCTTGAGACCCATCTTTCAGAAGAATAAAGATGGAATTAACAAGTAACAGATAATGAACAAATCTTTCATTATCAAGAATTCCATTTAACACAGCTGCTCCATAAAAAAGCAAAAATGCACGAAAATCTGATGCTTTCCAGTACTTGAGTTCATTATGAATGGAACGAGGAAGACGTGATATGGTCAGTGTAGGTTTGATTCCGGAAAGCCGTTGTTCAACAACAACCAGCTTATTATAAAAACTGAATGGTTTGCTTTTATGTGAATCAGAAAACCATAAATTGAGTAACAGCTTTTGAATGCCTAGAAGAACACCATGCATATAATCTATAGCAATGCCATTGACTATATCAAATTTTGGAAAAAATGTTAACCACGATGGACCTTTGATTCCATTCACTAAATATTTTTTGTTCCAGATTCCTTTAGATCCATAGCTTTTTGAGCATCTTCATGCACTGATGTTTTTGTTAGTGGAGGGTCTTTGGGACCAACATCTTTGTAAGGAAAAATATGACAGTGACCTTTTCCAACACTTGCAGTCTCACCAATCTGCAAACATTTCCAGCACGAAAAGTGTCCATTAAATTGAACACTATTACACAGTAAATAGCGTGCTGGAAGGTCCGCAGTTGCACTTAATAAAAAACCTTTCATTGTGAAACTTCCTCTTTCTGGAGAATCAACCTGATTACCTTGTGACAGTCCATTGAATGTTTCCAAAAATGGCTGTAAAAATGTACCCATTGCTGGCTTTTTATTTCCAAACCAAAACCCTGCTAAAATCATGTTTTCTTTTTTCATTCTAAGTTTATATGGAAGTTCATTGTGCTACTTTTGAAAACTGATGCTCCATCTGTGTTTAATGTGAAAGACACATTATCTGGACTGGCTAATGGACCAGAACTTTCAAAATAACTTTTGTACAAGGACCCATCATAAATGTCTCTAAATGTGCTACCACTTGCATTCCCTGAATTGAATCTTCCTTGTAAATTTGAATAAAATCCTTCTTGAGAAAGTAAATTCTTTAATTGATTTTCCACTGGCATCTCAAGAAATACCCAGAATAGAAATGTTTGATCAACGGATTTTTCAAATTCTTGAAAAACTGTTTAAATGAATAGACTGTTGAACATAAAGTATTTTCATGTGGTAGAGCAACTGCAATTATGCTTAGAAGTTGCTGAATAGCATCCCCTACCAAGCCATGCTTCGTAACAAACAAAGCCAGCAAAAGCATGACTGCACCAAGTGTTACACTGGCTCCTGGATAAAGAGGTTCAGATTCCTTATGAAGAGAACTAGTGTCAGCGTCATTTTCATCCACTATTTCTTCAAACATACAATCTTTGTCATCTAAGGCATCCTCAAATAAATCTTCACAGCCTATGAAAAATGGCTGTGACTCATCTGGCTCCTCTTCTAAGACTTGTTTATGCTGCAGCAGCTGATCATTTTCTTGGGGTTCCTGGAAAAATCAATATGACATTATTAAAATCAGAGGACCACTGAACCTGTTTTTTTTTATTTTGTTTGAATTGATGCTTATCGTCCCAGTCAACAGCCAAGGTCATGTCGGGACGTTGCCTCCTCTTTATCTGTTTATGGGACTTTTACCCAAAATGAGGATGTCATGACATCCAACAAGTGCTTAATATATAACCATCCAACAAAGCCACAAAGGCTGGTTTGGATGGTTTGACTTGAAACCACTTTTCCTGGGCAGGCTCAGAGATAATTAATGGAGCTACTTAAACCCCCGCTCATTTCCACGTCTATACCCCGCCCTGCCCCGGGGTGGAGGCCGGGGTTACAAATGACTGGTGCATTATCTATCTATCTCTATATGATTCTGAACCCTCTTTCGAGTATTATTAGAATTTTGCGTGTGTGCGCATGGTGTGTTAGTAAGAAAGTTAAAAAGTGAAGAGGAGATAAAAAGTGTGAGAGTGAGTTTAGGATAAAAGATGAGTGGTAGGTGTTAGTAAGATAGAGTTTAAAAGCAGATTAAAAACAGTATTTCCTTAAGGGTGTATGTGATTGATCTTACTGACTCCTGCTTTGAAGGAGTCAAGATCAGAAACAAGAACAAGATCAGCTGGTAACTTGTTCCACAGAACAACAGTCATAGGGAAAAATGAGTATTGGTAATAACGGGTAGATGTATGAATTTGCCTGTATGAAAGAGAGTGCATGTGACGGGTGTACACTTCCGGATGCACAAAATATGACGGGAGCGGTATGGCAACAAGCCCATATACGATTTTATAAAACATTAGACCCAATGTTACTCACAAGTGTCAAAAAATAGAGGCAATATCCGACATAGGCATAAAAATTAGCTTTGTTTTCCGTAGTACTAAATGTCAAGTTTTGTTTTCTTGGTTTGACGGAAACGGAAATATTTTTTATTTGACAGTTATATTAGGCGGTACCGCGTGAAAGTACCGGTATCTATTTTAGAGACATTTTTTTATGTTTAAATGGTGTTTTAGTTGAGACGTCTTTTATTGGTACTTGTGTTTATACGAGAAAGTTCGTTGTGGTGAATCATATGCTTGCAATTTGCATTAACTTTTAACCTTTGCAAGGCGGCTGGCCCGAAAAAAATAAGACGACGCAAAATCAATTCTAACGTCGCCTACAGCGCAATGTTTTTGGCTGCAATGTTTACATTCTACGTTTTTAAAAGCGTCCCAGTCATGTCGGGGTATCGCCTCCATTTTTTTTTTCATTTTCCCCATTTTTGTGGCACTTCTTACTCAAACTCGAATGTAACGACTGCATCCAAATGTATTGCATTATACATGTACTTACTTTCGAACTACGATCTTCATCTAAATCGTGTCCACACATACAAAAGTGATCCTGTATGTCTATCTCACACTGCTCTTTAGCATCAAAAACATTAAAGTCCATGCGAGGCTCAGAACTAAAGTTGTGTCCCGCACTTTCGGCATCCGATTCGACATCATTGCAGTGATCCTCGCTCAAATCAACGTCCGTGACACTATCATAGAAAAGTTCGAGTTTCCGTTTGCCGTAAGGCCCTCTTCGACCATTATTCATTGTAGAATAAATTTTGTCTTAAAATATAATTTACACTGAATATTTAGCACAACGACCTGCTTTCGAAAGGGTATTTATGAGGTTCTTAATGGGTCAAGAAGGCTACACTTATCATTAGTGTATATATGATAAGTGTATATTCACGAGACCGAAATTACCCAACTTGTAGTTTTAAAAAGAAGTCCGAAAAGGTAGATCTACGGCATGTTGAATTAAAATCGTTCCTCTGCAGTGAACCAAATAAGAACACATACTAAAACAGGTTGCTCTCTCAACAAGGAACTTCCTTTAAAATAAATAAAAGCATAAAAAGAGATAGAAAACCCCCTTATCGTTCCTCTTCTCTGATAACATAGATCTGCAAATTCCAAAAGGTTTTTAATTGGTCGAGGAATATCTGGCTGCAGGACCAGGTTTCCCACGGGATAAAACGTTTTGCACTGATAAGCATTTTAGCGCTTTACTAGCTACGAATCCTGTCGGTAGCCTCTAAAGGTACAAAGGTCGATGCCTGATGATATTTGACACCTTCCCGCTTTTCTGGAATCTACAAGTAGATTGTGTTTTTATCCAGAAAGTTTTCATTCTTGTGTTGTTTCAAAACAATTCCGAAGTTCAGATTGTATGTTGTGAAGTGCTTCATAATGTTTGCGTGTGTCTATTTCCAAAAAGACGGAACTTTGAGCGCAGTACACAAAAACAACAAGGTTTTGAAGGTTTTAACGAATTTTCAAATACGTGAACCAGTGGAAATGAAATGGCGCCGGCCTGGAAAACAGCCAGAAGTGTTCGAAGGCGTGATAGTCAGCGTGGGTGGTGAGTAGTTTTCTATCCATTTAAAATTTTTCATTTCACAGACGTTTCTACTGAATCTGATAGGTTTTATAATCTCCTAAAGATAAAGATAAAAAAGCTTTATTTATCGTCGCGTTTTAAATAGACAACACCGTGAACACGTTTTTTCTGCGACATAAAAAATATCCTTAACATATACTTACGTGCCTTCTTGTAACTACCTGACACTCCCCTTTTATTGCGAGCGCTAGCAAGGAGCTAGCTACCATTTTGCCGCCTTTGGTATCGCGGTCGAGGATTGAACTTATTTGAGTGATTTTAATATTGTCCCATTCGAGATTATTTCATTCCAGCGACAATTAATATCGAGCCGGGTCAGGTGGAACGGGAGTCCACTCGACACACCCGACTCGCCCCCCCCACACACACACACACTCGCGGAGTTCGAACCAATAGGAGGAAGCAAGCCCACACTCATTTTACCGGGACCCATTTTACCGGACTGCAGTAAATTATAATTTTTAAAGCTGATCGCTTTTTACCTCCCTTAGGTTGAAAATGGCCGTGCACATCGAACAGATGGATGCTGACTGTCAAAAAAAAAAACCGCAAAACAACAGTCAGTCAGGCAGTTATTACTACAGAAATCTGGAAATGTAATCAGATACCTTCTCCCGCTAAAATACCTAGCAGCGCCCCCACTATATAAACACCAGCTGGATAAGAGAGCATGTTTCTACATTATTTAGATCAGGCCAGATGTCAGAGAAAAGTTTGTATTTGAATCGGTTTTCTTGATTAAAATGAAGTAGGAATGCATAACATTTCATTTATTTAAAGTAACTCAGTTAAAAGGTATTTATGCAACAGTAAGAACAATGCAATTATTTTACAAATAACAGTATTGTCAGAATTGAAAAATTGAGGATAAATTATCTTGTCTTGCCGGCTGTTCCATTTTTTCTGAATAATTGATGTCCCTCTTAAATGCAGAATTAAGCGCTAATTACTTATCTGATTGCTGCGATGATCCTAAGTATTATTCTAAAACATATCAAAGACAATAGATTATCATGACAGAAATATTATAATATGCAATTTATTTTTAAGCCAAACAGAACAAATGGTTTCATAGACAATCTAACTTTTTCTTACATTAAAAATCCCTATGGGAAACCCTATTTAAAAGTACTGTTTCAAAGACAATTTTTCTTCTGCAATGACTTCATTTATTTGTTTAATCATAAATATGTCTAGCAAGCATCTTTTCACAGCCTTGAAATCTCTCCATTCATAAATATTTGAGGCTTTCACCTTTCAGGGGTCAGGTCAGGTCAAGGCATAGATTCCAAGGAATTCTTTGTTCATGTGTTAAGTTCAAGGAGGCTCAAACCAGGGCAATCAAAATTTTCCACTTGTTTTTATTATATGTTAGGATGCATTAACTCTAGAGGCCCCTTAAGCCATGAGTAACATGTAAAAATAGTTTGGGATTTCCATTTTGTATGAATGAAAAATGGTTTGTCGATATATTAGCACTTGTTTCTGAGAACATATTTTGTTTTGCATTATCAAATTGACAGATCAAAATGTGCAGAAATGCACACTACCAAAAAGCAAGTGGCATATAAGCGAGGGCTATCAAGTCTCTCTATACTCAAAGGGACTACATGGTATGTGAACTAGCATCAGTAAATCGTTTCATTGGCTTTGGGGGTTACCAGCAAAACTCTGTGAAAGCAATTAACTGCAAGGATTTGTTTGTAGAAGAAACATTTATCTGTCAACTCAAGGCAGTTAGAGATAAGTTCATTCAGCCCCTATCAGGTTGGGAGTTTGAGGTGTAGTCTGCAGCATGTGAAAACATACCATTTCATTTTCATTACATGCCAACTGTGGGTCAGTCTGTGGTGTCTGTACATATTTTCATGCAAGAACTTAAAGCATGTATCAGAAAATCTTTTTCGTGAATGTGAAATTATTTTGAAATAAATACATGACCACTTTTGTATAAAACAAAGTCTGATCAAACCAACCCAATTTTCCATATAACACTGATTCTTAGCATCTGGTTATCATCATGAGCATACCAGCATGACATTGATTGTTTATTTAAGATTTTAGAGGAGCTTCGTACAGACAAATTTTCAACCAATCACAACAGAGCTTCACATACCATCAAAGTTTTCTGTTCATAGCCCTTGCTTATATGCCACTTGCAAAAAGTTGGTGACATTTTGAACTTAAAAGGATTAATTAAAGCTTAAATAGCAACACCCAGAAAGATTTGACAGCTCTGTGTGACTTTAAAAAATTGTCAGTGGCGGTCGGGTTAGAAACAATGTTGTTACCCAACCGGGTCCCCAATAAAAATTCCCCAGTTGAGGTAACAAGTCAATCTATGCCATTTCAGTGTAACATTTTTAAATAAAATCCTGTCTTCTTTGTTTTGAGTGGATTAAATTATTTTGAAAACTTAAATCATGTTATTCTAAGTGATAATTGAATAATTTGAAATTGGTTTTCCACTAATTCATCATCTGAAATGATAGTTTATGATTAATATGTAAACATGGGCGGCCATTTTGTTTTGTAAACAACTAAAAACACACTTTTTACTTGTATGTAAATTATGTCAGATTTGTTTTAAATGTTTGAAAACATTATAAAAGCAAATATGACTACCAAAAATCCCAAAGAAAATGATTGGATAACAATTTATTGATGGATACGTGAATCACGTATCGGTGTTACATTGTAATGAATAGGATCAAGTCACTACCGTGCCAATAGGCTAAGGTAGTGACATCATTTCTAGCGGTCGGTTATGAAAGGCCAAGCGAGCTGGCGAGCTAAAATGGGGTGAAATTGGCGAGCTAGAATTCTAATATTCTAATATAGGGATCAACCATGGTTTTCAGTGTTCAAACATTCGATGGATCACGAGGAAGGTGTTTGAACACAAGGCCGCAGGCCGCGTGTTCAAACACCTTCCGAGTGATCCAGCGAATGTTTGAACACTGAAACAAACCATGGTTGATCGCTATTCTTGCATTTTCACTCTAATCCACTTAAAATCGCTTGAAAATAACATTAACAACGTAAAAACGCACCAAAAACCGCGGAGCTTCTTCAACGTCGGCCATTTTGTTTCTATGAAATATATGACGTCACGTCACTTTGACCAATGACGTCGGCCAAAACCCATGTTCAAACGGCACGTGAATTTCATGATTTGAACACGGGTTTTGCGGTTTGAACACGGCTTTCGACCAATCAAAAACGGCTTCAAACAGCTATGTGCATAGATATCTATGCAAGAATATATTTTTTGTCAATGATGATTGAGAGTAGCAAATATAACATAGAAAAGCATTTGTATTAAACAAAATTTTCAAATTTTGCTTTTCAATTAACATTTTTCTGTGTTTGTTTTACATCACAAATGTAATGAAATAGGCTGAAATGGACAATTTTAATATAAAACACAGAAAAAAGTCAATAAAAGCAAAATTGTTCACTAAAATTTGTTTAATACAAATGCTTTTTGGTGTTACATTTGCTATTTCTCAATTATCACTGACAAATTTTATAAAAGAATTCCAAACTTCTGGCTCGTCAATTTCAGCTTATTTCAGCTCGGCTCGCCAGCTTGGCCTTTCAAACCCGACCGTCAGTGGCACTACTCAAACCATACAATCTGTCTACAATCTGTCAAGCTTCTGCATCCATTCGGAAGCTTATTAATGAATACTGAATTGCATTTGAAAATTTTCTCATATCAGACATTCCATTTAACAATACGGACACCTCCTGAAAATGGAACAGCTAATTTGGTCACCTATCATTGTGCACAAAAAGTATTTCGGGCTTATACTATCTCCCTTTGAATGTTCTTATTGCTTCCAAAGGATCAAACTTTTATATTTTATTATAAAAGTCATGTTTGATGGTAAAAACTCTTCATTATTATTATTATCATACGATAAGTGGCATCTTTGTTGGGTTCATTAAATTTTGATCAAATGGTTAGAATTTAACTACGTAGTCATTACATTCGGAATACTCAGATGTTTCCATATTACTTATATTGGAAAATTCCGCGAAACTGGCACACATGCACCTCAACGTTTCTCGGGCCAGGTAAACATGATGTCAAAGTTCTTCATGGTGAAATCTGAAATTTCAACAGATATCATTGGAGGGGCTGTGGTTATAGGCCCCGCAATGTTAACGGCCGCGCAATGTTACCATGGTTACCGGACCCGACTGTGCTCCAGTACAATTATTGTGAAGTTTAAAGGCCTCCGTCGGAGTGGGCGCTTATCTAATGGTACAACTTACAAAAAAGTAGAGTAGGGCAGTTTGGGGTTTTATTTGACATTCTTTCATATTTTCAAAATTATAACTTTTTGCCTAGTTGATATGAGTGACCTAGTGCACGATATGGAAACTATATTTCTCCTTTCTTAGGTGCTAACAAAATCTTGAAATCTTTTCTGAAATATGAGTGATGCCCTTGAAACTGCTATTCATGATGTTAGCAGTTAACATATAGGCCGTTTAAAGCCTCCACATCATACACTAGGTCACTCTATGCAACAGCAAAGCAAATAAATTTAATTTTGAAAGAAAAAAAAAACAAAAAAAACGTCCACTTAAAAACTGTCCTATGTTGTATCGACAGGGGCTTCGTTCAAAAACCGCCTTTTTCAAAATCGCCCTTTTCTGGAATATCTCGAGAATATGACACTGCTATCCTTGAAATTGCATCCCAAAAGTTGTATTAAAAAGTGTCGCTAAAAGTTTGAAAATCGGCTCACAGATGAAAATTTTATGCCCTAAAAAATCTTGATCAGGCCTTTTGCATGTACAATGGAGGTTAACTAATCAAAAATCCTTATAATTGAAATTCTAGCAAATTTTGGGTTAATTTTAAGTGTTCGGACCTCAGTTATGTGACATACAATACAGCTCCGTTTCAAAAGTTTAGTACATAGCGATTTATTTCATAAGTAATGGCATAGCATTACCAGTATTTGAAGCTTGGCCAAATGTTATTGGGTGTTTGCAGATTTGAACGGATGTTGTTATGTCAAATTTAATACATAAACCTATTCACTGATTGTAACATTTTAGATTTTGATCGATTGATTTATCAATAGTAACACATTAAAATGACAAGCAAAATATCATAACTTCAGGGATACAAATATCGACTTTAACGTTGATTTCATACATTTCAAGAAAGTTTGACCAAAAACAGATCATATCGTTAAATTGGCATATCACCCAGCATACTACACCTAACATAATATTTGGTCTACCCTGTATATATTCAAGTTTATTGAAGCTTGAAATATTGCACCCAAATAACCGTGGTACACCAAGTTATACAATCAGTCAGCGTTTAATACATAATTACACATACAACCGTTTGTTTTACAACTAACACTGGTCAAACAGTTGAATATAAATATGTGATCCAAAGAAAGCCGCTCGAAACGGTACTGGAACACAAAGTGGCGAAACGACAGTCAAAAAAGGTAAGGCAGTCTAGTAGGATGCAAGATTTCAAGCCTCAATAACCTTGAATGTACATAGGGTAGACCAAATATTATGTAAGGTGTAGTCTCCTGGACGCTCTGTCATTTTATTGGAATAATTAATTTTTAGTTCAAACTTTCCTGTAATGTGAGAAATCAATGTTAACATTGATATTTTTGTCACAGAAGCTATGTTATTTCGTTTATCATATTTATGTGTTATTATCTATTTATAAATCGATCAAAATCTAAATTGTTACAATCAGTGAATAATTCTATGTATTAGGATTGACTTAACGAAATCCGTTAAAATCTGCAAACACCCAATAAAATTTGGCCATCCTATAAGTACGGGTACTGCCATGTCATTACTTATGAAACAAATCGGTATGTACTAAACTTATGAAACGGAGCTGTAGTTTTTTGGTTTGGTGAATTCAAAGGAATAGATTCGGAAACGCATATTTGGCCCTGTACATATTCATTTAGATGTTACAGTACGTGTTACAAATCAAATTCCAACGATTTACCCCATACTAAGTACACAATCATCGATTGAAAATACGCTAAAATGCGTCTCGAATCGCGAAGGTTGTCGCCATATTTGTTTACCTGTGACGTCACTCACTCACTTTCGGTTGAAAGCAGTACTCCACTTCATTTTATCGATAAAATTCGCAGAGATAAGAAAAAGAAAAGAAACAAAAACAGAAAAAAATGTCATCTGTCACAGGGATCTCGCGGACGCAAGACCCGGCGTCCCGGGACGAGTAAATCTGGGCTCAGACACATGGTTTTCTTCAGTGGTGATTCCCGGGGCGCAAGTTGTTTTTGCCGCGATACGTCCCAATATTTACCTGTGTTTTGTTGTCTATGAGCCAAAAAAGCATCTTAGAGACATCCATTCGAGTGTATTATGCACCTTTATGATGAAAATCCAACCAAAATTATGTAACTATAGTTAGGTAGTCGATAATCTTTCATACGTTTGATGGCGATCAAACGATTTAAAGAATGGCGGTCGTATCTTTTGATGGCGCGTGTCTTTATGTAAACAACTTATAATGATGATCAAACGATTTAAAGAATGGCGGTCGCATCTTTTGGTGGCGTGTGTCTTTATGTAAACATCTTTAATTGCAGTCATTGTTGACAGGTCAGCTGACCGTTTGAGGCGTATTTACCGTGTCACATGCTCAAAATAATTATCCGCATGAATGAAAATCTTTTCTGGGTTGGTGGCAAACAAATTAGAAACGCATGCGCATTGAAAAAAAAATAGTGATGGGCGGTTCATCTCCGATAAAAATTAAATAAAATAGATAGCTCAGGCAAATCAATCAAATTATGTAAAAACAAAGAAAAAATGAGATTTCCCCTGGAGTGTGTGACGATTCCGTTTTGGAATTAAATGGATACAAAACTTGCGAATTCCTATTCTTTTTCTGTTGTGCGCGATTCTTTGACGAATTGTATGTGAAATGCCAAAATTCGGAATAAAAACTACAGTGCGTAGATACATGTAACAGTAATTCCATTTCGTCCATACTGGATTATTATTAAGAAATAGTAAAAATGTCTACATCTACGATTTTTTTTATCGCTTTGGGGGAAGCAGGAAGCCGACTACAGGTATCTGGAAAAAAAATCTACCTCCTTTCTGTGGCTTGTTTTTACAGTTAATCGCATGGCACTGAGGCATCTTCGATAAATATTATTCTCCGGTATTATCACATAAACACTTCTATCAAGTTTAACGCAGAAAATATCCACAAATACAAAATAAAATAACGAAATTATCGCGAGAATATTTGAACGTCTTGCAACTGAAATGAGCGGCTTAAGAGAAAGTGAGTGAGTGACGTCACAGCTTTATACTGGTTACCGCGTTCACCGTGTAATTATCGATAAACCGGTAACCATACCCGATAAAGATGGCGATTCACTCAGATGCAGGAAAAAACGAAGGTTTCCCAACTTTGAATACGAATATTTTGCGTAACAAACCCGATATGCATTCTCTTGTACCAGGAATGAATTTATGATGGTATTTTACGCATACATACGGCGTCTTATGCGGTTCCGAATCCATTCCTTTAAACAAAAAACTAATCAACATGATCAATTTTGTTTTTTTCCGGGAAAAAAATTACTTTACTTGCTTATAAATATTTTCACAATGTAAAAAGCCCTAGTCAAAATTATTTTCTTGCATAAAATTTGTATTTGTGAACTGATTTTCAAAATTTTTGTTTACGACTTTTGGAATGTAAATGGGTGACATGCTCATTTTACTATATACTGCAAGCCCACCAAACCCCCTATTTTGTAGGAGAGCTCAAATTACTCTATCTAATGGCTTATCACATTTTACTGTAACAAGTCTCTACAGAACAAAAATTCCAGCTGTGTGCATCCAGGATCCCTTCTACCATTTTCACAGGGTTTATTTGCAAGAAAAACTGTTTCGGCACTTTCTATAAGGTCATACAACAACCTATCTGTGTACAAAAGGAATATAGCCATATAGTTGAATAATAATGTCCTGGTAGAAACTAAAGCTTGGGTATTTTGAATTAATTTTTCTGTATGCATAACATTGCAGACTCATTTGCAGGCTTCTATGACTGTGATAAGTATTCTTTTTGTTTGACTGGCCATTTATTTTTCAACTGTTCTTTGAGTATGAGGCTATTTAAACTGACTTAAATGATCTTATCCTTGATTGTATAAATAATCAATTTCATGGTTCTAGTGGAAGGAAATTTCCAAGTTGTATCTTGTGAGCTAAAGTAATATTTTCCTCGAGTTGTTTCAGAAAAGATCTATTTTGAAAAAGGTGTTTTTTTGAAAGATGGTGTTTGGACAGTACCCAGCTAAAACCTTCAAAAATGATGATACAGACCCCTGTGGTTGTACCCCTTGTTATCACGCTGGGGAACCACAAACAGTGACACACTTGGGACTACTCTTTTATAAATTTACATAGATCTCTATTACAGATATATAGATGTTTTTCTCCTGCAAAATCCTCCAATTTTCGGGGTTGTGATAACCACCCTGATTTTCATCTTATCTCAACAATTCTGGCAGTTTACATTAGTTCAAATTTAAACCTACTTATAAGACAGTTAGTATTATAATCATTATAATCATTCTGCTGCTGTTAGCATACACGTTTTGCTGAAACTATCCTCTAGTTACAGTATAAACACACAACTTGCGGTGGGGGGCGGGCAGGGTTCCCACTGCATTTTGAAACTTTGGGTACATTTGCCCTTGTTCCTCATTCTCGTACCCACAATGTATAGAGCTATACAGAGAGTACCCTCAATTTTGGGGGTACAGGACAAATTTTGAGGGTAAAAAACCCTCTGTAGAGTTCCCACTACATTTTGAAACTTTGGGTACATTTGCCCTTGTTCCTCATTCTTGTACCTCCAATGTATAGAGCTATACAGAGAGTACCCTTAATTTTGGGGGTACAGGACAAATCTTGAGGGTAAAAAACCCTCTGTAGAGGGTGAATGGCAGGGTTCCCACTGCATTTTGAAACTTTGGGTACATTTGCCCTTGTTTCTCATTCTTGTACCCCCAATGTATAGAGCTATACTGAGTGTACCCTCAATTTTGGGGGTACAGGACAAATTTTGAGGGTAAAAAACCCTTTGTAGAGTTCCCACTGCATTTTGAAACTTTGGGTACATTTGCCCTTGTTCCTCATTCTTGTACCCCCAATGTATAGAGCCATACAGAGAGTACCCTCAATTTTGGGGGTACAGGACAAATTTTGAGGGTAAAAAACCCTCTGTAGAGGGTAAATGGGAACCCTGGGGCCCCGCGGGGGAGTTTCACGTCATTCAAGCAATTATCCAGACAGTTTTACTGAGAGTTGCAGAGCTCTAGATAACTAATCATAAGTCTTAAACACTGCTGAAATAGGGGAAAAACAACTGTCTGATTGGGATAGATTGCTACTGCTCCATATAAATTAGACTATATATTTTCTTAACTTCATTAGATGTTGAATAATAAATGCTGTCAATGCTGATTTTTTTTTACTGTTAACTTTTGTGTTAAAAATTACAAGACCAGGGACCAATGGTCCTGAGAGCGCTCACCTGAGATCTCTGGCCTTAGAGCATTGATTGACCATCTGGCATCAACTGACATTGCCATTGAATACTCATATATCTTCATCAACTCAATTAGTTGTCTCTATCTTCCAACTTTTTCCCCATGTAAAAGCCTAAGTTTCCAAAATTGACCTTGCTATAAAATAGGTCAAGGTCATCCTAGGGTCATCATTTGTACATACTATGACAGGTTGGAGTCCCAAATGCTACATACCAAGTTTCGTGAAAATCGGCCCGCCCGTTCTGGAGAAGAAAATTTTTGAGCATGTGAGCATGGCGGCCATGTTGAGCATGTGACCCAGATTTCACGAACAAACTTTTGTTCCCCCTGCCCATGGAGGCTCCACATAAAATTTGGCTTTCATCGGCCATGCAGTTTTAGAGAAGATCTTAGAAAAGTGTGGGTGGATGACAGACTGGCCAAGGTCAAGGGATGACCTTGACCTTAATTAATCACATACCTTCATTAACTCCATTAGTTGTCTGCATCTACCACTTTTCAGGTCTCAGGCTGCAACAGTTTCCCAAAATTTATTGTTTTCACTTTTTTCCATGCAAAACCCTAAGTTTTCAAAATTGACCTTGCCGTAAAATAGGTGAAGGTCATCCAAGTATCATAATTTGAACAAACTATGATGGGCTGGAGTCCCATATGCTACATACCAAGTTTCCTGAAAATCGGTCCGCCAGTTCTGGAGAAGAAGATTTTTGAGCATGTGAGCATGGCGGCCATGTTGAGCATTTTGCGAACAAACTTTCGTTCCCCCTACCCATGGAGGCTCCACATAAAAAGGTACAAATAGGCAAAGATCAGGAAAAGGCGCAATCAGAAAAAGATTCCCACTCCAAAAACCGAGGTGGGAAAAAACCAAACTAACAATCAGGTACTCATACCATGAAACATATCGTAAGCCGAATGAGCAGCTATTTTCCCAATAGGTGGCCACTCAGTTACCTTAACTAAAAATATGAAAACATACATAAGGCGCCAACAGCACAAAAATGTTTTATAAACACCAAGACATAAAACAAAAAGAACCACCACAGAAGTATCGACTTGGAACGATCAGTAACACAAAGTTACTGGCGGGCTTAAACCGGTTTTACATGGCCATAACCTCACCCTCAGCTTCTGCAAAGGTTCATAACATTTAGTTAGTTATTCGGTCCTCGTGGTGAATCTCTAACTAGTCAATGAATCATCAAGAACAAACAAATAAATCATGATAAACATCCTGATGAATCAAAAACCAGGACTCACAGACTGAGTAAGCTGCCCGACGATGGAGATCCCTGGGCGCCGAATAACCTACTAACTCCGGAGCAAAAGAAAAACACCAGTTGGACCCCGGTGGGCCAAGCAACAGACAAGAAGCTCCGGCCCCAACCAACTAAAATTTGGCTTTCATCGTCCAAGCGGTTTCAGAGGAGAAGATCTTTGAAAAGTATGTATGGACAACAGACCAGCCAAGGTCAAGAGATGACCTTGACCTTTATTAATCACAAACCTTCATTAACTCCATTAGTTGTCTGTATCTACCACTTTTCAGGTCTCAGGCTGCAACAGTTTCCCAAAAATCCATTGTTTTCACTTTTTCCCATGTAAAAGCCCGAGTTTCCAAAATTGACCTTGCTGTAGAATAGGTCAAGGTCACCCTAGGGTCATCATTTGAACAAACTATAATGGGCTGGAGTCCCAAATGCTACATACCAAGTTTCGTGAAAATCGGCCCACCGGTTCCAGAGAAGACGATTTTTGAGCATTTTTTGAGCATGTGAGCATTGCGGCCATGTTGAGCATGTGACCCAGATTTCACGAACAATGTTTCGTTCCCCTACCCATGGATGCTCCACATAAAATGTCAACTTCATCGGCCAAGCGGTTTCAGAGAAGATCTTTGAAAATGTTGACGGACGCCGGATCATGGCTATACTATCAGCTATAACTGCTCAGGTGAGCTAAAAAAAAGTATTAGCTTTTAAAAAATTAATGTGTTTGAGTTAAGGCTTAAAACATCCCAGTCAACATCTATGGTCATGTCGGATGGTGTCTCATTTTTATGGGACTTCTACCCAAAATTTAGATGTTATGACATCATAGAGCTGCAAAAAAGTACCACCTTAAAGTAAACAAAGGCTTACATGTATGGATGGCAGCTCTGTGTGGCTCGATTATTTTTTTTGCAAACATAAGGTTAAAATAAAACAACAGTTTACTTTAGTTTTCAACATTTCCCAGCACTGCACCCTGAAGTCGCCCCTCAAAACAGTAAATAGTGAAAACCTTTTTTAGAACCAGATGACCTATGATCTAGAAACTTGGCACAAAGCATCAGGGTCACTCAACCTCTTCAAAATTTATATAAATCATGAGCCTGGGATGACCATAACCTGTTTTACGGCAAGGTCAACTTTGGTCAACTATGCATTTAAATGGATAAAATTAGTCAAATGTTATTTAATGGGTTAAACTTGCTGAAGCCCCGGGGCCAACTTGTTGATAAAACTGTAACTGCTGTTTTCCTTAGCAGTCTGCTATATGTTTTCATTGCACTGCAGTTTTTGCATATATAGTGCAAACCAGGTGATCCCCCGCCCTGCGGGGGAATAATTTGAAGTTAAATCCCCGTTTATTTCCATGGCTATCCCTGGTCTCTCCCGGGATGGGGGGCGTGGTTACAAATTACTGGTGCATTAGGTTTAAGTAATTTTATTCAGCTGACATTTTGCTACAGTAAAGTTACAACTTTAGTTTATACTTTGTCAATTTTCCAGATAATGAAGAGAAGCTAATCAAACTGGCTACAGAAGCACATCACACCTTGAAACTGCAGCCAGGGCAGCAAGCTCCAGAAGAGCTTTTTAGTTTCAAGTTGAGAGGTATAGCAAGCAAGCGTCAACCAAAAACATCCAAACGTATGGAGGAAAGTATTCGACAGGAAGGAGAACTAAGCCCAAAAAAGAAAAAAAGACACTAACAGAGACTGCTGCCAAAATATCTAAATCTCCTGAGGAAGATACATGTACACAAAAAGAAGAAGTAAGCCCCAAAAAGAAAACAAAGACTAAGACTGCTGTGAAGCATTCAAAACAAAATAACAAAAAAAAATGTGACTGTCTCAGACTTAAAAAACAGACAAGCTGAATGCCAAAACAAATCGCAAATTGAAATTTCGAAATCCATGATAAATTTGTGTACTCAGTTTGTAAACACATCTCAGGACAGCCCAGGTGAAAGTGTAATCATGAAAAACTCTTCGGAAGACAGGCTAGGTAAAAGTGTGATCATGAAAAACTCTTCGGAAGACAGGCTAGGTGAAAGTGTGATCATGAAAAACTCTTCGGAAGACAGGCCAGGTGAAAGTGTGATCATGAAAAACTCTTCGGAAGACAGGCCAGGTGAAAGTGTGATCATGAACAATTCTTCGGAAGACAGGCCAGGTGAAAGTGTATTCATGAAAAATTCTTCAGAATACATCCATCATTCCCTTGATACCAAGTCAAATGAAGTTCTGAACAAGACACTAGAAGAATCTAAACTGTCAAACCATGCTGAAAAAAACAAAGACCAGTCTAGTGAACAAGAATCCTTCATTGTTAACCAGTACCCCTCATAGATACATGGAGGCATTGCAGCAACGCTATGGGAGCACTTGGCATTATTGATTCAGAATTTGCTCCCAATTCTGCTATTTCAGGTAAGGGTGTTTATTTTAAATACAGGCATATTTGTTGCTTCAAATGTCAAGCCTGAATTAAACCAGAGGACCAAAGGTCCTGAGAGCGCTCACCTGAGATCTGACCATTATTGACCATGAAATGACCTTGACATTGAATGTTCATAGAGTGCCCATTCCCAGCAAGTTTCCCCAATCAAATGACATTTTGCCTTTCAAATGCATTGGCAACCTACATGTAAGTTGACCTTGCCGAAAAATAGGTCAAGTTCATCCGAGGGTCATGACTTACATAAATTTTGTAGAGCTCGATTCCCCAATGCTTCATGCTAAGTTTCAAAATCATAGGCCATCTGGTTCTGGAGAAGATTGTTAAAGGTTTTTTACCATATATGGGCATGGCGGCCATCTTGGTCATGTGACCTAGACCATTTATATAAACTTTCATTACCCCTTCCTAAGGTTTGGCTTTGATTGGCCAAGCTGTTTCAGAGAAGAAGAGGTTTGAATATTTTATATAATATATATATAAAATATATTTTATATTTTATATAAATCTTCTGTCCATTTGCCCATTCTCAGAAAGTTTTCCCCCCATTAAACAACATTTTACCAATTTACCCTATTCAAATGCGTTGGCAACCTAAGTTGACCTTGCCGTAAAATAGGTCAAGGTCAACACAGGGTCATGATTTATATAAACTTTGTAAAGCTCCATTCCCTGATGCTTCATGCCAAGTTTCAAAATCATATGCCTTCTGGTTCTGGAGAAGATTTTTAAAGGTTTTTACCATATATGGGCCTGGCGGCCATCTTGGTCATGTGACCTAGACCATTTATATTAACTTTCGCTCCCTCTTCCTAAGGATGCTCCACATGAAGTAAAAAAAAATTTGTCTTTTACCTACCCAGCACCTGACTTGGTCAGCCAATATAGGGAAATAATTATATTTTGCTTTCAGGGGAAAGTGGACAAATATATACAAATACTATGTTATTTTTATCGCACCTCAGCCTATAGCAAGAGTCCAACTTTCCGACTGTCCGTCCATCTATAAACAATATGTCGAATTGTGGAGTCTAGAACTAAAGTGTCTTTCTCTGTAGCAGTGATAGTTGTAAGCATGAAACCTTGCATAGGCTCCAGTGAAAAGTCTGTTTCAAATCTCAGGTGAGCATTTACAGGACCATGCTGGCCCTGTACTATAATTTAAGAGCAGTTCGTGAATAATTACTTTCCTTTCATTCGGTGGATGAATTTTTCAATTTTCAAGTGCAAAAGGGAACAAACTGCCTAAATTCTTTATTTTTCATTTTTGGTCATTTGACCAGCCAAACAAAATGGCAGCCATTGTAAATTGTAGAATTATTACCATTCGTCCAAAATTGCTGGACAGAGATTTTCATAAAACTGGTTGCAAAATGTTTCTCTTTACTCTTGAGGCCTTAGATATTGCTCTAATTTTTTCATACACTTTATCTAGAATATCATGTGAAAAAAGTGTTCTTGGGGGTTAAATTGTGCATGTCTAACCCCATGATAAATCTAATGACAAATATTTAATGTACGAGGTGTGTCCATAAAGTTTGTGTACAATACAAAATCCCCACTCCGAGAATCCGGCGCTGTTTCTCAAGATTCGGTGTCTTTAAGCTTTTGCAGTATTAATTATACTTTAATTTTTTATGTACAAAATTTGGGAAATTGTTACGTCATAAATAAGCAAGAGTTGTGGATCTATTTTGTACTATGTGTAACAGCACCCGGGGCAGTTTGAAATAGCGTTCAGCTTCTACGGTGACTGCAGTGATTGCAGATTTTGTTGTATAACTTGACTCATGATTCTCAGATGCAAACAAAATTTTATTCCACAAATGACTATGGTGTCGACATCATTTCATGAAAGTATCAATGTTGCGACGACAAAACCGTTCAGATTTTATGCAAGAAAACTCTAATACACTTAAATTCAGCTCCGTTAAAAATTGGCGGACTTTAAAGCTGCAGAAAACGGGTGATCATCAAATTTTGTTTGACTTTAGTAAAATTTCCGAAAGTATACTGTAAAAACATTATCTTATTAGCTACAGAAAAGCCATCCGTGTACCAAACACTTGTTTATAAGTGGAACAAAAGCTTTTCAGTTGCAAGAGCTCTGTCAGATTATCCGAGGATAATTCTGGTTGGCTAGGAGCAATCAATGAGGGTTGGTTGTGTCGGTAAGGAGGCCATAAATTTATGAGGATAGTAGTCATTATCCGAAAACTAGCTGACCAATTTCGTGTTGGATAAGTCACTATTATTGTTATTTTAAAGGAATGATTTAAAGTGAACAAAGTCTGCACGCTGTGGATACCCAAAGTTCTCGCAGAAGATAGCAATAAGGAAATGTGTTTTTGCATCTACGACATTTTGACGTCGTCAATCTGCCCCGGGTATGCCTGGGTGTGTGCAAAGAAAGGCTCATTTATACGAAACTAGAAAAAGGAGCCGCGTGATTTTTCAAACATAGACTCCAGACACGTCAATAATGCTTATGTAATTTGTTTGAATGACAAAAAATTGCGCCTATTTCGCCACATTGTGTACGTGTCCACGAACTTTACGGACACACCTCGTATATGTACCTACATTAACTCAATAGATACCCGTCATGCTGATTTCAACACTTTCGCATTGTTGTCAGGTCACAAGCATTAATATATTTTGAAAACTTATGTCAGTATAATAGTCTTTTAGGTCACTGTAGAGGCGGCATCTCATGAATGCGATATTAGGGCTGATCTACTTTTTATATAGGTAAAAGCTTACATAGGTAAAAGCTGCGAATTAGGCTGTAAAATTTTTTTTAATCTCCCTTCTTGATCAGATTGACTAACCCATTAACCCCCAGATATGGATTTTAAAGTCACTTAAAGTTACTGCCCATACAGTTACCCATTTGTAATACTATACATGTTTTAATTTAATCATTTTTAGTGAATGCCGAGTTTCTCAGAAGTTCTCTACCAACCCTCATTGATTTATTGATGAAACTATCTGACCATCTAAGACCAGAAAACAACTGCCCTCACACATGTTTCCAGGTAAGTGGTACCTCTTGGTATTTGTCAGGGATTGATATTTTGCAGTATGTAATTGTTTGATTAAGAGCTCCCTAGTTATACTGGACCAGGAGACATACCAGTAAAAATATGAAATTTGGTATGGTGTTTTTAGCTCACAGGCTCACAAGGTGAGCTTGTAGGATACCCATGCTCCGGTGTCCGGTGTCCATCCGTTGTCTTCCACAATTGTTAAGATCTTCTCCTGTGAAGCCACTTTGCCAATCAAAGCCAAACCCTTGGGAAGAGGGAACGAAAGTTTATATTCATATAAATGGTCCTGGTCATATGACCGCCATGCCCATATATGGTAAAAACCTTTAAAAATCTCCAGAACCAGAAGGCCTATGACTTTGAACTTGGCATTACGCATCAGGGAATAATAGAGATATATACAAAGATTATATAAATCATGATGCTGAGATGACCTTGACCTATTTTATGGCAAGGTCAACTTAGGTCGCTAATGCATTTGAAGAGGGAAAATTGGAAAAAATGTGGTTTAATGGGGGGGGGGGAAACTTGCTGGGAAAGGGCAAATGGACAGAAGATATATGTTTTTGAAAAAAATTTGGACCAAGGGGGTTGTCTGCCCCTGCCCCAGGGCTATATACATGTATATTTCCATAATATTCAAACCTCTTCTCCTCTGAAACCGCTAAGCCAATAGAAGCCAAACTTCAAGTAGAGCTTCCTTAGGAAGGGAGGACGAAAGTTTATATAAATGGTCCAGGTCACATGACCGACATGGCCACCATGGCCATATATGGTAATAAAACGTTAAAAATCTTCTTTTCTAGAACCAGAAGGCCTATGATTTTGAAACTTGGCATGAAGCATTGGGGGAATGGAGCTCTACAGTGTTTATATAAATCATGATCCTGGGATGACCTTGACCTATTTTTGGCTAGGTCAACTAAGGTCACCAATGCACTTGAATGGTAGACTCATTTAATGATTTTTTGTTTGTTTGTTTGGATTCAGTTTTACGTCCCTTTCAAGCTTTTTCACTCATATCGAGACGAATCAATCGGTAGGTGGGGCGAAAACCGGAGTGCCCGGGGAAAAACCACCTGACACACCCGCAAGCAGAACATGGCTTGTCTCACATATGAATTCGCGCCCCGTGCGAGGCGCGAACCCACATCGGTGAGATGATCGAATGATCAAGAGCACTGAAGTCAGCGACCTTAACCACTCGGCCACGGGGGCCACCCTCATTTAATGAGGAAAACTTGATGTGAATGGGGAAATGGAGAGATCTATGGACATTGAAGGTCAAGGTCATTTTAATGTCAATAACGGTTACTGCTCTATGGTCAGTTCTTTCTTCTTTAGAAGGGACTGAAAAAAGTCCCTGAAAAGACTTATGAAGGTGCTTAACTTTTGATGCTGTGTATACTTGTAACAGTCAAGTTGGCAGTGTTCAGTGCAATAAATGCATTTGTATATGTTTAATAATTCACCATCTGACTCACTGTTATCCAAGTCAGAGTTACTACAGGTGATGAATTTTTATTTATTTTTAAGATGAGTGGAACCTCAAGCCACCAACCTACAGGTACTGAACCAGTGGGTATTTTCACAAGAGATCAGTATGATATGGATTCTGTGATGGAAACCTCAGCTGCTATGGACCCGGATAATGCAAGGGTAAGTTTTTAGCTCACCTGAGCCGAAGGCTCACAAGGTGAGCTTATAGGATGGAACTCGAGCCGGCGTCCGTCCGTCCGTCCACACTTTAAAACAAGTATATCTCGGAGACCAGCAGGCCGATCACAATCAAACTTTATCAGAAGCATGATTGTGGTGGGAGATTCCGGCCTGCATCAGGTTTTAAAGCAGGTCGGATCAGAACTCTGGTTTCCATGGCAACATGTAGCTCCCATAGGGTTATAATGGGAAAAAGTTTGTCAACACTCTAGCGCCTTCATTTTTGATCAGATCTTCTTCATTCTTGCGGGTAACAAGGACAGCCATAATATCTCGGATGAGTTCGAAATTCAGATTCGACAATTTACTGTGGAGTTAGCTGCCCTTGAGCGTTTGAAAAAATCCCTTTAGACTTATAATGGGACAAGAATCAATCAAAAAACATAAGTTCAAGCCCCTGTACCCTCTGAGGCTTGAGCCTTCACCAGACACAGGAATGAGATGATCAAATGGTTGTGTGTTGTATAAAATCAGTGCTCTTAACCGCTCGGCCATGGTGTCCGCCCATGCTTAACTTGACTTTATCTTTCTTTATAGACACTGGTAGACTTAATGCCAGTAAATCACAGCACTCCAAGAACAACCCATTTGTCAACCAGTATCTCTGATACAGTGGATTCATTTGAGGTATGCCTTCTTGAGAAAGATTTAGTTTGAAAGACCTACAGGTGTCAGCACAATGGAATAATTAATGAAAGAATGAAAATGAGAGCACAAATGTTTTCATTGGAGTGAGGGGTTTTATTTTCTAGTGAAGTGGTAACCAATTTAAATATTTGGTTTATTTGGTTCCATTTCCTTTCCGCACGCACTCCATGTAATACTCTTATAGGTGTTTGGAGTATCCGGCAGATTCAGAGATTCAGATTTAATTTTAATGTACATAAAATTTGATTCTACCAGATCTCAGTTTCAGAGAAAAATCTTTTTTGTTTTACAAAAGCTTAAAACTTAAGGAGGACCAGGAAATGTAATCACCACTGAAATGATATATGGGAAGACCTTTTATAGTCACCACAATCAATCCTCTGAATAACAAAACATCAACAATATCAGTATAAGGGTATCACTTATTTTAAACCTACATTCTTTCCAGGACCAACAGAAAGAAGAGTTTCCAAGGGCTCTCCCATCATTACGTCCCTGGTCTACTAATGGCTCAGAATCCATCAATAAATCCAATTTAGTAATGGGAAGCCCAGCCAATTCCACCATCTCAACACCTACTAAATCCACCAAACATCAAACCAAGTATTCCATGAGAACACCTAGTAAAACAGCGGATCAACGAACTGCAAGATCTCCCAGCTCAACACCTAAATCAACCAAACTTCAAACCAAGTTTTCCATGAGAACACCTAGTAAGGCAGCGGATCAACGAACTGCAAGATCCCCCAGCTTAACACCTGAATCAACCAAACATCAGACCAAGTATTCCATGAGAACACCTAGTAAGGCAATGGATCAACGAACTGCAAGATCTCCCAGCTCAACACCTAAATCAAACAAACATCAAACCAAGACACACTCAACAAAGTCCAATGCTAGAACACCAAGTAAGGCTGCAGATAGACAAACTTCCAACTTAACACCTACAAAATCAACCAAAACTAAGTCCAAGGCTGTCCATGAAGGAGCATGTACCTCAATTAAGAAACCTTCAGAACAGGTAACTCCTAAGACGTCCATTTTTGCACATGCATGTGTATAACAATAACAGTATCGGACATCCTGGGTGTCCTCAGGAAATCCTTTGTCAATTTCGCACATCCTCTGTGATAAATATTGGCTACATGTATAAATCACATCGCAAAAATAAGTAAAAAATATGCAAGTGCAAGAATTTCTTTATTGCACGGGACAAGTATTACATTTAATAAGCTATGCATTTCTTTCGGCAATATCTTAGCTGCTGAGTGGGACATAAAACCCGAAATCAATCAACCATCTATAGGCAATATCTAATGATTGTCTTGTTTTCCTGTAGATCAAGTGAAGTATGTTTTGTCTTGGCCATTCTTAAGCAACAGTGTTGCCAAAAATAACCCTTTGCATGCCATTTTCTAAGCCAAATGCAATCGTTGTCCTCATTAAATTGAATAAAAATAATCAGAAAGATTTTTTTCTGTCAAGAATAGCATAGAAAATTAAATGTAACAACAAAATGTGATTAATGTTTTTTTTTTCTGAAACATTGAAGCTTAAGAAGGAACTTCACATACATTTTCACTTTATCTACAAGAAAACAGACAATTAGTAAATATTTTTGACAAATGAACTGCTTTATGTAAAACTTGTCCCGTGCAATAGAGAAATTGTTCCACTCGCGTTTTTTTCACTTTATTTTCCATTAAATTCATCTCAATAACCCAAAAATCTAGGAGAAGCCTCTCCAGTCGTTTGGTTGGGACTTTAAACCGAGGTCCCTTCTCCATATGACCATAGCTGTTGAGTGGGAAGCAAACTCCAGATCAACCAACCAACCAGCCAAAAATATAGGAGGATGTCCGGAATTCACAGAGGATGTCTGATACTGTTATTCACCTTGGCAATGGTGGTCATTAACCTTTATGGAATCCAAACAAACAAATTTGGTGAATGCATCTGTTTAACAATACATATGACGCACAATTTTGTTTAGATTTAGAAGGATTTGAAATATTTCACCATAATAATTTATCTTATAAAGTATGTTTTTGCCCAAATTGATTAAAATATTGAAAATAGCTATTCTGGTCAGCTGGTCTTAAATACTTTGTCGGTTAAGAAAATGGAATTAAAATCTTAAATTTTGAACTTTAATTAAAGAAAAATCACTTAAGGAGGTACAAGTAGGCAAAGATCAGGAAAAGGCGCAATCAGAAAAAGATTCCCACTCCAAAAACCGAGGTGGGAAAAAACCAAACCAACAATCAGGCACTTATACCATGAAACATATCGTAAGCCGAATGAGCAGCTATTTTCCCAATAGGCGGCCACTCAGTTACCTTAACTTAACTAAAAATATGAAAACATACATAAGGCGCCAACAGCACAAAAAAATTTTCAAACACCAAGACATAAAACGAAAAGAACCACCTTCTAGATGGGCAAATTGAGCTCGGCAGCTGGACATTTTATGAACATGACATGAAAACATAACTCTCAACTACCTGTTACATGTATTTAGTTCTCTTGAAACAATTACAACTCTGGAACCAACTAAGGCAATTATGTTGTAATATATCATTTTCGCAAATGATCAATTAATTAGTACTGAAAGAAAAAAAAATTGGCATGACTTTTATTTCATGATTTATTGGCCAGTTTTTGAATTGGCCATTGACCATTGCTTGTGCGCTCTAAGTCAATCGCTTTTGGAACATCAGAAAGCCTCTATGTTGAAGCTGAAGAGCCATCTCTATATTTACGACGAGAGAAACTTGCCCTACAGTATGCTATTAGAATTGCGGCTAATCCTTCAAATCCAGTTCATAAGGTGTCCTTTCCGCCATACATTTCTGAAGAAGTAGTAAGGCTTTATGAAAGCAAACCGAAGGTTATCCGGTCCTTTGGTCTAAGAGTTGCACCACTTTTAGAATCAGCAAACATCCAAAAAGATAAAATAGAAGAACATTTTGTTTCCGAAATACCACCATGGTGCATTAGAAAACCAGAAGTTAATTTGACTGTACATTCAGGGAAAAAATCCGAATCAAATCCACACCTTCTAAAAGAAAGTTTTCATCAACTACAATCTCAATTTATCGACTATCAATGCATTTATACTGACGGTTCGAAAGAAGAAAACAAAGTTGGTTGTGCTACTTTTACAAACGGTTATAGCAAAATGTTACGTTTACCTGATGGCTCTTCGATTTTCACAGCGGAAGCTAAAGCTATAGACTTAGCTCTAGATTTCATAAATGAGTGTAACTCAAAAGACAAATTCATTATATTTTCTGACATTTCTATGTACCAGCCACATGGTATTATTTGCTCCATTACTTGCCAAGAAAACACTGGGTACATCACGATTTGACCGGTTTATTAAAATTTAAGATGTAATGAGTAATCTCCTCAGACAGAATCAGTGGAAAATTCATTGTTAAGGCTTTATTTTTCTATTCCGCCCGGAATTTTTAATAGTGAATATGGAAGAAAAATTCCGCCCCGAATATTTTTTTCTACCTGGGACTGAAGTTTTCCGCCCGGAACATTTTAGGATTCCGCCCAGAACATTTTAGGATTCCGCCCGGAAGCATCTCTGTATTCCGCCCGGAAAAGTTTCCAGAATTCCGCCTAATTTGCATATTTCGGCCTGTTTTACGCCCGAATTCCGCCCGGAAGCTAATGTATTCTACTTAATCCTAGAGGCGTCAAAAAAGGCAAATTTCCGGGCGGAATAAAAGAAAAATTCCGCCCCTATTACGGGCGGCTTGTTTCGTACTGGATGTGCTCACATTGATCCCATATGCTGACAATGTGGACATATTTCTTGGAAAAGTCAGCACTAGGTTCCACATACATAAGTTACATGCATACATGTGTTATATGGACAGTTTCTGGACATACGAATATGCTATGTGTATGCCTAAACTAGCCTCACATATGGAACCTATTGGGTGTTTTGGGGTTCTGAATTCCCCAGAGATCTTGATTTTCATATAATAAATGTGTTTTAATTAGTTTGGTGTGTTAAATATGGGGTTTGGGGTGGTTTTGAAGCGGTTTGGGGCACATTACCCTCATTGAATACGAGTTTTCAGTAGATATGGTTACAAGCTAACTAACACATACGACTATAAACCAGAGGACCAATGGTCCTGTAAACGCTCACCTGAGTCTGCTGCATATACCAATAAACATGTTTGAATATTATGGTATTTAACCCCAGTGCAGGGGCAGATGAAGCCCTTGGACCGTTTTCTTTTTTCAGAATAATCAATATTCTGTCCATGGATGCTTCACGCCAAGTTGCATTAAAATCAATCTATTGGTTTCAGAGAAGAAGATATTTGAAGGGTTTTTACCATATATGGGCATGGTGGCCATCTTGGTCATGTGACTTAGATTATTAATATACACATTGGTTCCCCCATCCTATAGATGATTCACATAAAATTTGGCTTCAATTGGCCAAGTGGTTTTAGAGGAGAAGATGTTTGAATATTATGGTAATATACATGTATATTGCCCCGGGGTGTGGACATATGAGCCCTTAGGTCCATTTTTTTCAGAATCATTAATATTTAGTCCTACTACCCATTTCCTGCAAGATTTTCACCTCAAATGACTTTTTAAAAGTTTTCCCCATTCCAATGCATTGGTGACCTATGTTGACCTTGTCGTGAAATAGGTCAAGGTCACTACAGGGTCATGATTTATATATACATTGTAGTACTTCAGCCATTGGTGCTTCATACCAAGTTTCTTTGAAATCGGTCCTCAAAATTCGGAGAAGATTTTTGAAGGGTTTTTACCATATATGAGCATGGCAGCCATCTTGGTTATGTGAACTAAATAATTTATATATACATTAATTCCCCCATTCCATAGATGCTTCACATACAATTTGGCTTTGATTGGCCAAGCGGTTTCAGAGGAGAAGATGTTTGAATATTATGGTAATATACATGTATATTGCCCCGGCGTGGGGGCAGATGAGCCCCTGGGGTCCAATTTTTTTCAGAATCATTAATATTCAGTTCTACTGCCCATTTCCTGCAAGACTTTCACTTTAAATGACATTTTAAAAGTTTTCCCTATTCAAATGCATTGGCGACCTATGTTGACCTTGCCGTAAAAAAGGTCAAGGTCATCACAGGGTCATGATTTATATGAACATTGTAGTACTTAAGCCATCGATGCTTCATGCCAAGTTTCTTTAAAATCGATTTACCTGTTCTGGAGAAGAAGATTTTTGAAGGGTTTTTACCATATATGGGCATCGCGGCCATCTTGGTCATGTGACCTGGATTATTTATATACACATTGATTACCCCTTCCTATTGATGCTTCACATAAAATTTGGCTTTGATTGGCCAAGCGGTTTCAGAGGAGATGATGTTTGAATATTATGGTAATATACATGTATATTGCCCCGGGTTGGGGGCATATGAGCCCCTGGGGTCCCATTTTTTTCAGAATCATTAATATTCAGTCCTACTGCCCATTTCCTGTAAGACTTTCACTTAAAATGACTTTAAATGACATTTTAAAAGTTTTCCCCATTCAAATGCATTGGCGACCTATGTTGACCTTGCCGTAAAATAAGTCAAGGTCATTACAGGGTCATGATTTATATACACATTGTAGTGCTTGAGCCATCAATGCTTCATGCCAAGTTTCGTTGAAATCAGTCCACCGGTTCTGGAGAAGAAGATTTTTGAAGGGTTTTTACCATATATGGGCATGGCAGCCATCTTGGTCATGTGACCTGGATTTCTTATATACACATTGGTTCCCGCTTCCTATAGATGCTTCATATAAAATTTGGTTTTGGTTGGCCAAGCGGTTTCAGAGAAGAAGATCTTTGAAATTGTGGACGGACGGACGCCGGACGGACGGACGCCGGATCATGGCCATCCTATAAGCTCACCTTGTGAGCCTAACGGCTCAGGTGAGCTAAAAAGTGCCGAGAGATCGCAAGTTTTTTAGAAAAGCTTTAACTTGTTTACACTCAGTGGAGCGCTTTTAAAATCTAAAGTGTAGCGTTGTGTTAATCGTAATGTTAGACACCCAGGATGCTTGAAAGGCTTTGAACAAACTACCGAGAATCAGACATTTCCAACTTAGTCTGAGATACGATATACGGTGTACGAGAAACTTTAATCGATTTCTAGGGGTATCTCAAGGTTGTCCGACTTAGTTGGAGAACACCCTTTACTTCTACTATCTTACACGATCAACGGTGGTAGCATGTTTTATAAGTTTTTTCAGAAGTTATCTGAAGTTTTTCAATTTAAAAATCGTACACAGATCTTATTTTAATCTTGTGCATCGATCATATGCATGCTAAGGCCATGATATGTTTTTAATTGTTTCCTGTCACAAATCACGCAAATCTATGCGGCTTGCAAGAAACAGACGTCGGAAGCAATTATGATTGCCTTAGCAATTCCGCTTCTTAGACACCGACTGCCTAGTCACGGTGGTTGTCGTCTTGGGCGACCACAGCGGTTCTCCGTGATTGGTCGGAAAATACAATGTGAAACCATCGTTCCTGGAAGGTGACAATAACACCATTGAAATATGCTGATGCAGGATTAAACGATTTGATAGGTTTATCAATTATCGACATTTTACTGGCGTTGCCAATGGGATTCGACCCATATGTAGGTAATGAGAAGTCTACGACGCTACTGATCGAATGAGCTATCCGGAGACACAACTGTAAACAGTTATTTCTCAGTGTGGCGGTCATATACTAGCCATATATGCGTAGACAATGATATTCTGAGACTGATGGAGTTAACACAAATGAGAAAAGTTGCATATCCAGTTCGCAGAACAGTCAGAAGCGGAGCTATATATAGATACGAAACAACAACAGCAACAATGGCATTATCAGGGATTTACAATTATAAGTTTATTTTGAACAAATGTTTCCAGGTTGCATAAAATTTTCACAGGCTGTTTATTTGTACGTGTGTCCTACACCCGGCCGTCAATTCTTTTTGTCAGAAAGTGTGGTTTTCACATTCATAAAACATACCATCATATCATTTGTGGGGGCATGTCATGAGAAACCCCTTTATTAAAATTCTTAAAGATTCTCTGTTCACTTATACTGGTATGGTGCGATATCATGTTGGCATACATAATTTCACAGTTTCTAATATGTGCTAGAATTTATTAAAACATGTAGGCACATCGTCGTCTGACCTTAGAGACTTACACCAAAAGTT
The DNA here is from genome assembly GCA_964017185.1 of Rugalucina vietnamica. Classification (NCBI taxonomy): domain Eukaryota; kingdom Metazoa; phylum Mollusca; class Bivalvia; order Lucinida; family Lucinidae; genus Rugalucina; species Rugalucina vietnamica. Next base: position 27,228,432 of record OZ024879.1, read on the forward strand.
TGCAATTGTGGGCGAGATTTTCCCTATACTTCATGTTGTATTTTCACTAGATGCTGATAACTGATAAGCCGTTAGTTCTCTAGGTAGTCTGTAAAAACTGGCTTGAACTGGCTTTCGGTAATCGATGGTGTAAACGAGAGGGTGTTGAGGATAATGCTCTTAAAGAATGGAAAAGAAGTATCTTCACTGTCGTGGATAAATGTATAAAGTTTTATTCACAAAATACTAATCTTTTACCTCCTAAACCCAAATCGTCATTTAGGCATTTGAAACAGGGTATCCAAGAATTTCATAGAAAGTATTCCAGCAGATAAAGCCGCAAACAATGTTGTTGTCGTTTGTAGGCTTACTGAATCTGTGAGTCCTGGTATTTGATTCATCAGGATGTTTATCATGATTTATTTGTTTGTTCTTGATGATTCATTGACTAGTTAGAGATTCGCCACGAGGACCGAAGAACTAACTAAATGTTATGAACCACTGCAGAGGCTGAGGGCGAGGTTATGGCCATGTAAAATCGATTTAAAAAGGTACAAGTAGGCAAAGATCAGGAAAAGGCGCAATCAGAAAAAGATTCCCACTCCAAAAACCGCGGTGGGAAAAAACCAAACTAACAATCAGGTACTTATACCATGAAACATATCGTAAGCCGAATGAGCAGCTATTTTCCCAATAGGTGGCCACTCAGTTACCTTAAATAAAAAATATGAAAACATGCATAAGGCGCCAACAGCACAAAAAAATTTTTAAACACCAAGACATAAAACAAAAAGAACCACCACAGAAGCATCGACTTGGAACGATCAGTAACACAAAGTTACTGGCGGGCTTAAACCGGTTTTACAGGTACCTAACCTCACCCTCAGCCCCTGCAGTGGTTCATAACATTTAGTTAGTTCTTCGGTCCTCGCGGTGAATCTCTAACTAGTCAATGAATCATCAAGAACAAACAAATAAATCATGATAAACATCCTGATGAATCAAAAACCAGGACTCACAGATTGAGTAAGCTGCCCGACGATGGAGATCCCTGGGCGCCGAATAACCTACTAACTCCAGAGCAAAATACAAGGTGGGCCAAGCAACAGACAAGAAGCTCCGGCCCCAACCAACTAAAATGAATAGCTTTAAGTCGGGGCCATCATAGAGTCTGACGCCCGACCCACCGGCGTGCAATTAAAGAAGGCAGCATCAACCATGATTGGGTTAGAAACTAAGCATGCAGACTGTCGCATAACATTCAAGTTATAACCTATACGTCTGTAACGTGTTATGATTTTTCTGAACTTGATGGTACCAGGGCTTATCTGGAGACAGATACTGATGAGGTGTCTGTAGTAAATGCCCACTTAAACGATTTACCTGTTGAGTTTTCTGTTTCTGTCAATGAAGGCCAAGACAAACTGCCTACGATGTATTGGTTACCTAAGCTTCACAAAAGACCATACAAAGCTAGATTTATTGCAAATTCTAGCTCTTGTACTACCACTGAACTTTCTAAATTATTAACTTCCTGTCTTACTGCTATCAAATCTCATGTTATAAGATACTGTGAGACAGTGTATGAAACTTCAAATAAAAATTGGTTTTGGTCAATAAAAAATTCTGGTGAGGTGCTCAGTAAATTGAAGTGTAGAGGGTTCCGTGCGACAAGCTTGTCCACATATGATTTTTCTACTCTGTATACAACATTACCACATAATCTAATTAAAGAAAAACTTCTGGATTTGATAGAGTGGACCTTCAAAAGGGCATTAAAATACTATGGTTCACTTTATTTGGCATGTAATGACAGAAAGGCTTTTTTCACTTCCTCTGACCAAAGTCGGTATACACTTTGGTCATGTCAGAATGTGTGCGACGCCTTATCCTATCTCCTCGATAATATTTATATTAGATTTGGGACCAAGTTATACAGACAAATTGTTGGAATTCCGATGGGTGCAAATTGCGCACCTCTCGTAGCTGATTTATTTTTATACTGCTACGAAAGAGATTTCATGAATTCTCTTAACCATGATAATCAAGCTGATGTTATCGAGGCTTTTAATTCCACATCTAGGTACCTCGATGACCTTTTGAACATTGACAACCCTTATTTGGAAGGTATGGTCAATCAAATTTATCCACCTGAACTTCAGCTGAAGCTAATATCTCAGATACCGAAGCCCCCTTTTTAGATCTACATCTTTCTGTTGCAAATGGATTTGTTTCTTCTAAAATTTATGATAAGCGCGATGACTTTGATTTTGATATAGTAAATTTTCCTTTTTTGGATGGTGACGTTCCTCGTCGTGCTTCTTATGGTGTATACATTTCGCAACTTATTAGGTTTGCTAGAGTCTGCAATCATGTTACAGACTTCAACGCTCGAAATAAATGTTTAACGGCAAAACTTCTCCAACAGGGCTATCGGTATCATAAACTTAGAAAAACCTTTTCTAGATTTTATCGTAGACACTATGAATTGATTTCCAAATATAATGTTTGGTTAAAGACGCTTTTAAGTGAGGGCCTTTCGGAACCTGAATTTTATGATGACTTGGTTTACAAATTTAAGAAACTTAAAGGAATAAATGATTTTTCTTTTCAGTTCAGAAAAATCATAACACGTTACAGACGTATAGGTTATAACTTGAATGTTATGCAACAGTCTGCATGCTTAGTTTTTAACCCAATCATGGTTGATAACTATGCTGCCTTCTTTAAGTGCACGCCGGTGGGTCGGGCGTCAGACTCTATGATGGGCCCGGCCTAAAGCTATTCATTTTAGTTGGTTGGGGCCGGAGCTTCTTGTCTATTGCTTGGCCCACCGGGGTCCAACTAGTTTTTTTCTTTTGCTCCGGAGTTAGTAGGTTATTCGGCGCCCAGGAATCTCCATCGTCGGGCAGCTTACTCAATCTGTGAGTCCTGGTTTTTGATTCATCAGGATGTTTATCATGATTTATTTGTTTGTTCTTGATGATTCATTGACTAGTTAGAGATTCACCACGAGGACCGAGAGAACTAACTAAATGTAATGAACCACTGCAGAAGCTGAGGGTGAGATTAGGTACCTGTAAAACCGGTTTAAGCCCGCCCGTAACTTTGTGTTACTGATCGTTCCAAGTCGATACTTCTGTGGTGGTTCTTTTTGTTTTATGTCTTGGTGTTTGGATTTTTTTTGTGCTGTTGGCGCCTTATGTATGTTTTCATATTTTAGTTAAATTAAGGTAACTGAGTGGCCACCTATTGGGAAAATAGCTGCTCATTCGGCTTGCGGTATGTTTCATGGTATAAGTACCTGATTGTTAGTTTGGTTTTTTCCCACCTCGGTTTTTGTGGGAATTTTTCTGATTGCGCCTTTTCCTGATCTTTGCCTACTTGTACCTTTTTTTGAAAAGGGTCCTCCTACTTACATTGTACCCACATATGTACCTCATCTGTTCATACAATAAATGAAAATATGGTTTGATGCCTTGCGTCCATGGAAAAAATGTCGAAGTAATGTCGGTCGTTTATATGTAGCACATCATTTATGGTAAAGCCTTCTGAACTCTGGTCAGTCTCTTGCGCCTGGTCTTCTTCTGTTGAGCCATGACAAAACAGTACAATGTAACACGCATGCGTAAGCAAAGCATAATATATCGCATAATAAATCACTATATGGTCTTCGTCGTGCGTTAAATACATAACAAAATCAACTGTCTTGTTGATTTGTTAACTAAGATAATAATGATAAAAATATGCATGTACATATGCTCACACGAATCTTTGCTTCTGGTACATAATCTACCTTGATATTGAGTATAATATAAACTTTCAGACAATATTGGGACCTAGAACAGTCCTACCTTGGTGTAAGACATATTCCAAGGACCGGCGTTGTCGGTAAAGCACGAATAAGCAATGGCGAAAAAGCTACTCGCTATCGTCATTTTGCCAGCAAGTAGGAAATGTCTAGTGACGCATGCGAAAGTGTGCATCTATACAAGTTCTCAAATCCGATATATTGCGTCCAACCCCTTCCCGGGCGTCCACCATCCAAGGGCCACTGAAAAGATGTGGGAGAAAACATTTGTTATGATCTCGCCGACGCATACAAATGCCATAATCTTATTTCTTAAGACAGCACGGCCATACTTAAAATTATTTAGAAATGTTTGTATATATGCTTATTTGCTCAAGGGTCGTGTATGAACTATTGCAAATAATATTTTTCATGTTTGTACGGTGAATGGAGGATGCCCTCGACCTCCATTGACCTATTACGAGGATAGTTAATTTCTTCTTCTTCATCAATAAGCGATTTACCGATAGATCCCGTGTATATACATGAACATGTTTGTGTACAGTGTCTTCACCTATTAGCTTACATGTTGTCCTTGACAATATCTCTCAAAACAAATTATCCGAACTACCATGTCAAACTCCCATATCAATATCGGATTAAGTTGGAAATGTCTAATACAACTATCATTTACACCACTGTTACACTAGAATAGCGTTCTCACGGAGTTTAATGAAAATGCAGAACGTCAAGGTGAGCGCGGTGCGCGAGAGCCTAGAACGCCATTGAAAATGTATAGAATAAATAGTTAACTTCCTGATCCATTGCAGGGCAGGAGCCTTTAATTCTTCATGGAGTTAGAAGAACTACACGCTCCTGTTTCAGGGAGATTTTGAATTTTGTTTGAAAAATAGGTATATTTTAGAAGAACTTTGATCAATTTTATGGCCCATTTCTTGGAGTCTCCCTGATGATGAGGGAGGTATCATATGTATCCCCCCACACACACAACAAAAAATGGTCACTGCATTTATTGCAATACTTTCAGTACTTTCATTGTTAAGGTGTTCTCTCTTTCTTAAGTAGGCAAGTTGTGGTTTAAATAATTATTTAAAACTTATAAAGTATTCTAGACACACTTTCAAGTGAATATGTAGATTAATCATTCAATATAAAAAATGGTTGTTATGCAACATATAGCATGCTTAGAATTCAACCAACAAATGGTTAAAATCTTCATTTAATCTGTTTTATACTATTAAATATTTGCCCCTTTCCAACTGAAAAATACCCTCCTTTTCTCAAATTTCCACCAAAATCTAAATCAGAAAATTGGGTTAATCTTACCTGTACCAAGAAGGGGAAAGATCCTGAAGATTTGGCAAGCTTAACATACAGTTGTTCAGTTACTCGCCTGTCCCCCTGGTCTGTTTTTTCGTGAGTGTGCTGACAACATGTCCGGTACACTGCAGAACTTTTCCTTAATCTGTCACTTGTATTTTGCATAAACTACTTCCATATGTACCTGACATACATACAGTGCCATAGTTACACTTGACGGTATCATTGACAATTCAGATAAAATGCACACTGACATTCGGTTTTTCATAAATGAGAGTGTGACAAGGTCTCCACTGCAAGTATCAGCCCAGCTGCTCAAACAACATATCGAATCAGCCATGGCCATGGTTGACATAATCTAACTTCCGCCAAGTTCAAAGCACCTCCTTATTAATAAAATATGGAACAATTACTTGAATGCAATCAGTAGTGGTGTTATTTTTTTTTTTTATTTGTTTGAATAAGAGCACAGTGTGCCACGCAGTAGAGATAAGGTCTCCAAACGACTGCTGTTTTACCCCGCTGCCTGCTATATTTTCATTTTATGGCCCTTTTTGCCTATATAAGACCATATAAAGCAAACCCCGGGTATTTCCCCCGCACTGCCGTGGCAAAACTTTGGTCAAAGCCCCGCTCATTTCCACGACTATCCCCCGCCCTCCCCCGGGCCTTGGGGCCGTGTTTACAAATGACTAGTGCATAAGAGATATATCTTCCCATGTTTGTTTCGATTCAAGGCTAGCAAACAAGCGTTTTCGCTTAGAAATACGATTTCTGCTACTGCATCAGTTTATTCATTCAATTTTGTCTCCGGTGAACGGAGAATTCTTGCTCGATCTCATTTTAAACCCGATGTTGACATGTTTCTTTGTTCGTGGTGATTCACTGACTAGGTAAAGATTCACCACGAGGACTGAAGAACTAACTGAATGTTATGAGCCACTGCAGACGCTGGGAGCGAGGTTATGGCCATGTAAAATTGATTTAAGCCAGTAATTTTATATTGTTCATCGTTCCAAGGCGATACTTCTGTGGTGGTTCTTTTTGTTTTATTTCTTTGTATTTATAATTTTTGTACTGTTGGTGCCTTGTGTTTGTTTTCATATTTTAGTTAAGTTATGTAGCTGAGTGGTCAACTGGTGGGAAAATAGCTGCTCATTCGGCTTACGATATGTTTTCATGGTGCTAATTGTTAATTTAGTTTTTCCCATCTTGGTTTTTTGGAGTGGGAATCTCTTTCTCATTGCGCCGTTTCCTGATCATTGCCTACTTGTACCTTTGATCTGACACAAGAGTTGGTTGCAAAAACAGTCCAGCCGCACCTGATTAAACACTCGTTTTTCTTTTCATATTGCTTTCAGATGAATTTGTAAAATATCGCTGCTGTGGCTCCGACCGTTCAGCATCACTGAGGTCCTTCAGGTCTTGGCTGCTGTGGCTCCGACCGTTCAGCATCACTGAGGTCCTTCAGGTCTTGGCTGCTCGATTTGAAAAATCATTTCGACAGCCGGCTCATAAATACTCCATACAGATGTCCAAACGTATTTCAGATCATGCCAAGCATCAGACATGTTTCGAACACAGGAATCGCCACAACACTCTTTGTCAACATAAAGAGTTTCTGGTGGTGGACCACAAGCGAAGCACTGGAATACCTCCCAAAATACCCTTGACCATCGGTGTCAGTCCAATGTAGCCCCACTGACAGGTCAACACAGACATCAGGACCAGCTCATCCACATTGCCTACATTTGAGCCGCCTTGTGGGAAAACAAAACAATGTGGTTTCCGAACAGGCCCGACACAACCCGGTCTGTACAAGCACAGAAGACAGCTAAAAGCATGAAATTTCGTATTTAGAAAGTAGAGGACGTGTACTATCCGTGTAGCGAAAACAAAGGCGCTGATCAGCTTCGCGGTTACCGCGAAGCTGGTCTGCGCCTTTCTTTTCGCCTATGCAGATTGTTGGTTTTCTCATAAGGCGGCTCATTTGTCGCCCATGCGACAGTTTCTCTGCTGGTTCTTGGCAACCTACGAGTACATGCAACGTTATAAACATCATCTTATACATGGATCATTATAATACAGTTGTATACTAGTATACATCAGAGATTAATAATATTGTAATATGTACTTACTTTTTTGGTTGAGTCTATTTTAAGGATCCGTCCAAATGTTGATGTGATGGCTGCCTTCACCTCTTCTAGCCGGCTTATCACGCCCAGACAGAATACCATCTGTAGCCACAGGTATACTGGGGACAGCCATTGGCGACGGTGGTTTGGCGAAGGACAGCGCTACAACCAGATCTTTGTTTGTAAAGCCCTTGCAGTCTATCAAATACAGGAACATCTGTCTGATGCTGCTTTTCCAGTTTACGCTGCATTTGGTGTGGGCTGTTACCAGGCCCTGGGGTTCTAGAAGAGTTATCATAGTTTCGTCGCAGGCATACCTACAAAAATATTTGGCATACATGGTCTTTCATTTTTAGGGTCATTACAATACTTAAGTTTTCGATTGATTGAGTGATTGATGTTTAATGATGCGCCAACCCCAATGGGTCATTAGCGTCTAACAAATGTATAATGCATAAATTAGTTCAGAGAAAAAGCTTATGATATGGTAAGAATTTATAGAATTATATTATTCCGCCAGCAGAAAGATAATGTGATTAAGTTTAAATGGTATAAATGGAGAAAAGTATGTTAAAAATTATATTTTGTTAAAAAATTTAATTCGTTATAAACATGACAAATTGCGTTCAAAAGATATTTCTTTGAGTATTACCTTGAAAGCAGGTACTTGAGTTTTGTAGCCATTATTCTGTATAATTTTGAGGCGCATTGTGTCGCGGAAGGGGAAGTATTTGTTTCTTTTCAAAATCTGTCAAGTTGTTATAAAGAGTTATTGGGCTAGTGCATTACTTAAAGGATCAGTAGCCCGTACCGGACACGGATTAGAATAGGCTGGTCACTCCCTCATGAGGAACCATAAAACCCGGCCAAAACCCATACCGGAACCGGATTAGAATAGGCCGGTCGCTCCCTCATGCGGAACCGTAAAACCAGGTCAAAAGAGATGCCACCTGTTTGCCGTGGGTGGATACCCGTAAGCCAGAGAAGAGGACCCTGGAAGTTGAGGGACAGGCCAGAGATCTTCACCTGTCTCAACACGCCTCTTTGGCCTCGAATTCGGTGCAAACATTTACCTATATCTCAGAAGGCAGTGGTTTAAGGGTCAATCGGCGGGCTTGTTTTTCGGTATTTCTGGGTTACTTGGGTCTAGGCAGAGAGGCAGGGTGGGTTCAACGTCTAAATGTTTTTTCGGTTATTCTTATTAGACATCTGACTATATATTCAGTTGTTGTTAAGCTTTGGTAGTCTGAAGTACTTTGGAATCTTGCACGGCGAGTATGACGGGTATGTAGCTTTGGCGCTGGAAACTGGAGAGCCGTTTCCGTTTAGCGTCCCCTTGTAGGGTTCCAAGGAGGGTGTAGCGCATAGCCGTCGAGACTTAAAACTGAATATATGGCTTCCTCAAATAACAAACGACAACTACCGGATTCCGTCTATGATATAGACGCTTCGACACTGTTTAGAGCACAAGACACTTTTCCAAAGTTTCTATTAATTGAATCAACTATTAAGGACTTGTGACTTGTTACGTCACTGTCACCATTTGTGATTGAAAAGCAGATAGAAAGCATGATAGGTACGCCAAAAGCCGTCAAGAAATTAAAAAATGGAATGTTGCTTGTGGAAACAACACAAAGATGCAAACCAACATCCTATTGAAAACCAAAAAGTTCTTTAACCTATCAGTAGAAGTGAAACCGCACACATCTTTAAATTCTTTTAAAGGCATTATCAAAGACAGAAACCTCAAAGTAGAAAATCAAGGTGTAACGGCAGTTAAACGATTTACCCTTAAAAAGGACAGGAAACCGTCAACACCAATACTTCACTTCTTACTTTCAACTCAGTCGTCCCACTAAAAGCAGTCAAACTTTTGTATCAAATTGTATTTGTTGACATTTACATACCTAGAGGTTCGGACACCATGAAGATAAGTGCCCAATTGACATCGGGTCAGTCTGTTAAAGATGTGGCATGGGAGACCATGACCATCATACAAATCATTGCAAAATAATCAAATGTGTCAGCTGTGGCGGAGGACATATATCTAGGTCAAATGAATGCGGAACATGGAAGAAGGAAAATGAATTAATGCGCCTTAAGGTAACACAGAACTTAACCTATCTGGAAGCCAGAAAACAAATTGAACAGACGCCTTTATTCAATTTTTCACAAGTAGTTAAATATTTTGCTTCAAAGCCAGAAACGAAAACGACTGCCACACAATATAGTGACGAAGACTACAAAATCACTGAGCGTTCAAAGGTTCTGATTGCTATAAAGCCAAATAAAACAATTAGACCTCAAAATCAGAAATCAACATCAGATCAAGCAAACGCCAACGCAAAACAAATAAACCTTATCAACCGAGTACAAACGCAAAATTAAACCACATTCTGCATCCAGTAGGGTGCGGAAGGGATCAGCGTCCAACAGTATAACAAATTTGGAGCTCTGGCATGACGATGCCATGGAGATGGACGAGGTTGCCTCGCGCTCTGGTTCCCGTGGCTATCGTCATTCTCGATCACCAATCAAGGCTCCAAAGTAGAAGTTTCCAGTCTACATTTAAACAAGAGGTCACGCGTTTAAATCTCCTATCTAAATTATTTAATCGGTAGCAAATATAAAATAATACAATGGAACTGTCGAGGTGTAAAACCACGTTTTCAAGAACTACTACTTCTTTAGAAATCTTCTTTGCAGAAACTTTGTTGAAGACAATCCTTGGTATACCATGAACTCACCTTGAGAGCCTCTGATCACACACTGACAATTACTAGATACGTTTTCCTGTTTGTTTGTTTCTTTTCATGCTGAAGTACATTAAAAACTGAGGTCATATTGAGGACAGTCACGTCCTTTTGTTGTCTGTCTTCAAGAAACTAATGACACGTTTACTTTGGAAGGCTTTAATGTTTACAATCACATTCACTTGGATTGCCTAAGAGCTGCTGGTGGAAGCTCTTTACTAGTCCATTCAACATTACCACAACGTCAAATTAAACTTAAAACGGATCTACAAGCGGTAGCTGTTTCTGTTACACTCGAGAAAGAGATAACTGTCTGCTCAGTCTTTATCCGTCTTATCTTTTAAGATCTGAACAACTGACTTTTTTAATTCAACAGCTTCCTTCACCCTATATGTTGGTAGGTGAATTCAATGGTCACAATGTGCTTTGGGGTGGTAATGACAATGATCCCAGAGGAGAATTAACCGAGGATTTCATCACGAAAAACGACATTTGTTTGAAGAATGATAAATCTAACACTTATCGGCACTTTCTCATCTCTTGATCTTTCACTCTGTCACCGCTCTCTCTATCTTGACTGTGACTGGTCTGTTTGTGAAGATCAACGTGGATCTGACCACTTTCCAATGTTGATTGAAAGCGTTCAGACTCATGATGAATAAAATATAAAGGTTTGATCCTCTAGAAGCAGTAAAAACATTCAAAGGGGGATAGTATGGACTATATTGCGCAATTTCGGGTAATGAACCCTCACCAGTAGCCCTTTTAAAGCCGGCAACGAAAGCCAGACTATTGTACTGTAATTTCGAAAATTTACATGAGAGGTCTAAATAAAAGACACATTCCCAAACGGGGTCAAATAATTTAAACATTGCGTAGAAGTATGTTTCTAAACGTGGGTGTTTTGAACACACTGAATACCTTTACTGATCTCAAAGGACCTAAATAAAATATAATCTGCACTATGGATGATGTACGGGAAGACTTTTTAGGGCCGCCACACGGCACAACACCAGCTGCAGTAATAGCAAATAAAATATAAAGGTTTGAAGCCCATAATCCAAAATGGAAATAACATAAAGCAAACTGGGATTTATATCATACCTTATGTAATGGGTCCCTAACTGATACTTCTCTGTCTGATTCTTTTGATCCTATAACTGACTTCACCTCTTCTTTAATAACTACATCTGACAAATGTATCCCCAAAACCTCGACAAACCCAAAGAAAAGTAGCCCATGGTATAACGACGATTGTAAAGAAGCTATCAAACAAAGAAAAGACACCTTGTCGAAGTTCTGCAAGATCCCAACGCATGAAAATTTAGATACTTATAGGAATTCGAGAGCAAAAGCCCGTCGGTCTATAAAGTCTGCAAAACGCAAATCATGGAGAATATAGGTATCTTATTTGAATTATAAAACACCGACTAAAAGGTTTGGTTTGGGACATGGTTAGGTAAGTAGGTAAGTAAGTGAGTAATGTTCAGCAGTGCGACATTATGTCAAGAATATTGCATGCAGGAGTTTCGACGCCAGGAAGCCTCGTATAACATTTACCATGTTTTACCCTGGTGTGATCACTAAGCAAAAATCTTTATGTGTCAGAAAAAAAGTCTGTTCGTGTACTAATAGCACCAAAATGATCAACGTTACCAGTTCCAAATCTCACTAGATGAACTGCAAAATAAAAAAAAAATAAATAAAAAAAAAAAAAAAAAAAAAAAAAAAAAACAGGCTGCATAACGACGTAACTCAAACATGTGATATCATTGCTTATCTAAAGGCATACCCATTCTAATTCCCAATATATGGATAATATACATGTAATACATACTCATATTCTGTGCATCAATAATAATTCAGACCTTAACTTTAATGCCTCTATTAGATATTTGTTTTCAGCGTCACATTATTTATATCCATTAGATATTTAACTTTCAGAAGGATAGTTAACAAAGTAATCTGGCAAAAACTGTGTCCTTAAAGAACCATAATAACTACACACAAAAAGGAAATATCCGGTAAATCTAAATCGGCTACTTATCACCATCTAAATACGAATTTCAACAATCGAACGAAACAGCTTCCACAAAACAACATAAAGAAGATACTATGGCATCACAATTTTGTTCAAAGTCCTCATCCAGCCAATATTGGAGGAATTTCAAAAGTACAAGAAACAACAGAAAAAGACTAAGATTAACTTTTAGTCCTCAAATAATGAAGAATATAATACTGTTTTTATTAAAATGAACTAAAAGATGCCATCAGTAAAGGCCATGATACAGCAACAGGTGCTGACGAAGCTCACTATCAAATGCTCAAACACCTTCCACCAAAATCACATCAAATTCAATTAGATTTCTTTAATGATATGTGGGAAACTGGAAAGGTTTTTGAAAGTTTGGAACTAGCCACTGTAATACCTATTCCTAAACCTGGAAAAGACCATGTAGACCCTGACAGTTATAGACAGATATCACTTACAAGTTGTCTTTACAAAACCTTGGAGAGAATGATAAATGTAAGACTTGTTGGGTTCCGAGAAAGTTAAAACCTAATACTCTCGTTTTCAGGGCTTCCGTTCTGTCACCAATTTAGTAAGACATTTAGTAAGACTGGAAACTTTTATTCGTGACGCCTTTGTTGCAAAGGAGCATTGTGTTGCTGTGTTTTTCGACTTTATAAAAAGCTTATGATACCACCTGAAGACATGGTATTATGCGAGATCTACATGATCTCATAATACGAGGTAGATAAGCTACATTTATTGAAAATTTAAATCTTTATTAGGTATTTCAATCGAATAAAACAAATACATGCATGAACATTAAAAATACGTACAAAAAGCATCTGGGCACCGTCACGCATACAGATGAATTTCTGTTCTTATATTTAAGAAAAACATAATAATTATCATTTAAACACTATCACTAAAAATATTGCAATATGAGACTTGAAAGTTTCTAGATGCAGAAAACTTATAGAATCAATGAATGTATGTCTGAATGGTTCACTGATGATATGCCAAATTGACAATACTTCACCAGGGAAGTGACGCCTTTGTTGCAAAGGAGCATTGTGTTGCTGTGTTTTTCGACTTTATAAAAAGCTTATGATACCACCTGAAGACATGGTATTATGCGAGATCTACATGATCTCATAATACGAGGTAGATAAGCTACATTTATTGAAAATTTAAATCTTTATTAGGTATTTCAATCGAATAAAACAAATACATGCATGAACATTATAAATACGTACAAAAAGCATCTGGGCACCGTCACGCATACAGATGAATTTCTGTTCTTATATTTAAGAAAAACAATAATTATCATTTAAACACTATCACTAAAAATATTGCAATATGAGACTTGAAAGTTTCTAGATGCAGAAAACTTATAGAATCAATGAATGTATGTCTGAATGGTTCGCTGATGATATGCCAAATTGACAATACTTCACCAGGGAAGTGACGCCTTTGTTGCAAAGGAGCATTGTGTTGCTGTGTTTTTCGACTTTATAAAAAGCTTATGGTACCACCTGAAGACATGGTATTGTGCGAGATCTACATGATCTCATAATACGAGGTAGATAAGCTACATTTATTGAAAATTTAAATCTTTATTAGGTATTTCAATCGAATAAAACAAATACATGCATGAACATTATAAATACGTACAAAAAGCATCTGGGCACCGTCACGCATACAGATGAATTTCTGTTCTTATATTTAAGAAAAACATAATAATTATCATTTAAACACTATCACTAAAAATATTGCAATATGAGACTTGAAAGTTTCTAGATGCACAAAACTTATAGAATCAATGAATGTATGTCTGAATGGTTCACTGATGATATGCCAAATTGACAATACTTCACCAGGGAAGTAATCAAGGTCAAGGTCATTTAAATATCAAAATTAAGATTTTTTTTTTTTCAGAAATTACTAGGCCTATAAAATGTGGAGCATCCATTTTTAGGGGGAGCAAAATTTGGGGTCGAATTCTGGTTCAAACGCTTAACATGTCCGTCATGCTCAAAATGCTCAGAAGTCTTCAGAACCGATGGACCGATTTTCATGTTGAGCATGCAACCCAATTTCACGAACCACAGTTCGTTCTCCCTATGCATGAAGGCTTCAACATGGCTGCCATGCTCACGAATGCTCAAAATTATTCAAAACTCTTCCCCCAGAACCTGTGGGCTGATATTTCTGAAACTTGGTATTTTGTATAAGGAACCTTAGCCCATTATAGTTTGTTAAAATAATGACCTAAGGATGACCTTGACATATTCTATGCCAGTGTCAATCATGGGAAAAAGTGAAAACAATGGATTATTTGGAAACTTGCATATAAAATGCGTCTTGGGCCAGTCCAAAGGTTATTACGCGTTTTAATGGTCAACTCAGCTGAGCATAATATTTAAACTGGTCATAAATGACAAAATTTCCATAATAAAATTAAATTCAGGTTTACATTACCGAAGCCTGTGGTTTATCTTGTATAGCATAGTCCTTCAGCGTTGTGTTGGTTTGAAGATAAAGATAAGGTCTTTCAAAGTTGTCTAAGTATTTAATTCCATATCATAATTTTCAAAGGTCTACTTTTGTTGACTAATTTAAACCCTAGGTTCGTTTTCGGTCATCAATCTAAATCTATCTAAAACCAAAACCTCCAGAGCTTGGTCAGTCCCGCAGTATTTATATGATTTGATCACAAGTATCACTTGTGACTGCATATTTCGATCCTAAAATAATTAGCAAATATTAAACTAACTGTCATTTTTGGTAAGTGCATAAAACACATTCCTTCTAGAAGTTTATGTCTACGTACAAACATGCATCATGATATTCTGGAACTGCTGACTACCAAACACGTGGTCTTGTAACCCAAAACTAGTACCCGAGTTTGATAGACATGCTATGAAAACACTCATCAGATATGACAGATTCTGCAACAATATGCATTAAGTATTTAAACAGTTATGCAGTTAACAAAAACATAAACAGGTTGATATTTAAAATTATTTAACATTACATTTTTATTTGAATGGGTTCCAAATAAACAATAGTGATCAAATGTTGCTTATCTAAAGTACAATGTTGCATTTATAAAAAACTTTTTAGACATGTAGAGTTTACTGTTATAAACTGAACTAGTACTGTCTCTTTCTAACTGCAAGTTTTAAACTGTAAAGTACATGTATGAACCCTAAACAATATTTCAAAAGTATAAGTTTTACATACATTAAACATAAGTCAAACTGAGCAGCAACAAATGGTACTATGTTATACACCTCCATATCCAAGATATTTATTTCTAAATCAATTTCCATTAAATACTACGAACTGACCTTCCCATATGTTCGTTTGGACATATCATTAATATGTATACACATATATCAATAATAAACAACATTAACAATGGATCTCACATTCCAGTTAACAAATTGACCAGGATTAGTTATGGCTAGGATATATGACTAAAATAATCAATATTCTATATCAATATAATTTACCAGGATGTACTACAGGTATATCAAATGAAAGTGACCAGGATCATGAATAAGTATTTGAATCATGCATTAAATTAAAATCGTTTTCTCTAGACCAGGACTTTCCCATAACAAATGTACAAGCAACATGGTTTTCATTGTTCTTTAACCTGATATAAGAACACTGGCCATACCCAGACAAACTTGCATCCGAAAAGTGATGCATTTCAGTAACTACTGGTTCCCCAAACCCTTTTGGTTTAATACATCTCTCTATCTCTAGGGAATGAATGCATTCTAAGCCTGCGCGCCACTTTTCCCATTTTTCACGCAGGGATTCCGGCAGCGGATCATCCCAGTCTGCTCCATCAATACACATGTGTTGTAGTATCTGCTTTCCCGCTAGTACTACAGGAGCAATAAATCCAAGCGGATCATACAAAGCGCTGACAGAAGAAAGGATTCCTCTTCTTGTAAGAGGACGGTCCTTCAAGATAATCTGGAATTTAAAGGAATCTGACTCAATGCACCATGTGATTCCTAAAGCTCTTTCTAGGGGTAACTTATCTGACACCATGTTTACATCTTTCAAATCTTTGGCTCTGTCATCAGGTGCCAGAGCGTCAAGTCTGTCTCTTTCATTGGACACAAACTTGCACAAGCGAACACCGCCTTTACGACACATGGCAATGTTATTGTCGATCAGGCTCAGTGTTTTTTCTGTGTTTGGGAGGGATTTCAAGCCATCATCCACATAAAAATCATGGCGCAAGAAATCTGCCGCCTCTTTCCCAAACTCTTCTTCATTGTCTGCTGCAATTCTCTTCAAAACAAAATTGGCGCAACCGGGTGAGGATGTAGCACCGAAAAGGTGTACCGTCATACGGTATTCAACAGGTTGCTCGGTGAAATCAGCACTATCCCACCACAAGAACCGAAGATAGTTGCGGTGTTCTGGCGACACATGAAATTGATAGAACATTTGTTCTATATCGCACATGACTGCGACGGGTTCCTGTCTGAACCGACATAATACGCCAATTAATTTGTTTGTCAAGTCAGGGTTTGAAGTAAATGTGAATTCAGACTTCCATTTTCAAAGCTTGCGCTACAGTCAAATACCACGCGGATTTTATCAGGCTTTTGGGGGTGGTAAACCCCATGATGTGGTATGTACCATACTGAATTGTCGTTACTCTCTTCATCAGAACCAGTAACCCTCTCTGCATGACCATTATCAACCAAATTTTGCATAAAAGCAAAATAGTCCTGGCGGAATTTTGCATCCCTTTCGAACCGCCTGGTCAATGCATTCAGCCGTTTAAGAGCAATAGACGTGTTGTTCGGTAACGCGGGATTTCCATTTCTAAATGGAAGTGGTAACTCATAGTGACCATTGTCGAATTTGATTCCCTTCTCAAGTATTGTCAAGAACTTCATATCTTCTTGAGAATAGGCCACCTGACCTAATGTTGGGTCTATGATATCTTGTTCCATTAACTTGATAATGTTACTGGACACAACCTCTTTTACCTTTGTTTTCAATGAAAACATGACACTATCCTGGGTGTCTGATGCAGGAGAAGGAACTTCTCGTGTAATAATTCTATGACAAGCCAGTGGGGTCATTTGTTTCATAACATGGGTCTATTATTCCGACAATACCCCAACCTAGGTCGGTTTTCTGGCCAAATGGCCCATCTGCTTCAGAAGCAATCACTTCTCGTGGGATTAAACACCGAGAGCAGTTGTATCCAATCAGAAGCCCTATCTGACATGGATTCAACTCCAAATTATCTGCAATGGGCTCTAAATGTGGCCACATCCTGGCCATTTCTGGTGTGGTTATATGCTCTCGGTTCGCTGGCATAATGTTTCGAGTGTATGCAGGCGGAAGAGAAATACGCAATGAGCTGTTGAAGCCACGCACTGAAAGCCCCTTAATTTTCTGGCTTTCAACAACTCTATTCTCGGCATACATTGTCGAAAGCGAAAGCTTAACATCTATGCCAGTCAAACCAAGCGCATTACAAGTATCCTGCAGAACAAACGTTGTATCGGACTGGGTGTCTAACATTGCGTAAATAAGAATCTCAGACTCAGGACTATCACAATGGGATATATATACTGGCACTATTTTGAGCTCTTGTTTGCTTCCGTTGTACCACCAAGGAATGCAACACCAGCTCGAGTGGTTTGCTCAGCATGTAGAATTGCATTATTTGTGTGAGCGTCATGACTCACTGCAGAACTGCCAGTACCGTTGCTGTCTGAATTGACTTCTTTGCTCCTTTGACCAGTACCAAGGGTATCACAGTGCAAAGAAGTTGGATGAAATTTCGAACATGTAGTGCATTTCTTTCTCTGTCGACAGCGTCTAGAGACATGACCAGATCGTAAACAACCACAATAGACCCCCTTTTCCTTCAGAAAAGTATTTCGACCTGGTAACGACTTGCTAAGAAATGACTTGCATGTATCAAGATCATGCTTGCCCTTGCAAAGCACACAATAAAGACTGTCAATCGCTTCGGATGGGCTGTGACCAGACTCGCGGTTCTCAGCTACATCCGCCAGGAGGGCACGACCACCATGTGTTTTTCTACGATCATGTAGTTGTTGAACTCTGTGACCCTTTTCATATTCTGCTGAAGACGATCCCTTCAAAGACATTGGAGATGTGACAGGGTCACACGCAATTTTCGCCTCTTTTGCAACAAACTCCACGAAGTCTTTGAAAGGAGGAAACTCAGCTGTTTGCTCCTTGCGCTGAGCAACTAACCGATTCCATCGGTTCACTAACCAATCAGGAATCTTCGTAAGCATTTTACGATTTTCCTGATTGACATTCAAAATGTGGAGACTGGTGATTGTTTGCATGGCAGACAAACACTGCTTCAAGAAATCTGAAAATTTCAATAAAGCATTTGGGTCTCTCACATTTATCTTGGGCCATGAGTCTAGCTTACTTCTGAATGCATTGGCTATGATAAAGGGGTCGCCGTATCTCTCATCTAAGAGAGCCCTTGCTTTATCATAAGCATCGTCTGTGGACAACAAAAAGTAGTTTTCTACTACTTGACGTACAGATCCCCCAGATACCTTTTCAGGTAATAAATTCTTTCCCTGCAGGAATGTTTCTTTGATCATTCAGTGTATTAGATGCGGCCTTCCACGAAGGATACTGTATCGGATCACCAGTGAAGACATTGGGTTCTGGCGGGGGCAACCTACTCTAATTCACCTGGTCTGCCAGTGATTTGGCTCCTACTCTAATTCACCTGGTCTGCCAGTGATTTGGCTAACTCGATCAAGCCTTGCTGCGTACTACTGTCCGAAACATTTACACCAGTGCATTTGGTATCAGGCCTGGATTTAGCATCAGTTGTATCAGATCCTAAATCTTTCGTCATAATGGGATGGGCATCCTTATATATCTGTGCTTTGAGTAGATACCTGAGTGGTCAATGAAGGAGCAAATGTAACTGCGTGTGGATTTAAGCACTCAGTAGTGCCAGAAGGATGGACCGTACTCAACCTTATAACAGACGCCCCAACAGTCGCACAAGAAAGTACGGACACAGTCGTATGTGTCACATCAGTCTTACAAGTGGAAGGTGTTGTCGAAGAAGATACAGAAACATTTGTCTCAGCATCCGACTCCAAACCAGATTTGCTATGTTTTTCTACATATTCTTTTATATATTCTGCTTTATCACGCTCAGGTAGAGGTAAACTAATGCCATCATCTGAAAGGACCTCTTTGAGAGCTTCCTCTTCGGCACCTGCAATTTCCAACTCTTTGATTGTTTTTATTTTTTTGCAATTCTGTTTTGTATTTTGATTCAATGTCTAAGTATTTCAATTTTGCTCTTAACGCAGCTTTTCTAGTCGAAAGATTAGAAAATTTGGAAATTCCAGATGAACGGCTACGAGAGGAATAAACAGAATTACTTGAACCCTTACTGGAGGCAACCTCATATCTGATATTTTCTATTTCTTGAAGTCGTGACGAAATTTTTTGCATAAGCTCTTGGTGCTGAATTTCCATGGTTTCAAATTTTTCTTCCTCAATACTAACGTTTTCTTTTATGCTTTTTAAGTATTGAAAAGCAAACCCCACGGCATCAACGCAATCTTGAACCGCGTCCCTATGAGCTTTATTCAAATCCTGATCACGTATATCAGAAATCATAACTAAAGCCCTGTTGAACTGTTTACGCCAAGTAGAAACAGCAGACTTAAATTTCTGTTCGTAAAGCTTAATTTCATATTCCGCGCCTTTAGCTGTTTTATTACGCAATCGCGTACTTGGAGCGAGATCCGCGGATGGATCTGGCTGATGAATCATGGTTGTGTTTGCTTGATCCTTGATTGGATCTGATTGATCAACCGCATCCCCATATTCAGACAATTTGGCTTATTTGGAAACAATGCTTAAAATGTGACCCCAAGACAGATTTCTGCTCATACAACCCTAAAGCTTTGTCTTTGTATGTTCAGCCTTTAAAAATCGGAAATAGTTTCCAACTGGACAAACACTATCAGATAAATCTAGCTTAAAAATGAAATCAGATTGATAGTCTCTGAGTCAGATTATATATGTTACAGTGTGACAGGGCTTTCCCTGCCTACACTAAAATTCAGTTCTAATTCACAAATAAACACTCGACACGACGTGACAGGGCCTTCCCCGCCTACGTTTTTTAGTTCAATTTAAAAAAAAAAATAACACTGTATGATCACTAGTCCTAACGTAACAGGGCATTCCCTGCTTACGTTAAATGTCATTATGTCACTGTACAAACTTAGACACAATCCTTTCTTATTTTCCTATAAACAGGGTTGATGCGTCGTTAAACAACAAACAAACAAACGAACAAACAAACTATAAACTGAAGTACACCACGACCTTGCAAGTTTGGAATCTGGACGAACTCCATCTTTATACAGTTTGAAGTTCCACCAATAGCGAGCTTTACCCTTTTTCCGTTTCCTGCTTCTACTAAGATCAGCATTCAGGTTTGGTGAGTAGGAGATAACAGAGCTATTAAATGTTTTAACAAAACGATTCGCTTCGTCGATTTGTTCCGTCAGAAATTTGTCATTATCCTTGAAGGACTTAGGCTCAGGATGGCCTTTCGCGCAGTTCCAATTCTGGATAGAATAATATGGCACTTGAAAAATGTTATAGTCCGGCACAGAAACCTAGAATATCAGCCAAAGCGTGCAATACCGTCTATAGAAAATGTTTTTGCATTTTTTGAAGGAGAATACATAGTAGATTTCAAAACCAAGTGATGCCACTTTGGCATCCTTGGGCATCTCGCTGAATTCAGGATGACGTACAAGATGGCGGCCAAATTTATTATTTACATGAAATGGACCCATATAACACTCCTATTATTTCCAAATTGATCTTTCATGGTCAATAAATTAAGAAATTATATTATATGAATCATTTCATCATTGGACAGTTTGATAGATACAAGATGGCATCCAAGATGGCGGCCAAACGTGTTATTTACATGAAATGGACCCATATAACACTCATATTATTTCTAAACTGCTCTTTTACGGTCAATAAATTATGAAATTAAATTATATGAATTATTGGACAGTTTGATAGATACAAGATGGCATCAAAGATGGCGGCTAAAACTGTTATTTACATGAAACGGACCAATATAACAATCGTATTATTTCTAAATTGCTCTGTTATGGTCAATTAGTTGTGAAAATAAATTATTTGCATCATAATCATTTCATCATTGGATAGTTTGTAAAACACAAGATGGTGTCCAAGATGGCAGCCAAAATTGTTTATTTAAATGACAGTAACTCAAAATACATTCCTGTTGTTTATGAATTGTGCTCAATGTCACAAAAAAAGGAAATTAAAGCACAAACAGCCTTGAACATAATATTACTACATATCAATTTGATGTATCCCTAAATGACAAATTAATATTGTAATAGAACATGTGTGTTATCTCTTTTATAGTAACTGCATTTTTTTGCATATTTCGAAACAAGCCAATGCCATGATTGCTCAGGAGTATGGTTCACGATTCGTGAGTTACCTACAGATATACCATTTCATATTTATGTTGAATTATGCTCTCACATTCTAGTTGTAATGGTTTCACATGCATATCCCGAAAATAAAAAGATGCATAATGTCTTTCCTCTACCTCAGATAGTCATCAACATATTGTATCTGGGGAAAAAGATGCTTTAATATAGCATAGAGTAACCCTGTTAAGTGAGGATTGACCAAGAGCATTAACAAAGCGGAGTCCGCCATATCCAGACAAAGAAAACCAGTAAGCAATATTATCACCAAGTATGCTTATCCGACAACTGGTGTTTCGTTCCATTCTTTTCGTTGATTTTGACGGTTGTGAATGCACTTTCGGACTCTCCAGGAGAGAGTGATATCCGACTCGGTGGCGGCGTACGATTTCTAGATATGCAGTTTCAAAAATGCCAATACATACATGTTATCATTGTGAACAGTTACCAATTCATGCAAGTCTTATTTTATCTTCATGTATGCCTTTCTGCAATAATGTAAGTGAAAGAGCATCACTTTAAAATGAATAAGATTCATACCAGACTTTGTATAAGCCCCGTAGTAGAACTACACATGACCAACCACATCAACAACTGCAAAACTATCCAAACTAACAGTGCTACCGTCCTGCAAAGTTCCAACACAGAAGACCGGAACAGAAAACAGATGCTAGATCTAGGTATATAGTAACAAAATGTCAGTCTCTCCAAACCTCCAGCTACTGAGTGTTACTACGAAAACATATCACTAGAAATGAACTTTCTGTGGAATGAGTTGTTTGAAGGACTGATGCTTGCGAAATCACTGGGATTCGTAATTGCATTGGTATAACCCATATAACATTTACAGCCCTAAACTCACAAGATGTGTTATTTTCGCTTTATTTATTTCAATAACAGTGCTGGTTTCAGTGTTTCTGTTCTCACTTGAAGGGGAAGAAAAAGATCGCGATCTTGTGATTGCTAAGGGCTTGGGACCCACAGACCGGTAATAGAATTTGTACTGCTTTGAGATACAAACCGGCTTTTACAGCGAGCGTTAGCTTCATACGCAGCTGTTATATGAGAACAAAAACAGTTCCTCTTATGACTCTACCGAGATTAGTACCAAGATAATGGTTGCTCTGTCACAATATGACTGAATATTTGTTGACTAGGGAGTGGATCCATAACCAAACCAGATTAAACCTCCTTAAATCCCCTCATTATCGATTGTAACCCCTATCCAACCCCAGTGGAGGCCACTTCAACCCATATTTTAGTCTCTACACATATCCTACACAGCCAACCACTTTTTAACAAGTCGTCATAATACGTGAAACCCAATCCTACCCATCTCACCATATTCTACCATATTTGATTTCCATCATACCTGCTACCTATACCTTTGAAACAGTCGGGCGAAAGTTAAATTGTTCCTAGCATTGTAATAATTTGTAATGCTTTAATCATGTTAATAGACAGCATTGCTTGACGGTAGATTACTATTGTATAATCTTCTATTTGTACGTGACCAGGTTATTTTAAAATTAAACAAAGTTTCCTAAAATCCAAATTATGGCAATTATATTGGCGTTTTGGCAGTTTTTGTTGAATTTTGTTTAATAAAACACAGATATGGATTTTCATTTCATTTCTTAATACCCAAACACACTCTATCTACTTTCCGGTCATCATCTTAAATTTTAACAGCCATTTCTATTTTATCTTCTGTTACTTATTCATGAACAACCTTAGCTTTATGACTTCTGCACCTTCAATGTCATGTTTTTTTTTTAAAATTTCATCACATATATTGATGAAATTCTATTAAAATAACATTTTGTCGACCATCTTGGATTTTAGTGGCCATCTTTATTAATGTTGCTTTTGTTGCATACGTGTATTAATGGAAATAATGTCTTAACTTGAAGTTTTCTCCACTTTAAATAACCTCTTTTTAACATTTCATCACGTACATGTAAGAACTTCTATCAAAAGCCCTTATTTCGTCGGCCATCTTGGATTTTGATGATCATCTTGATTTTGATATTTTAATTTTGTTGCGTTTTGATGAATGGGGCTAAATTTAATTATTTCTTAAATTTTAAGGCAATCATTTAGCATTTAAACAGGTATCTGTACGAAATTCTATCAAAAAAAAAAAAACCTTCTTTTGCGGCCATATTGGATTTTGGCGGCCATCTTGAATTGCCCAAGGATGCCAATCTGGCATCATCCGGATTTCAAATCAGGATACTCATACCAACTTATTTCTGCAAAAACATTTTCTATAGACGCTATTGCACGGTCATCTTGGGTTCATGCCGGACTATTAGTGTTACTCTTCCAGATCGGACACACATGTCTTTTATACCACGAAGATTACCATAAAATCTCTGTAGCACGCTTTGTTGATTTTTTGCCAAGTCAATGTAACGACCCTTCTTTTCTGTGAAATCACATGTACCACAGAACAAGTATAGGCTTAAATAGTTATGCTTTCTTAGTAACTTCCTGAGGTTCTTGTGAACACACATGAAAATTTTTGATGAATTGGCTCCACGTTTACATATCCAAATTATATTTTTGTTCTGTGAAAACGGTTTCAAGTATTTCACTTTACTGTCACCTATTATGATGGGTGTTATGGACAAATTTTCATGTGACCTAGGATCACCACGATAGTTTTTCTCCAGTTTTCGGGCACTCATTACACAATTTGTCGTTTAAACGTCTGTAGACACATTCCTCTGTGAAGTGCTCCAGTATAGAGTTTGACTGTAACAGGCGAAGTTTGACTTCCGGGTTGGCCGTAACGCAGATGTGACTACATGGCTGGGGGAGGACGCAATAAAATTCAAAGAACACCCAATTGTTGTACTGATGACTGTTATTCAGTTGGTCGACACCAAGACAACGCAAGTCAACCAATAGCCAACGTTAAACTGAAAATACATCATAGACAATCATTTAATTGCATATATTTACATTTTTATTGCAATCGCCCTAGATGAAAGTATCTTTCTTGATGTTCTTCATTTCCCAATGAAAAACATTAAGTCACGTGATCTAGAGGCCACGCCTATGGGCGGGGCGACGTCAAAACCCATCCAGTGACGTTCTTTGTTTACTCTTGTTGTCGTGACGTTGGTCGCGTATCTCCATGACGTAAGGCGCGAAAATTTGACGTTTTGGCTGTTCCAAAATTACGTTAAGTCGGATTTAATGTCAAATAACGTGAAAATGAACGGTGATATGCGCAATTCAAAATCTGATACTTGATTGATAATATAAAATGTAAATATAAGTATTGAAATTCAGATTTTAGCTTTCACTGGATGATGAAAAACAGTAGCTGTTTTAATGTCCTCGAGAAGCCCTTCGGGCTTTACAGACATTAAAACAGCCTAATGTTTTTCATCATCCAGTGAAAGCTAAAATCTGAATTTCAATCCTTAAATAACTGTGTGCCCAGAATTTGATACAAAACATTTCACAAGTACAAAATGAGCCACTTTATGCCAATGTAAACGACGCTTGCACGAACGTCATTTCCACCACAGTTTTAATCATCGTAAAAGATACAAAATTCGCATAAATATAGACTTTCACTTGAAGAACAATTAATATACCTCTTTGGGCTTCGTTGAAGATCATTAAGGATGAGAAGAAATCGCAAATAACTCAGTAAAAACAATATTTCTTCCCCGCAAACGCAGAAGTTTTGTCAGCAAAGACCACGGCGGAAGTAGATTATATGATGCTATTGATTTCTTTTTCGTGCTATTGGAAAAGGACAAATCGCGCACCACTGAATTCTCCATAACGTCTCTCCACAAAAGAGTATTCGTTATGACGACAGTTACAAGTAAGCTTTGTTTGTAAAACCGTCCTGATAGAATATTAGTTTTCTTGCAAAAAAAACAACAACAAAAACTGACATGCTAAGTTTTATATTGTAACAACTGCTTAACCATGAAATTCTAAAATGTACAATGAATGAAAATCAGGGCGTAACTTTATTAATAGTGCTCATAAAGACACCAAAGTTTCAACATTTGTACAAAAATGGTTATTCTTTCATACTTTACAAACACAATTTCAAATCATTAACCTTGATTTTTTGTGGAACCTTTGAAACTCGGATATCAGCGAATTTTTTAAAAATTTGGCTCCATATGTAATGTAATCAATTTAGGCATACAACATTACAAAATCTTTAAGTTTTTTTTTTTTTATACAGAGTTAATATTCATAGATATACTTTATATATTATATAAACAAATTCATCCAGTTGTCCATTTATTTGCAGTGACGATTGTTCAAAAACAAGAAAAGTTGACAAATTATTTCTGAATATCGCAGGGGTATATTAATAAGTGAACGCACCTTTAGTTTTATTGACATTGAAATAAGTACACAGTTAAACATGTATGCATGATAAAATATCTCTACAATTGTTTTCATTCATTTAATGACATTTTCTTTAATGTTTATGATAACGATGCCAAGCCCAGTTTCGATTTTAAAATTAAATTTCACGCAACTAGATATGTGCATTTTGGATTAGAATACTTTAACCGTTGTGAAATCTATTCAAAAGAAAAATGATAAATGTGCTAAATTTGTGTTTTAAAATTCTCAGTTTGGATTACATATAACCGCTAAAACTGGATGCTACTAACCAAACAATTCAATCCAGTATGGTAAGTTATTTATCTAGCATGAAATATAGCTTTTATTTTTGCCTGGATGTACATAATTGATCTATGAATAATTGTGACATAAGAATACCTTAAGCCCTTTGGTAAACAACACAATCAGATGTTAAGAGTTTGAAGCCATCACTAATGCAAATAATCTTACATGAAGCATGAACAACTTAATGTTCATAACAAAAAATAATAAAAAAAAAAAAACATACAGAGAAAATTCACTTGAATTATCTCACAAACAGACAACAAGGTGGTCTTTGTGAGGTCACAATAAACACAACATTCACCTCAGCAAAGTACCTCACCAAACACTAAGAGGTCATACTGCATAAAGCTAAAATTAACCTCAACCTAACAAAACACAAACTGTCCCTGATAAAAGAGACCCTCTCTTCTCTTAACAGAGAGAAGCATGCTAATCCATGAACAAATGTCAAAAGCAGAATCCACCATGCTTGTACATTCTCGTTCACTTAACATATATAATTTTCTTCGAAACGAAACATAAAAAAGTAAGCTTAAAGTACAAAACAAAGCTAGCCCCATTAAAAGCATAATGCCATGACCAATGTCGGTCTCAGCAGTTAAAAAAACTATTCTTATGCTTTTCAAACATTTGACCACACGAACGGGTGAAAACAAAAAGGACATAAAGAAACATTAGTTATTTGATTACCGCAGACCTAAACTAAGTCAAAGCAAATATTCAACCCTTATTCAAGTAAACCTTAAAACCCATTCAATTCCCCAACATGACAAACAGTTCACAAAGGAAAGCCTTACACAAGTCATTATAGTCATAATGACTTGAACTTCTACAATAAATATCTGAGTAAATTATCTTAATTAGGCATTTAATCAATCTCACTCAGTCCCAAATCAAGTGCCATATTTAAAATTTACATTCAAATCCCATAGACATCTTTGGACAACTCGGTACCACCGAATAGAATCTGTGTTCAAATGCCCACAAGAAATCTAAACCTACAGTACAATCAAACATGACTTTGGACTGAGTTTCATAACCTGACCTTAAAGAAAATTTTCGTTTCCGTTATAAACTACTGTAAGTGAAGAAGAAAATTCACTAATAAAGTCAGGGACTAAAATCCAAAAGGTGGCCAAAATATGTGTTTATTGCATCCACACTTACATTATAAATTCATGAGCGCAAATCATACCTATCATGACCGACAGGCTTAATTTTAACATGCACATGTAGAAGAGGCAACACTCATTTTGGTTTCCTCTAATAACCAGCTAAATAACTTTATATTGTTAAAAATACAATATAGATATATGTGTAATTTGTTAAACTTAAGCAAGTGTATATGATTAACCAGTCTCATTACGTTTGAAACCAGTCAAAATTCCATAATTTAAGTGCTTAAAATTCACAAATACAAGGTTATTTTAATGTATTCATGTTTTCTAGAGATGTAATCAACGTTTCTGTTTTCAATATTATCATTAATTCTTCCACATGATTCATGTATTTTGTCCTCATTGACCTCAGTTCTTCAGAAACGTTTTTCAAATCCTGTATCAAAGTTTTGTAATCATCAGATGCTTGGTGCTGTATTTCTTGACCTACATTATCATTGGAAGCCTTCTTTTAAAACTTGTTGATTCAATTTTAATCAGTAAACGGTGACCAAGTAAAATAACCCCAGAAAGTGAATATAAATGTCACCTACCTTAGTTTTGCTCAGATCTACTGTCATTTTTCTTCAAATCCTCGAAGCGGCACCAAAAAGAGCTCGTATAGCATAGTACTTCAGCGTTGTGTTGGTTTGAAGATAAAGATAAAGTCTTTCAAAGTCGTCTAAGTATTTAATTCCATATCATAATTTTCAAAGGTTTACTTTTGTTGACTAATTTAAACCCTAGGTTCGTTTTCGGTCATCAATCTAAATCTATCTAAAACCAAAACCCCCAGATCTTGGTCAGTCCCGCAGTATTTATATGATCTGATCACATGTATCACTTGTGACTGCATATTACAATCCTAAAATAATTAGCAAATATTAAACTAACTGTCACTTTTGATAAGTGCATAAAAACACATTCCTTCTAGAAGTTTCTGTCTGCGAACATGCATCATGACATTCTAGAACTGCTGATTACCAAACACGTGGTCTTTTAACCCCAAACAAGTACCCGAGTTTGATAGACATGCTATGAAAACACTCTTCAGATATGACAGATTCTGCAACAATATGCATTAAGTATTTAAACAGTTATGCAGTTAACAAAAACATAAACAAGTTGATATTTAAAATCATTTAGCATTCCATTTTTGATTTGAATGGGTTCCAAATAAACAATAGTGATCAAATGATGCTTATCTAAAGTATAATGTTGCATTTTACAATACTTTTTAGACATGTAGATTTTACTGTTATAAACTGAACTATTACTGTCTCTTTCTAACTGCAAGTTTTAAACTGTAAAGTACATTTACGGACCCTAAACAATATTTCAATAGTATAAGTTTTACATACATTAAACATAAATTAAGTCATATTGAGCAGCCACAAATGGTACTATGTTATACTTGGTTATAGATGTTAACATCGCAAAACTTTGCATACAATGTGTCTGATGTCATATCAAGAAGTTGTGGTAGTTAAAATATCGTTTACTAGTGAAAAATAGATCTAAAAAGTACAAAAATAGTGTTATTTCTGTGTTTGTAAAGTTGCCATGGCAACGTGTACTACTTGAATGAAAACGTTGCACCTGGTTCTACTAGCAGGACCATGTACCTGCTACAAGCAACTGGCAATGCTTTTCTCATCGCTATTCAATTTTTTACCAAAGGCTGAGACCAAAATCAGGGCTTTAACTTCCTAGGCCACTTAATAAGTAGGCCCGTACCGGACCCGGATTAGAATAGGCCGGTCGCTCCCTCATGCGGAACCGTAAAACCCGGTCAAAAGAGGTGCCACCTGTTTGCCGTGGGTGGATACCCGTAAGCCGGAGAAGAGGATCCTGGAGGTTGAGGGACAGGCCAGAGATCTTCACCTGTCTCAACACGCCTCTTTGGCCTCGGATTCGGTGTAAACGGGAGGCCGTGGAGGCTCGACACGGTCAATCGGCTGCCATGCCTTGCCCTGAGATCTCTTCTTCCTTCTAACTTTCTCAGTATCGAATGATACGCAACCGTGTTCCAAATTTCTTCATTTAATCATCCTTTTCCCTATATCTCAGAAGGCGGTGGTTTAAGGGTCAATCGACGGGCTTGTTTTTCGGTATTTCTGGGTTACTTGGGTCTAGGTTGAGAGGCAGGGTGGGTACAACGTCTGGATGTTAGTTCGGTTTTCTTTATTAGATATCTAACTTAATATTCAGTTGTTGTTAAAGCTTGGGTAGTCTGAAGTACTTTGGAATCTTGCACGGCGAGTATGACGGGTATGTAGCTTTGGCGCTGGAAACTGGAGAGCCGTTTCCGTATAGCGTCCCCTTGTAGGGCTCCAAGGAGGGTGAAGCGCATAGCCGTCGAGACTTAAAACTGAAAATATGGCTTCCTCAAATAACAAACGACAACGACCGGATTCCGACGATGATATAGACGCTTCGACACTGTTTAGAGCACAAGACACTTTTCCAACGTTTTTACTCATTGAATCAACTACTAAAGAAACACCAGTCACGTCACTGTCACCATTTGTGATAGAAAAGCAGATAGAAAGCATGATAGGTACGCCAAAATCCGTCAAGAAATTAAAAAAATGGAATGTTGCTTGTGGAAACAACACGAAAAATGCAAACGGACATCTTATTGAAAACAAAAAAGTTCTTTAACCTATCAGTAGAAGTGAAACCGCACAAATCTTTGAATTCTTCGAAAGGCATCATCAGAGACAGAAACCTCAAAGGAGAGTCAGAAAAGAACATCCTAGAATATTTAGAAAATCAAGGTGTAACGGCAGTTAAACGTTTTACTGTTAAAAAAGGACAGGAAACCATTAACACCAATACTTTGCTTCTTACTTTCAACTCAGTCGTCCCACCAAAAGCTGTCAAAATTTTCTATCAAATTGTACCTGTTGACATATACATACCTAACCCTTTGAGATGTTTTAACTGTCAGAAGTTTGGACACCATGAAGATAAGTGCCCAGTTGACCCCGGGTCAGTCTGTGAAAGATGTGGCATGGGTGACCATGACCATCATACAAATCATTGCAAAAACCCGATCAAATGTGTCAACTGTGGCGGAGGACATCTATCTAGGTCCAATGAATGCGAAACATGGAAGAAAGAAAAATAAATAATGCGCCTAAAGGTAACAGAACTTAACCTATATTGAAGCCAGAAAACAAATTGAACAGAAGCCTGAATTCAGTTTTTCACAAGTAGTTAAATCTTTTGCTGCAAAGCCAGAAACGAAAACAACTGCCACACAATACAGTGACGAAGACTGCAAAATCACTGAGAGTTCAAAAGTTCTGATTGCTAGAAAGCCAAACAAAACAATTAGTTCTCAAAATCAGAAATCAACATCAGATCAAGCAACCGTAAACGCAAAAACAAATAAACCTAATCAACAGAGTACAAACGCAAAACCACATTCTGCATCTAGAAGGGTGCAGAAGGGATCAGATGATCCCGTCCAACAGTATAACAAAGGACTAGGGCATTTAACGCCTGATTTTGGCCTCAGATTTTGCTTAAAAATAAATTTTGGAATTTAGGTGAGAAAACTATTCCTTAAAACAGCCATATGTCTTCTGTATTAAAAGCAAGAACAAGTATTTCATTTATCCTACAAGCGTTGCCATGGCAATGCCCAAAAGAACCATAGATATAGCACATTTACACTTTTTGGTCTATTTTTGACCATTTCTGAACACATTTTTTAATTTTTAAGTGCCAGCCCACACTCCGAACAAAATTATACTTAGCATACAATATCTCTGGATGATACCTCATAATTATTTCACAAAAAGAAATTGTTCGTCGCGTGGGCCGGTAGTTGAAAATGATGTTGAATGGTGAAAAATAGACCCAAAATTGCAAAAATTGATATTTCTATGCTTTTCGGAGCATTGCCATGGCAACATGTGTAATTTGAATGTGATAGTTTTACTAGAGTATATCAGCAGGGACCTATACTTGTTATTTGCAATACTTTTCTCCTCAAAATTCCAAAATTCAATTTTTTTATTTTTTTATCAACACATGAGGCCGAAATCAGGCCTTAAATCCCCTAGGCCTTTTGAGCTCTGGCTAATGACGATGCCATGGAGATGGACGAGGTTGCCTCGCGCCCTGGTCCCCGTGGCCATCGTCCTCGGTCACCCATCAAGGCTCCAAAGTAGAAGTTTCCAGTCTACATTTAAACAAAAGGTCCCGCGTCTAAATCTCCTCTCTAAATTATTTAATGGGTAGCAAATATAAAATAATACAATGGAACTGTCGAGGTGTAAAACCACGTTTTGAAGAACTACTACTTCTTTTGTCACTACTTAGACCTTCTGTTTTCTGTCTTCAAGAAACTTTCCTCAAACCTAATGACACGTTTACTTTGAAAGGCTTTAATGTTTACAATCACATTCACTTGGATTGTCTAAGAGCATCTGGTGGAAGCTCTTTACTTGTCCATTCAGCATTTATTTACCACAACGTCAAATTAAACTTAAAACGGATCTACAAGCGGTAGCTGTTTCTGTTACACTCGAGAAAGAGATAACTTTCTGCTCAGTCTATATCCCTCCCTCTTATCTTTTAAGATCTGAACAACTTACTTCTTTACTTCAACAACTTCCTTCACCCTATATGTTGGTAGGTGACTTCAATGGTCACAATGTGCTTTGGGGTTGTAATGACAATGATCCCAGAGGAGAATTAATCGAGGATTTCATCACGAAAAACGACATTTGTTTGATGAATGATAAATCTAACACTTATCTAGATTCTGGTAAAGGCACTTTCTCATCCCTTGATCTTTCACTCTGTCACCCCTCTCTCTATCTTGACTATGACTGGTCTGTTTGTGAAGATCAACGTGGATCTGACCACTTTCCAATTTTGATTGAAAGCGTTCAGACTCATGATGAAGCCCATAATCCCAAATGGAAATTGAATAAAGCAGATTGGGATTTATTTCATACTTTATGTAATGAATCCCTTACTGATACTTTTCTCTCTGATTCTTCTGATCCTATAACTGACTTCACCTCTTCTTTAATAAATATATCTGAGAAATGTATCCCCAAAACCACGACAAACCCAAAGAAAAGTAACCCATGGTATAACGACGACTGTAAAGAAGCAATCAAACAACGGAAAGACACTTTGTCGAAGTTCTGCAAGTTCCCAACGCATGAAAATTTAAATAATTATAGGAATTTTAGAGCAAAAGCCCGTCGGACTATAAAGTCTGCAAAACGCAAATCATGGAGAACATACGTATCGAATTTGAATTACAAAACACCCACTAAAAAGTTTGGGACATGGTCAGGAAAATATCCGGTAAATCTAAATCTGCTTCTTATCACCATCTTAATTACAATTTCAACAATGCGAACGAAACAGCTTCCACAAAACAAGACATAGTTGATACTTTGGCATCACAATTTTGTTCAAATTCCTCAACCAGTCATTATTCGGAGGAATTTCAAAAATACAAGAAAGAACGGGAAAAGACTAAGTTAAACTTTAAGTCCTCAAATAATGAAGAATATAATACTCCATTTAATTTAGATGAACTAAAAGACGCCATCAGTAAAGCCCATGATACAGCAACAGGTCCCGACGAAGTTCACTATCAAATGTTAAAGCATCTTCCACCAAAATCACTTCAAGCTCTCTTAGATATATTTAATGATATGTGGGAAACTGGAAAGTTTCCCGAAAGTTGGGAACTAGCCACTATAATACCAATTCCTAAACCGGGAAAAGATCATGCAGAACCTAACAGCTATAGACCGATAGCACTTACAAGTTGTCTTTGCAAAACTTTAGAGAGAATGATAAATGTAAGACTTGTATGGTACTTAGAAAGTAATAACCTTATATCTCCTGTTCAGTCGGGCTTCCGTTCTGAACGAAGTACCAACGACAATTTTGTAAGACTGGAAACCTTTATTCGTGATGCCTTTGTTGCAAAGGAGCATGTTGTTGCTGTGTTTTTCGACTTGGAAAAAGCTTATGATACCACCTGGAGACACGGTATTATGTGAGATCTACATGATCTCGGAATACGAGGCAGATTAGCTACATTTATTGAAAATTTCCTTGCGGATCGCTGGATCCAGGTTCGTGTTGGATCGACTTTATCCGAAAAGTTTGATCAAGCACAGGGTGTCCCACAAGGGAGCATCTTGTCTACAACATTGTTCAATATTAAGATAAATAGCATAATGGACTGCTTGGATCCTAAAACAGATGGATCATTATATGTAGATGATTTCTGTATGTGTTACAGGTCAAAAAGTATGTGAACTATCGAAAGGCACTTACAGCAGTGCATTAACAGAAGAGAAAACTGGGCCTCACATAATGGTTTCAAATTTTCCAAGTCGAAAACACAATGTGTACATTTCTGTCAACTACGGAAAGTACACAACGATCCCGAACTCTATTTATATGGATCTCTTATTCCAGTAGTTGAAGATTTTAAATTTCTTGGAGTTCTTTTTGATCGTAAACTTTCTTTCATACCACATATCAAGTACTTAAAAGCCAAATGCCTAAAAGCATTAAACTTACTGAAAGTATTATCACACACAGACTGGGGTGCTGATGGCACTGTCCTTCTACAGCTATACCGTTCCCTCATTCGTTCAAAATTAGATTATGGATCCATCGTGTATGGATCGGCAAGACCATCATATATCAGTTCTCTTGATACAGTTCACCACCAAGGCCTAAGATTAGCTCTAGGTGCTTTTCGAACATCACCTGTACAAAGCCTCTATGTTGAGGCTGAAGAGCCATCTCTATATTTATGACGAGAGAAACTTGCCCTACAGTACGCCATTAGAATTGCGGCTAATCCATCAAATCCAGTTCATAAGATGTCTTTTCCGCCATATATTTCTGAAGAGGTCGTACAGCTTTATGAAAGAAAACCAAATTTCATCCGGTCCTTTGGTTTACGAGTTGCACCACTTTTAGAATCAGCAAACATCCAAAAAGATAAAATAGAAGAGCATTTTGTTTCCGAAATACCACCATGGTGCATTAGAAAACCAGAAATTAATTTGACTCTACATTCAGGGAAAAAAATCCGAATCAAATCCACACCTTCTAAGAGAAAGTTTTCATCAACTACAATCTCAATTTATCGACTATCAATGTATTTATACTGATGGTTCAAAAGAAGAAAACAAAGTTGGTTGTGCTACTTTTACAAACGGCAATTGCAAAACGTTACGCTTACCTGATGGTTCGTCAATTTTCACAGCGGAAGCTAAAGCTATAGACTTAGCTTTAGACTTCATAAATGGATGTAACTCAAAGGACAAATTCATTATATTTTCTGACTCTATGTCAGTTCTACAGGCCTTAAACCATACGTCATCAAAAAACCCTCAAATTCAAAAACTATTAATAAAACACCATACCATCTCTGAAGTGAAAACACTTATTTATTGCTGGATTCCCAGTCATATAGGTATATATGGAAATGAGAAAGTTGATAAGAACGCTAAAGAATCGTTAAATCTAGAACAAACTGTTTTCAAAATTCCTTATGTCAATTTTAAACCTTTTATTAACGAGTACATCTCTGATAAATGGCAAACAATCTGGAACGGAGCGAACTTTGATAAATTAAGGGAAGTTGAACCGATCGTTAAACTACCAAAAGTAATTCCAAAAGAAATCGTTCTTGCTTGTCTCCGAATCGGCCATACAAGAATAACACATTCCCACTTATTAAAGCGAGAAGATCAACCCAAATGCATTGGCTGTGATACACCATTTACAGTTAAACACTTTCTTTTGGAATGTACTGACTTTGCTGCGGAGCGAGTTTCCTGTTTTCAAGCTAATAACTTGAGAGAATTGTTTAAAGATGTACCCGTTGGAAACATTTTATCATTTCTTAGACAAGTAAATCTGTTTTATAAATTGTAAATTTTTAACCATCAATGTTATTATTTCATATATCGTTTCTTTACAACGACATTTATATCTTACTAAACGTTACATTTTAATATGATTTCAATATATTTTTATCGTTTTACCTTGTTAGACGCTAATGACCCATCAGGGTTGATGCGTCGTTAAACAACAAACAAACAAACAAACAAACAAACAAACACTTAATAAGTAAGTGTTGTTTTTTTTTATTCTTTTTGTTGTGGGGGGGTCACGGAATTCGCCCAGTCTTTCCTCTCTCTCTCTCTCTCTCTCTCTCTCTCTCTCTCTTACGGCATGATGTACATTATACTTTCGATCCCGGGTTTCGTTTTTCAACAATGTTTATATCCCGTTAGCAACTATTTCAATCGTTGCATTTCAGTGAAGAGCAAGAAACGGCGGATCCAAGAAGATTTGACTTACGAAAACACCGTCGCTCGCAGTTGAAAATAGAAACCGAAGTATTGTGCGCAGAAAAAAAAAAACTGAGACGAAGACATCGAATTTAATAAGTTAAATGCAGTGTCTGGAGGCACAGAAGTTATATTATCAGTTATACTTTTATTGAAAATAAATGATAAGATTTGTTACGATCTGTTACACGTATCGCACTTATATTTTAACCCATTTAACATGTACTAAGACCTGACATGTTTCTTTAGACCTTGTCTCGACTTGTATGGCGCTCTGCATTCAGAACACAAGTGTGACCCCGGTGTGGGTCTGCTCGGCCATGAATTTCATGATGGCTCTGAGCTGCTGCATCAGGGCAGGCTGCAGGTTGACGGTGTCATCTGCACATTTCCAAGAGCCGCGTCCTCTGCCGTGAATGACAGCGCCGGCAGCACTGGTTGCTAAACTTGCTCTGGGACTCAGCACGTACCTCCTCCGTTTGCATAGCGACTGTTGCTCTCCTTTTCCGACAGCCGTTTATGTTGGAGTGGGATCAAACTTGGGCTCCCGGTCCATCTCAACCAGGAAGTGCGGCAGACTGGCCTCTTGATTGTACACCAAGTAGTCACCCATACCGAACACATGCGAATTAAGATTTTTCCCCATAGATAAGGGCTATTGTCCACAGTCCTTTGCGTTGATGCTATAGGTAACCGTCTGGCGTTTCCGGCAACATGCTTGAGGAGATGGTCAATTTTCAGACACACATAGTCACATAGCAATCATCTAATTGGTGCCTCCTCTGGGGTAAGGTTGCATTTAATAATATGCTCTGTCATCCGGCATTTGATGTTGTCTACTTTGGTGTCATCGGTGTGGTGGCATCGAACATACTGGTATGCCGCCCCTCGTTTTCTTGCCTGGTTGATTGCCTCCTTCGTGCAGCCCATCGCCAACAGATTAGATATCAGCTGTTCCATCTTCTGCAGTCAGAAAAAGATCATTAATTACACAATTATCGTCACTGGGCTGACACAGACCTAGGCAAGTGAACATGTTGACCTTACTCCCTTACCCTTAACTGGTATGTTAGGCCTCTTACCTCTTTCCCTACGTAAAAGAAACTGCCGAGAAAAAATACGATCTGTGGTTTCCCGTGTCTCACACAAAAATCGCCCACCTCGAAACTCGCATGGACTCGGTCTCATGCTCTTCTTCATCTGACAAATCACGTTGCCTGTTTCGATCAATTATTGTTCAGGTTTACTGCCCATTTTGGCCTCCGTCTCGCACAAAACTACCGCCCTATACATCTCCTACCGCAATAGCAGTATTCTCGAACCGGCGCAAAAATAGGACACGTTGACACACCCCGTTTCTGCTCATACAATTCCTCTCTAAACTGGGTTTGACTGCCCGGCCCCCCTCATGAGGACATTCCGGGCTCTGACCGTAACGCATTGTATGTCTCCTTTGTCTCGCCTCTTACTGACCTCATCGTTAAGTTACAGTTTTCAGACATTTTAAAATCCACCCATTCCCCTATTAAATGGCTATGCAAACCCTTGCAAGTGATTACTCATAACTTACTTCGGCTTATTATTGGGCCATACTTGACCCTAGTCTTCAAAACTGCCGTCCGCACTACTGGTAATTCCTAGAGACTTTGCAGCGATTTCCCTCCTGAAATTCTTCATCAAACAATCCCGCGTCGATTGCTGTCTCTTTCGCGAAAATACCCGTTCATCGCTAGTGACTCAACGGCCATTACCTCTCCCTTTACTTTTTCTTCCAACAAAACCCGTTCTGCATCTTCCTCATTAGTACTTTACCTCTCATTCTCTCTGCAACCTTTTTAGCACCTCAAAACTATGCCAGGACCCCAATCGCAATCTCCTTGTTTCTACCTTCTTACCAGTTTCTCTACAGCATCTTCTAGTCGGAAAATATAAGCCTCTTCTGCGACAATCAAGGGATTCTTAGCGCTTCTTCAGTATTTGCATTTAAGTTTACTTAAAATCATCCCCCATAAGTTCGTATTAATTCTACTATATTCTTCTAATAATCGATAGACTTGCTCTTTACAGTAACCTTAGCAAGTCGGTATCAGGTGTTCTTTTTCTTACTGAGTATTTTGAAGAGAAGCTTTTTGGGCTCTCTTCAACCATCGTGGAAGGTTGTGTCCCTCATAGGGTTATAACTTATTGTGGTGTACCAGCTTCTCTTTCCCTACCTTATCCACCTTTAGGATGAAGTCTAGCCCAGACACTAGAAAAGGGCCCTCCAGCTTTGGGTTACACCCTCCTTTCTGACCTCCATCATGCACCACATCGCCTGCATATTTCTATGGAAAGCCTCCTTGGTACCATAAAGGTCTTTATTTCGCTCAGCAGCAGCAGACATATGCTTGGTAGCTACTTCGTGAGCATGCTGCAGCCTGGCCCTGAGGACATCTACATACTCATCAAACGTGGTAGTATCCCCACCATCATACGTATTGGTTTACACAACGACCAACTCACATGGAAGTCTCACAACTTGTCCCATGGTCAGGGGGTTTGGTGTCATTCTGGTAGATTTATTTGGCGTAGCTGTGTATGCTCATGCAATACAACCCAAATGCAGGTCCCACTCACGCTGCTCACCACTGAGGTGTGCTCTAAACATCTGACGCATGGTTCGATAAAATCGCTCTACTTGCCCATTTCCAAGGGTGTTTCTAACACTGCTTATGGTTGTCCTTACCTACAAAGCTCCCAGAAACCCTTCTCTCGCACGAAGAGCGACAAAGGGCAATCCCATCTTGAAATAACCTCATAAAGGTGTTTGTCGGCACAGAATTCTGTCGCCATATCACTTACTGGTATTTTTGTCCAACTTTTCAGGTTCTTCGCGCCGTTGCTTGCTCTTCAATGTAATGCAACGACAGAAGTAGAAACTAACGTGATACAAACATCGTTGAAAAACGAAATCCGGGTACAAACCTACATATTCCTTGAGAGCATACCAATAGAACCGTTGCAGTGTTTTCTCATTGGTATTCTTGGTACCCATATGACCTGCTACTAGGGGGTCATGCATCTGGTAAAGTATTTCTTTCTTCAATATTGATGGTACTTCGAACCCGGATTTCGTTTTTCAACAATGTTTCGAAAGGTATAAGAGAAAGACAGTGTCAGGAGGCACAGAGGTTTTATTATCAGTGTAAAATTGAAAAAAGAGTTTCATCTTTGTTACTTTTGATTGAACATAAATGTTATGATTGAGTTAATCAAAATGGTTTTGCTAAAATATGTCTTGATTGGATACAGTGGGCATCGACGGAAAAATATTCTATAAGCTCACCTGTGAGCCATTGGCTCAGGCGAGCCAAAAAATTACGGTTCTTCTTATTAAAAGAGGTAATAGTAGGTATTGATCATGACATGGCGCAATCATAAAGATTAATCACAATAGCAATCAACACCTTAAGAACAGCTGAGTAAATTTATTGAAATATGACTAGTAGACTGTGCTAGTAGATTTTGATATTTTTCAAGAACGATTTGGATTTAATTGGTCAAGGGGTTTAAGTGAAGAATTTCTTTGAAAACTGTTGACGACGGA
The DNA here is from genome assembly GCA_964017185.1 of Rugalucina vietnamica. Lineage (NCBI taxonomy): Eukaryota > Metazoa > Mollusca > Bivalvia > Lucinida > Lucinidae > Rugalucina > Rugalucina vietnamica. The sequence goes on from OZ024879.1 coordinate 27,267,802, forward strand.
CGTCTGCCTATTCTGTAAGCTCATCTGTGAGCCATTGGCTCAGGTTAGCCAAAAATAATGGTTCTTCTTATTCAAAGAGGTAATAGTAGGCAATCATCATGACATGACACAATCATAAAGATTAATCACAATAGCAATCAACACCTTAAGAACAGCTGAGTAAATTTATTGAAATATGACTAGTAGACTGTGCTAGTAGATTTTGATATTTTTTAAAACCAGAGGACCAATGGTCCTGCAGACGCTCACCTGAGGTTTATCATATAAAACTTATAGAAAGCTATCAACTGTTTTGGGAAGGCATTCAGGTGCAACCAAAGCCTCTGTGGCATGTTGGTTAAGCTACTCCTCAAGATCCTGGGTTCAGTCCCAGGTTTCTCCAGTCTTTTGTCAAGGTTTTAAAAGCAATCTCTGAATCCATACGCCCTTAGCTATTGAGTGGGACATAAAACATGAAATCAACTGACCAAATCTGATGAAAGATTTGTATTACCTTCAAATTGGGCCAGTTCTTGTCAGCATTTTATTCAATATAAAATTGTCTATTTCTTCTTGACATATGCTATTTTGTTTCATATTTAATGAATGCTGTAGAAGGTGGCAGAAGTAAATTGTTGCAGTTTTGTTATTTTTTATTTTATACCTCATCTTTCTGAACATAATATTCAGCACCTCTAAAATTAGTTAAATCCAATTACAGTAAACTTCTATTGATGAGCTTTCAAAGATGGACTATTACTATGGTTCTCACTAGCTTATGTTTCGGTGTGGAGTTTGGTCACCTTTTGGGAAACAGCTGTTCACTCTGCTTACCATATTATGTTGTCCTTGTATCAGTACCTATTTGTAAATTTTGTTGTTGACTATATGTTCTTAGACTTTGTTCTCATTGTGCCAGTTATGATCATTGCTTTAATACCTTCTACTTCTCTGTTCTTTCATACCCAACTTTGTAATCAATAGGTCAGAATCAACTAACTGTCACCATTTCAACAGTGCTACCCAGGCAAGCCAAATTAGTTGCTGCAATTGGAGTTTCAGTGAAAACAACTAGTTTCTTTATCCAATACTTTTTATTTATTGAATCACACTACACTGATTATTATATTTTTCTATTAAAATCCATTAAAATTAGACACTTACAACTAAAACACAAAAATACTATACAAATGAGAGCAATTGTAATCTAATGACAACATTTTAAAAAATGAAAAAAAAAGATGAAGAAACTTAATCCTGAATCTTGAATGATAGATTTAGAAGTCATGAGACTGCATCTATAATATTAAGAGTCGGAAAACATTCCAAGACCGAACTCATGCTAGTACATTTCTGTGACTAAAATAGATACCTTGTAAAAACCAATGTAATGGTACAGTTTAACACAATCTAACAACTATACTAGAGTAGACCACAACATGGAAAATAGGTAAAGTAATGTCACATTATTACTGGACAATATATTCATGAACTTGTCAATGAACATAAGATTGTATGCAAGTTTTAACGTAATAAAATACAAATGCATGCACTGATAGGATATTTATATTATTTTTTCAATCTAGCATTTTCAAGTTCTTCATTTTCATTTAAATCTATATACTATGTACATATTTGCAAATTATATATTCTTTTGATCATGATCTACATTATAATCAACACTGAATCAAGCTCTATGTAACTATACATTTGTGGAGCAACATGAGAATCTGTCCAAAACTCACAGCCATCCATAAATATCCAGATTCTTTAAAATAAAAAAAGCACTGCCACTTGCTGTTTGTCACATTAAATAATATCTTTTTGCAGAACCCTGCTACAAAGCATATCTGCTTTCCAAAACTTTATACATCATCTATATAAAACTACAAAGCACTTGCTATATCAGTTATCACTGTATCATTACAATAAAATTTTTACAATGCATCAAACTGCTTCCTTTAACTGAAATCAATAGTTTACTGTATATTTGAGATTCTATTTAAATCAGATGTTATAGTCACAGTCTCATTAATTCTAAATATTTTTTGAGTAATACATTACAAAAAAGTTACAATTGGACTCATACATAAAAGAGAATAAAAAAGAACACATTAGGATAATACCTCACTCAAATGTGAAAAAGTGAGAAATTATTCTAGCGTTTATCATCTAATAATCTCTCCAGAATTTTTATTTGACAATATGTAAAAAAAAAAAAAAAAAAAAAAAAAAAAAGGTGGCAACCCCAAAACTTGCTAAACCACCAAATTTAAAACCTAGTGGGGTTACGCCCTGCAATTTTTCTCTTCAATTCTCTACTCTGTAATGATACACAAGCTGAAAAACTTTAGAGATACAGTGATTTATCTGAACCAAGTAACAATTTAATAGCTAACCTTAACAAATAACACAATAATTTAGTTCATTAAAAATTCAGCTATCCAACTTTGTGGGATTATGAATTTGCCATTATACATAAGAGAGACTGTTTCTTCAGAAAAGGGTTAACACTGGTTGTACTGTACCAGTTATTGTACAGTTATTCATGTTTTGCATCACCTCATTTGAATATCTATTTGTCTAAGGCACAATATATAATTTTATGATCAGACCAATATGCCTCAATGACATCACAAAATCCTTCAGAATTTGAAAATATCAAATCTAGTACAGACCCACAGTCAGTTGTACATTGTTTAATATGTTGCATACATCCAAATAATGTCTCCACAAAATCCACAAATCCTGTACTGGCACCATCTACCTGTATGTTGAAGTCCCCTAATATGACCAATTTAGCATTCAGGTCAATAACTGGCCTAAGATGACAGTGAATATCATTTCTAAAATCAGTCTGTGAACTTTTTGGGTATTTGTACAACACAACAACTTGAACATAACCTCGTTGAATGCTGAATATGCCAGCGAATATGAATTCAAATGACTTACATTGCATTTTCATGACTTTCTGAATCTGCAAGTACTCCTTTACATACAATGCAAGTCCATGATATGGTCTGTTGTTTGCCTCTTTTACTGTATCATCAAGCCTAACAAGTCTAAACCGCTTCAGAGCAAAATGTACATTTTCATCCCTACTACATAACCTTGTTTCAGCAAATCCAACAATATCTGCTGCCAATACATTTGGTTCAGATTGAACATCTTTATAATGTTTATGCAAGGATCTAGCATTATTGAATGCAATTTTGGTTTTGTCTGAACCAATTTTATACAGCGGAACATAACATAGTTTTAAGGTAGCATCTGTGCGTAGCCTTTTCATTTCTATATTCACATCATCATCTAATGCCATAGCAGCTTCATTCATATTCAGTATATATAAATCTTCCAGCTTTTTCACTCTACTAAACGCAACATAGTGAATGTGTGGTATTTTCCTTGTCTCCTTCTGGGACAAATCAACAACTACCTTGTCAACTGTTGCACCTTCAGCTTTCCAGACTGATTTACCTGAGGCTGGTGTCACTGGAAATTGGCTTCTCTGAAATGTTTTGTAGTTATGTATAAATGTTCGCTGTGTTTCAAATACAGGTGTCCAGTCTGCATGAATGCTTGAGTTGTAAAATTTCCTGTTTTTCTCACGTGTTGCTCTACCAACTCGAGGGTCATCAAACAATACCCAAATAATGCTAGGACGGTTTGTTCCTTCCATCCACCTGAAGTCAATGTGCTTTACTACACCAGTAGCACCATTAGTTAAACCATCTTCTACATCTACATTAGCTGTATGAACAACAATCATTCCAACAACTACTGTCAATGATTTCTTTAGCTGGCCTGTTTGTCCATAGTCCTTTGGGAGCTTATCAATCAAGGACTGGTGCCTGTTGGCAGGAATGTTTGCTGAGACAACACTGTCATGGCATGATATCACATACTTTTCTCCTGGCAACTGACTCAAAATAGTGTCATTGTGTTGGTCTACATAATAATTCTGTGCAAACAAATGAAGAGCATCCTTTGGATAGTCACCAGTTTCACGGTCAACAACACGTGTCTGCAGCTTTTGTTTGTCTTCCTCTGTCATTTCGTTCAATCGAAGTCGGTTTAATAACTGTGCGAATGCTAGATCGTCTTTCTGTCTCATGATATCAACCAATTCATACATTGTAAAGAGCTCTTTCCATAAATTCCTTCCCAGTGAAGATGCCCCCTTTTTCAAATCAAGACTTATCAAGTAATCACCTACTGGCTTAAGTTGGTAAAGATCCCCAACAGCGATAACACTTAAACCACCAAAAACTTCTTTTGTTCCCATCAGCTGCTGTAAGCGAGTGTCAATAAAGCTTAGTGTCATGTTGCCTACCATTGATATTTCATCAATAATGATAATTTTCAGATGTCTGTACTTAATTCTGAACGTATTTAACTCATCAGCTGCAAGATGATTGGTTCCCTTTTGATACATTTTCCTGTGGAATGCAGAGCAAATTGTTTGGCCACTAATATTAAAAGCAGCAAAGCCCATGTAAGCGCACAGCAGGATTCTCTTATCATCTGGATTTTCTCCATCTTTCAAATTCAAAATCCTGAACAGACTTTGATAAAGTGCTCGAATCACTACTGATTTACCAACACCTGCCCCTCCAGTTAGAAAAGCATAAACCGGTTCATCTTTACATTTAATCCAGTGCACAATATGGTTAAAGAATTCTCTTTGCCTCAAATTAAGACTTCTGAGTAGTTGTAAGTATTCATCATCTGGTAATAAAATACCACTTGTTTCTACTGGTGGCATTGAGCAAGTTGACTGTAATTCTATTCCAATGTCATAATGCCTCTGCTCTACAACTCTGCTTGGGTTAAAGCAAACAAATTTTTCTGATTCTGCTGACCCTTCTTCTTCTGTCTCTCTATTTTCTTGCTCTGCATTTGGTGCAATTTGATCATAGTCCCTTTCCTCATTTTCCATCATTTGTCTTGCAATCTCAAGCTCTTCAGCATGATGCTCATACTCATTTCTTTTGGACACCAGGGATGTCTGCACTGAGTTATACCGAGCTTCATATGTTCCAAAAGAACCTATCAAATCCTTCTGTTCATTTCGCCAAGGTACAAAAAGCATAAGCTGCTCTCTAAAGTAATTTTCTGGATCCCTTTTTCTGTTGTATCTTACATACCTTATTATTCTTGGTACTTTTCTTTTCTTGTATTTTGTTCCATTTTTTGCTTCAAACAACAGGTCTGAACTTTGACTATTATTATCATCAAAGCTGTCATCACTTTCATCACCAGAGCTATTGACAAAACTGTCATCATCATTAGTGTCATCAACTTTCTCTGAAAACTTACTCCCTTTTGGATAAGTAACATCAACCTTAGAGACATAATCAGCTAAACATAATTTCCCAAGCTGCCTGGGTCTTTTAGAATACCTCTGTATAACATTTTCAGATTCTACATCTGTGGATTCAGCTGGAAGTTCATCAAGAGCAGCTTTTGGCTTCAACAGAAAGATTCTTTCTTCTGGTATAGATGTGTTGATGAAAACAATATCCCACGTACATTTTGTCAAAGGAATTTGCAGATCAAGATAAACAGCTTCTTGAGCACTGACCTCAACACAGTTAGAAAATACATTCCCAATATGCCTGACTTGTTTCTTTAGGTCAAGATTTCCTCTTCTTGCCTCTTTCGCTGCTGCATCAAGTTGTGCACTCATACCTCTTTGTGATTTACTTATATAACCAACTATATATGAAGCACAACCATATGGCTCAAGAACAATCTGAATGTCAAGATTGGCCTTCCAGGCAAGAAGTATGTTTTCATTAAATGGATTTATTCTCATTTCCTTCACTTTTCGCTTTAAAAAAACCTTTGGTGCTTTCAATGAGCTTCTTATGCAACAAATATAGTCTTCCAAGTCCATTTTAGCAATTTTTTCTAGAAACTCCTCAAATGGCATATCGTCATTTTCTTTACACTCATTCATTGATTTTTGGAGCTCTACATTCTTTTTCTTGTACTTGTCAATGTTTTCTTCAAGAGGATACAGCAACATAGTTTTCGGCAATGGTGGCAATGGAAATCCAAACCTGCATATTGGTTTCCCTTTTTTTCTACAGGTTCTAGAATGTTTGTGACTTTGAAGGTTAATAAGATTTGCTGTTTTCTCATTATCACTATTGCAGGTAAGATATCCATCAACAAATTCAATTATTTCCTCTTCTGACTTTGTTTCTAAAGTTGGAGCATTTTCTACCCAAACAAGCATGTGAATATGAGGGGAGCCACGTTGTTGAAACTCAACTCTATAAAAATAGTCAAGTACCTTTCCAATTGGCTCAGAACTGCTTTTTAAAATTGTATTGAGGAACTCTTGAACCCTATGATCAAAGTACCTTGAACAAGTAACTGGGTCTTTTTGAACTAGCTTTGTTTTCTCTTGCCAAGTAAGCTTTTCTAATTCTGTTTCAGAATATTCAATACCATCATTCAATTTTGCTAACATCATTAACAGGTCTGTCCATCTTGTATCAGCAGCTGACAATGACATAAACCAAGTAGGCAAAGAAAGTTGCCTAATCATTGCAAAAATATCTTTCTTGCGCATTTCTAAATAGGCGGGTGAATTTCTCAGTTGACGAAATATATAATAGCCTTCATCAAGGTTTACAAGTTTGTCCAAATAATTTGCATCTCTAGCTTCAGCTGCAGTTATTTTTTGACCTCGCTTTTTACATCTTCTGACAGCCAAGTTGACTTTATCACTGATTTGTTTCATCTGTAGCTTTTTGTGTTTGAAGAATATATTTGGAACTGACTGTGCAGCTCTCCTGTCAACACTTCTCAATTCCCATTTAACAATGTCACTATAATGAAGTGGAACAATTCTCTCTTCCTTACTAGGTGGTGTTTGTCCACAGAATATAGATGGGATGGGAAGCACAAATATTCTGCATCTTTATCATTATATAGACTTAAAGGATGTTGTCCTTCTCCAGGTGCAAAAGTAAAAACTTTGTCACACTTATTGTCAATATCAGCATCATCCACTAATGTATCTATATTGCCAACATGGTCATTAGCATCTATCTCACTGTAATGATCAGAATCATAATCAGTTGGGGCATCAGATTCCTTATTACTTGAGATTTCTTCCTGCTTTTCATTATCCATACTATGTTTGTGATTTGTTTGTTCTCTTGAAACTCCTAAAAATTCTCTGACTGTTTCCTCTGCACTTTCATTAACTTCCCGAAACCAGTCATCATCAATTACTATGCCAGAGTTTTTGTATAGCTTGCTGTTGTTCATAAGCCAATGCAGAGCAGTCAAAACTCTTAATGGTCTTACATTTTCTTTAAAGTCAACCGTTTTATAGGAAAGTTTCTTTTTCAGCTGGATAGCAACTGTAAAGTTTTCATCCATTGGCCTTGGCAGACAGTTTATTGTAGGCTGAATATCAACAGGTACATTAATTACATTCCCTTTCAAGGAGTACTGGCCACCACGTGGCAATTCTCTTATCTGCATAAATGGAATACGCAGTGCTATTAACCTTTCTTCTAACTGATGTAAGTTTAACTCTGGTGGCTTGATTGGCCATTTCATGCCATTAGTTACTGATAGCTTTGGAATTTTACTATCTCTTAAGGCACTTAGGCAAGTATGACATATCCATTCTTCATTATTGACAGATATAAAGTCTGTACAATGCCGTCGTTTACTTTCTGCTGAAATATGGACATTCATTAACTTAGAAACACTTTTCCTGAACCATGTCTGGTGACAACATGAACAAACATACAAAGGTCCAATAGAAATATCTGAATGAAATTGTTTGATAGCCTCTTCAATAGTTTTTAAGTCTTTGTTGTGCATTTTTGGAAAATTATCTTGCCTTCTTTTTTGATATATTCTGGTATGCTTTCTCCTTTGTTTTAAAAGCCTGATTTTCTCTTGCTAACTGTTTTGATTCTTTTTGATACACAGTTTCTTTTGTCTTAAAACTAGGATCCTTTCTTGCAAATTGCTTTAATTCTCTTTCTCTTGTGTGAAACACTGGATCTTTTCTTGCAGATTGCTTTGATTCTTTCTGATACACAATCTCTTTTGTCTTAAAACTAGGATTTTTTCGGGCAGATTGCTTTGATTCTTTCTGATACACAATCTCTTTTGTCTTAAAACTAGGATCTTTTCTTGTACATTGCTTTGATTCTTTCTGATACACAATCTCTTTTGTCTTAAAACTAGGATTTTTTCGTGCAGATTGCTTTGATTCTTTCTGATACACAATCTCTTTTGTCTTAAAACTAGGATCTTTTCTTGAAGATTGCTTTGATTCTTTCTGATACACAATCTCTTTTGTCTTAAAACTAGGATCTTTTCTTGCACATTGCTTTGATTCTCTTTCTTTTGTTTGAAACATCAGGTCTTTTCTTGCAGATTGCTTTGATTTTTTCTGATACACAGTTTCTTTGGTCTTAAAACTAGGATTTTGTCTGGCAGATTGCTTTGATTTTTTCTGATACACAATTTCTTTAGCCTTAAAGCTAGGGTTTTTTCTGGCTGATTGCTTTGATTCTCTTTCTTTTGTTTGAAACACTGGGTCTTTTCTTGCACATTGCTTTGATTCTCTTTCTCTTGTTTGAAACACTGGGTCTTTTCTTGCCAATTGTTTTGATTCTCTTTCTCTTGTTTGAAATGCTTCATTTTGTCTACATTTTCTTTTGTAATTTTTATAATATTCAGTGCGATGCTTAAACTTACTGGTCTTTAATTCTTTCTTTGATTCTTTAATTAATGTGTTTGATGCATTACTGGATATGTTTTGTACTTTACTTTGTGCTTTGTTAGCTTGTTTCAATCTTTGATCCCTGAAGTAGGCTTCCATATTACTATTCATTTTACTTTTACAGCTCTGTGGTTCTTCAGTCTTCTTGATTTTGATAGGCAAAAAGTCAAACTGCAAGTTGGTGTCTAGATTTAAACTGTCATAGAATGCATACATGTATGTAACTAGATCATCAATACTTGAGAAAGTTAACAAACAAGATGACCCATCATTAGAAGACAGCCCATTGTCACCATGGGAATGAGAATCAAAAAACATATACATGCCATCCTTTTTAAATACAGCAGAACATATGGCCCCAATAGTTATAAGACCTGATGATACAGACATGAAGGCTAACTGTAAGGTATCATGAAGTGTTGGCAAACCAATATTTTGGGTATCAATAAGAGGGCCACACACAATAGGCAGTTTTTCTAATGTAAATTTTCCTATCTCAACTTCAAAATCATAAGGGATTTCATCTAAGCTCAGCAGACGATGATCAAAATTTCCATCTGATTTCAATCCGCTGATAACAGTTTGATAGAGAGCATCTCCTTCACATAGCACTTTATCTAGTATCTGGCTGTTATCTACATCATGACATAGTGAGTATGACAGCATACATAATGCATTGCATGTGCACTGAAATCCTCTTGAGTGCAGAGAAAATCTATCATCATTCTGGTGGAAACTTCCAAAGACCAAATTACCTGCATTCCAAAGCTGTTCAGACAATCTTACTGCTTGATAACATACCAAATCATTGTTTACACATGTTTTTGCAGAATCATTGTTGAAATGATGCTGAGCTATAACATTTTTATCATGCTCTGTATGTTCTGTATGCTGTTTGAGCATTGTATTTTCAAGAAAAGAGGCTATATTCTCTGTATTTTCTATATTCTCTTTGTCTTTATATGATTTTTCTATGACTCTTGATTGATATTCAGCATTAACATCAGGAAAAGTTTTTAGGATTACTGTTTCGAAATCTGACCGTACACTTGAGCTAACATTTTCTATTAGCTTGTTAAGATCAATAATTGCCTGTTTAAAATGACTAATATCAGTATCCATACTATCAGATTTGCTGTCACATGATCTTTTCAAATTTCCTTTCAAATATCCTTTCTCAGTGACAAGGTTAACTGAACCTTGCACTATGTCTTCTTTTTCTGTTTTTAATGAGGCCAGCTCCTCAGTCACGTCATGTAAGTTGTCCCTGTTTTCTGTTTTTAACGAGGCCAGCTCCTCAGTCATACATAAATCATACTTACCTCTTTCACTTACCTCCCTACTGGCATTCACATTCCCCCTCTTCACCGCAGCTTTCTTCCAATCTTTTCTTCTAGGCATTCTTTACCTGAAAATACACAATTTTGTTTCATTACGAAAGTGTTTTAACAAGAATTTAGCTGCAAGCAAGGTTTTTAATATTCCCTGACCTGTGACATAATTACCCTGAAATGCAGTTTCAAATGCTAATGAAAGGAAAATCATGTTCAATGAATTCATGATTCAGTAGGAGCAATGCCTAAATATTAAGTATGTTGACAAATCTGTACACTTCTTCTTGCACATCATAAACATGTCTGCCACACACTTTCGAAATATTCAATGATAATTAAAAATTCTACTTCAGATTTTTTCAAAATGTATTCCCTTTAGCATGGGCCAAGTTTCGTTCAAATTGGAACAAAAATGAATATTACATGTTAGCTATACTACAAAAAAAATTGCCTGTACGGAATAACGGAATGACTCAAAACAACATATTCCCTCAAACTAGATTTGGGGGTGGGGAGGTGACTACCAATATGTTCTATTACTTTCTCTGAAACATATTTTGTTATATATATGAACATCAGAATTCTTTAAACATTATCATATAATTTGTACATTTAAATGGTACTCAGCAAAGGGTATATACAGGATAAAAAGTGTGCTTTCCAGATCATCTTATCTATGTAATTACAGTTGCAACTTGAATAGTTTTTCTTTACACATTTTTAGCAGACCCCTTCAATTTATGATATTTCAATTAGATATCTATTTCAAAGTAAGTTTTAGAAAAGCTAGCATAGTCGAAAGAACAGGAAAAGAGAGAGAGAGAGAGAGAGAGAGAGAGAGATCAGGTTTCCTATCTGAGAATCACTCAATCACTCAAAGGAATGATGCTCATTTTGTGTTGCACTTTCTTTTCTGGTGATATTATAGACAGGGTTTGAAATCTTATTGTATCAGTTCCAGAGCCTTGCTTTTTCCAATTTTGAACAACTACACAACTTTTTATACTCTAAGATAAAATGAGCCGCATCGTGAGAAAACCGGATTTTTGCCTAGGCGAAAACAAAGGCGCAGATCAGCTTCGCGGTAACCGCGAAGCTGATCAGCGCCTTTGTTTTCGCTACACGGATAGTACAATTTCTCTTCTTCTTAAATCCGAAATTTCAAGCTTCTAGCCTGCTTCTGTGACTGTACAGGTTGGTTTGTGTCAGACCTGGTCGGAAACCCCGAAGACTGGTTTTCTCGCGTCGCGGCTCAAATATTTCCATTTATTTATTTAAATTGTCATCTAATGATAGACTACTGATATCCATAGAATCTATTATACAGACTTAGGCATCTTATAGACAAGACCATGACCATTTATGATCTTTTCTTTCTGTAATGAGCATCACCTATATTCAGCTTTAGTCTATAATATACTTGAGTATATAATAAAATGTACTTTGCCTGATAGGTTATATTTTAATTATCATTTCTTGATAAATATGTTTGTAGATTTTCTTGCACATTATATTTCTGCAAATAGCTTTACTCTGACAGTGACAAGGTTATACTGAACCTTGCACTTTGTCTTTGTTTTCTGTATTTTAAATGAGGCCAGCTCCTCAGTCACGTCATGTAATTGTCTTTGTTTTCTGTTTTTACGAGGCCAGCTCCTCAGTCAAAGTAAAACATTAACCTAACTAGTCATACTTATCTTTGTTGTCTTTACATTTCCCTTCTTAGTTCTTCTGATTCTCTTTCCATTTCTGAAAATATACAAAAAGGACTAAAAATAAAACTTCTACAAAACTATTATTCTTTATATGATGCAATGGCTACCGCTTCCAACAAAGAGGCTTGAATCAGTGACATGTATACAAAGAATAGACATCCCCACTTTTTAAGAGATCTCTAACATTTTTTTGAAAAAAAAAAAATAACGTATGGGATCCGCCATTTGGATTAAAGGTAAAGGTAAGCAATGATCTGGAACTAGCACAATTAGAACTAAAATAAATGAAAATAAAATTGAGATCCTTTAAAAGCAGTGAGCATATTAATGAGAAAAGGGATGGGCCATAGTAATACTGTGACGAAACAATTTTAGTTGCAAAAGTCACATAAAATGTAGTAGACTACTTGATAAAGATTTCTGCAAAAACAAAATTCAAATATATCTGCAACTGAACCAGAAAAATAGCCAATTTCCACTTTTCTCATTATAAGTCCATGGAAACTTCAAGTTGCCATAACAATCAGATTTCTTATTTGACTGAAATAAAAAACACAAATTATGTAGAGACTACTGTCAGGAACATGTATACAAAGTACAGGCTTCATGCCGTAGACGGTTTCTGAGGAGAAGATTATTAAATGTTTTTCAAAATTTTGCCCTTTATGTGGCCCCAGCAATCAATCAAAATAAAGAATTAGGAAAACAGGTCACGTGAAACGTAAATATCTATTCAATAAACATTTCTGCAAAAACAAAACTTAAGACTTAGTATCTGCAATTGGACCAGAAAAATAGCCTATTTCCACTTTTCCCATTATAAGTCTATGGAAACTTTAAGATGTCATAGCAACCAGAGTTCTTATCTAACTGGAATAAAAATCACAAATTATGTAGAGGCTAGTGTCAGGAACATGTATACAAAGTACAGAATTCATCCACTTGACAGTTTCTGAGGAGAAGATTTTTGAATGTTTTTTTCAAAATTTTGCCCTTTATGGGGCCCCAGCAACCAATCAAAATAAAGGATTAGGACAAAACTCACAAGAAACGTCAAACACTACTCAATAAACATTTCTGCAAAAACAAAATTCAAATGTCTACAATTTTAGCGGAAAAGTAGCTGATTTCCACTTTTCCCATTATAAGTCAATGGAAACTTTAAGTTGCCATAGCAACCAGAGTTCTTATCCGCCTGGAATAAAAAACACAAATTAAGTAGAGGCCACTGTCAGGAACGTGTATACAAAGTACAGGCTTAATCCCTTTGACAGTTTCTGAGAAGAAGATTTTTGAATGTTTTTCGAAATTTTGCCCTATATGGGGCCCCTGCAACCAATCAAAATAAAGAATTAGGACAAAAGTCACATGAAACGTAGAGGACTACTCAATAAACATTTCTGCAAAAACAAAATTCAAATATCTCCAACAAGACAGCAAAAACTGGCAATTTTCACTTTTTTCCATTATAAGTCTATGGGAAGCATAAGTTACCATAGTAACCAGAGTCCTTATCCGATCAAAACAAAAAACACAATTATTCTTTCCCCCTTCCTGTAGATGGTGTATGTGTAATATGAGAACAATCTGCCTAGCGGTTTCAGAGAAGAAGATCTTTGAAATTGTGGACGACGACGACGGACGGACGACGGACGACGGACGGACGCCGGAGCATGGGTATACTATAAGCTCACCTATGAGCCTTCGGCTCAGGTGAGCTAAAAATATTTTACGGGGGTGAAGGGGTTGTCACCTCTTATCTTTGGACTCAGCTGCGTTTCGACTACAAGAATTTATTATAGACACCTTTATGACTTAGTGGTAAGGACACTTGCCTTTTTCAGTGGTCTTGGGTTCGATTCCTGACTTCTTCAGCTTGCCGTTTCCATATGACTTAAGATGTTACCTGGGCGTAGAACACGACGCCAAAGAACGAGAAACTTTCCTATGCAAACAGAAGCTTCCGAACTCGTCAAAGAGTATGACAAAACAAAACAAGTAAGCACTGTAAATTAGAAATGGATAGAAATGGAAAATCTTGAAGTAACGAAAACAACACCAGCAGCATCATTAAATCACAAGCAGTAAATTCAAGAGAAGAACTTCGCCGCACACCCATCACTACAAGCAGGAGTCGATCCTGTCAATTCTTTCTCCACCTGCAAGAAATTCACGCGGCAAAGAAAGTGTCCAAAATATGGCGACGAACACCACTCAAACCAGCGACTCCTATGGGAATAACGAATCCCGGCCCTGTGCATCATCATTTTCGACATCGCCGGTGGCAATAATGTCCCCTCTGTCTGTCTATTCCGATGTTGTGCAGAGTCACAGTCGACATTGTATATGTGGCAGCTCTGGATGGTTTATCTCTAATCTTATAATGTAGCACCTGAAATCGCCCCTTCAGAATGCTAAACGTTTGCCCAGCCAGAACATGGTCTTTATTGGAGATGTATACGCTCTTCAGCAGGTGTGGCTGGTGCTAAGACAGGGGTCATCAAGAAAGACCGACAGGAATAACCCGAGTCTCCCAGACGGAGTCCGTCATGTTGTCCTAAAGTAGAATCTGAAAAAAAAAACATGTAATAATTATATGGGTGGTGTGATGCTAAAGAGAACCAGCCCCATAACAGTTGATATTGAGAAACTCATGAATTGTCATTTTATATTCCCCCAACAGACAAACATAGATTTCTTGAAAAAGTTCTAGTGATTGGACACACATTGTGTATACAATTGTGCATTTGCAGGGTTTTATACATCTCATAAATATTTTAAGACAATGATTTTGTGGGATAGTTCACTTTAGGATTGATTTTATCCTATTATCTCGTGTGACTAAGCCACGCTGAACTATCCTTCACAAATATAGTTTTAAATCAGAGGACCAATTGTCCTGTAAACGCTCACCTGAGATCTGATATATACACCAGTAAAATCATATACATATATAGTGCAAGGTCACAGGGGTCAAGGTCACTAGTGCATTACATGGACCTTCACCGCTATAAACCAGGCAGGAGGGGGAAGATATGTCCGTGCGCTCAGGGATGTCTGTAAAGTCGGATTCTGTATAACCAGTTTCTGATCATTGCCTCTATCTGATCAAAGCTTCTATAAGCCATTGCTTTCTTTCACTTATGCTTTGCGCCATTGGACTTATCATCGGTCAGGATGAGTGTAGATGGAGCGATACCAGTACTAGTTTATTTATGAATGAGTAACTGACCACTGCATGAGATGGCAATGCATATATTTTGATTGAGAGACGGCAAAGGGAGAAGGGGTAACTAAGGCGTACAGGATTTCAGTTTAATAAAATATATATATAAAAAAACTTTATTCTGATTTTTGTACACTTAATATCCATATTTCACCCATAAAGGGTTTTATGTATTACTCTCTCTTTCATCTCAAGCGGCGCCAGAGTCTGTAAAGAGTTCTCTCCCCTTTCCCTTTTAGCCCCACTGTTACAATTCGTATAGGTACTATAGAGCATTCTCTCCACTCGCTATTCTCACCGTCGCGTACTCTGTTTCTGACTTTCTTTATAAAGGGTCATTCAAGGTCATCATGAGGTCATGGCAAGGTCAAGGTTATATATCAAGTTGACCACATCTTAGTGGAAGGCGTCCATTTCAAAGATCTGATTAAACCTGAAACATGCACATAATACATGTACGTATAAGTATTAAAAATCTCTTAAAATCCTTTAAACCTTATGATTTGATAAATTTTAAAAGGAGTCTGAGCACCACATAACTTATGCATAGCCCCGACGAATTATTTATTTAATCTGAGAAAAGTTAATGTAGGAAAATTTCTTATAAAACACTAGCAAAACGAGCGTATGAGTCCTTAATCATGAAACTAAAGACACTAGCATAACTAGTGTATGCTGGAAGTATCAGCATAACTGAAACATGGTCCAGTGGCCTTTACTTATTAGTTCATACTTAAGCTTGCTTTTAAAGGAAAATTATTTAAACTTTTAAATTATCTACACTATGGAAAGTATGTCATATAAGATTAACTGTAACATCTTGAAACATGAAACTTTTTCAACGAGAAAGAAGTACTACATCTCTCAGGCCGCCCTGTGCTTTATACTATGCACATCCGTCACAAAGTATAACGTTCTGCATTCTTTTCTGTTGTCTTCCACAGCGTCCGCGCTGACATGCTTCTATAGTATGTTTCTCGAAAGGCCCACGGCGTGTATTAAAGGTCAAACACCGAGCCACTTTAGCGAAGGTTCCAGCGGTCTTGGAAGGAGCCTGAAAGTCTAGATCTTATACAATACAACTAATATATTCAAAGTTAAACAGGAAAAGTAAAAAGCAAACCGCAACATCTTCAGAATGTCAATTGCAACCAAACATTGGCCTCCATGCTTACTTCTTTCTCTCTAGGCTGCTTATCCAAAATTAATACTTATTGAAACAAACAGAATCTCGAGCTTTTCGTCCAAGAACTACTAGGCAGAAGGCCGCTCAAAGGATACAGTTTCTTTATATACTCGGCACTTCGTCGCGTTGGTAGAATCGGGTCAAGTCGATAGGTACATTTTCCTTGGAAAATATTAAACCTTTGCATAGTATGAGACCCGCAGAAAGTCATCTACAATTTAGAAATTAAATTAATAATTATTTTATCAAGTATTCCTGGTCAAACGTCTCTCTATAGAGCTGAAAATCTTGCCATTCTTGCGTTACCGTAAAGTTTGTAACCTTAACGAAAGTGCTTAATTGACGGAACAGCCGATTGATGGCTTCCAAAGTTCCCGCGAACTGTCAAAAATGTTTCGAAGTCCTATTCTTAAATACATGGATTTAGATATCACAACTGGTGTAGGTTGATAGAGTCTAGCGAGGATTAATTGTCTCTGCAGGTAATTTGTATGTCAGACTTGTGTGGGCATGTTGCGGCGTCGTCGTAATCTTTGTCATTAGTTTTTGCGACTTTCGAAATGTAAACATTCATTTGTCTACAAGAGCAAGCTGTTA
The DNA here is from genome assembly GCA_964017185.1 of Rugalucina vietnamica. Taxonomy (NCBI): domain Eukaryota; kingdom Metazoa; phylum Mollusca; class Bivalvia; order Lucinida; family Lucinidae; genus Rugalucina; species Rugalucina vietnamica. The sequence continues at coordinate 27,284,606 of OZ024879.1, forward strand.
TTGTATCTTTTTAGCAGGGCGGATATGTAACAATTTTTTGAGGGATCGTGCACTTTTTGATAAAAGCATGAAACTTTGCACAGAGGTAGATTTATAATTATAAAAATTTTTGAGGGTCAGTGCCACGTAAAATTTGGCCTGTGATGGCGGCCATCTTGAATTTCAAAATGGCCGCATCTTGCATATAAAGCCAATACATATGGGTATCAATTTGCTGTGCTGCTTTCCTTTAAAGCGTTAAAAACCAGTTACATTAACAAAACATAATAAGCTATCTCACTATACATAGAAATTACTAAACAGTCCAAGATGGCGACCATTTTCAAAGATGGCCGCCATTTATTTACGAAAACCAAGTCAGTTTGATAAAAACATGGCACATATAATATTGAAAAAAATAAATAAATAAAAAAAAATATTGAAAATGCTTACAGGCGTATTATTGTAGAGTCATAAATTCAAGATTCATGTAATCCCCCCCCCCCCCCCCCAAAAAAAAAAAAAAGAAAAAAAGAAATACAATAAAATAAAATAAAAAAAAACAATAAATAAATAAATAAAACATTGCCATGCAAAAAAAATGTTCTGTCAGAAATTGCCGTCCATTTTCAGATTCTTTATTAATAGGTTATAAAATGATTACCGAAAATCTGTCTCTTTATTTAATTTTACTTACACTCAAGTACCTTAAACTCAAATTCAAGATTAAAAAATGTCAAGAATAAGGCTAAGTTTCTAAATGCCCACCATAATTAGCATCTTAACAATGAAATATTTTATATGACATATATGGACACTTTAAGATTTTGAAACTGGATGGAATTTACTTCTTGTGAATTAGGTATTTTCTATTTTAGCCAGAATCTAACTTGTCTGTATGATTTCAGATTTATAATGTATTTCAGCATGACATTCAGGATGGCTGCCAGTGAAGTAGTACAGGTGCATTCAGTTATTAATATACCTTCGATATTCAGAAATAAATTGACAACTCTTCTTGTTTTTTAACAATCGTCACTGGCAAGAAATAAACAACTGTATTGAGTGTTAATATTTACTCTGTATATAAAACTTCCAGATCTTGTGATGTTGTATGCCTAAATTGATTACATATTAATGTATGGAATCAAATTGTTAAGAAAAATCGCTGATTTTCGAGTTTCAAAGATTCCATACGGAACCATAGTTAATGGTTTGTGATGTTGTTTTTAATTTATGTAGGAATAACCATTTTTGTACTAAGGCTGAAAATTTGGTGTCTTTATGAGCACTCTTTACAATGGTACACCCTGATTTTTAATCGATGTGCATTTATGAATTTCATGATAAAGCGGCTGTTGCAATATAAAGTTAAGCATGCGACTGTTATTTTGCAAGAAAACTTATATTCCGCTAAGAAGAAATAGTCATTGTCGGGCTCCTTTATGAGGTAAGCATGCCTTAAAGCACTGTGGATTCACACTTGGCGTTGTATTCTGCCAAAACATCAGTTGGCATTTCATTATACAGTTCCATTATTTGTTCTTCCACACGGAATACCATAGTGGGCTTAATTTATTGTTAGGCAATGACTCATATCTCCTCTTCTTGACATTTCAAACCTCTTCTGTAGGGTTTATTATACCAAAAAAGGATACGAAAAGAATTAGTATATATGCAAGGCAGCATTATTTGTATTAATTCTAAAACCGCAAAACACATTTTGATATTAAAGAAACGTCTGTGTTTGAATGTCCTAGTGATTCCCTTGGCTTACAATCTATACAAGAGGTTTGAAATGTCATTAAGATGAGCTGTGTGTGATAGCCTGATATTGAAAAGCTTTGTGAAAGTTCCAGCCCCCTATGTTATTCTGTGTCAAGAAAACAAATCAAGAAACTGTATGATGAAATTCAAACCCACGTTTAAGGATATAAAGCCAGAGGTGTCTTCATGGTGCTTTAAGACATGCTTACCTGAAGAAGGAATCCACTTGCGCGCTTTCTCCGTACAACCTTCCTTGTGGAATATTAATTTTCTTGCAAAATAACACTGACATACTTACTTTTATTTATTGTAACAACCGCTTTACCATGAAATTCTAAAATGCACATTCAATGAAAATCAGGGTGTAATTTTGTAAATAGTGCTCATAAAGACACCAAATTTTTAGACTTAGTAGAAAAATTGATTACTCTTTCATAAATTATAAACAAAATTACAAACCATTATTCATGGTTCCTTGTGGAATCTTTGAAACTCGAAAATCAGCGTTTTTTTTTTGTTTTTTTTTTTTTTTTTTTTTTTTTTTTTTTTTTTTTTTTTTTTTTTTTTTGTTTAGTTTTTGTTTTTTTGTTTTTGTTTTTTTTTGTGTGTGTGTGTGTGTGTGTTAAAAAATTTGGTTCCATATATTAAGTAATCACTTTAGGCATACAAAATCACAAGATCTGGAAGTTTTATATACAGAGTAAATATTTACACTCATACTTAACAAAATATATAAACAAATTCCTCCAGTTGTCCATTTCTTGCCAGTTCAAAAACAAGAAGAGCTGTCAATTTATTTCTGAATATCGAAGGGGTATATTAATAACTGAACGCACGTGTACACGGTTAATAAATTAAATAAACACTGCCTGTTCAAAACTTTACTGGATCCTGTAATAGAAGCAACAAACAGGCTATCAATGAAACTGCTGCAAGGAATATAAACTTCGAAAAACATTTTCTTAATTTTATCGCAGACACTATGAGTTGATTTCCAAATTTAATGTTGGCCTTTCGGAACCAGAATTTTATGGTAACTTGGTTTACAAATTTAAGAATCTTATAGGAAGGAATGACTTTTCTTTTCTTTACAGACGTATAGGTTATAACTTGAATGTTATACAACAGTCTGCTGCCTTCTTAAATTGCATGTTGGTGCGTCAGACTCTATGATGGCCCCGACATAAAGCTTTTCATTTTAGTTGGTTGGGGCCGGAGCTTCTTGTCTGTTGCTTGGCCCACCGGGGTTCAACTGGTGTTGCTTTCTTTTGCTCCAGGTTTTAGTAAGTTATTCGGCGCCCAGCGATCTCCATCGTCGGGCAGCTTACAGAATCTGTTGAGTCCTCGTTTTTGATTCATCAGGGTGCTTATCATGATTTATTCGTTTGTCCTTGATGATTCATTGACTAGTTAGAGATTCGCCAGGAGGACCGAACAACTATTTAAATGTTGTGAACCACTGCAAAAGATGAAGGTGAGGTTAGGGCCCTGTAAAACCGGTTTAAGCCCCCCCCCCCCCAGTAATTTTGTATTACTGATCGTTCTAAGGCGATACTTCTGTTGTGGTTCTAATTATTTTGTGTTTTTTGGAGTCGAATTTTTGTGCTGTTTGAGCCTTATGTACGTTTTCATATTTAAGTTCAGTCCAGGTAACTGACTGGCCGCCTATTGGGGAATAGCTGCTCACTCACTATATATTTTCTTGGTATAAGTACCAAAGTGTCATGACACTTGATTTATGGAGTGGGAATTTCTTTCTGATTGTGCCATTTTCTGATCATTGCCTACTTGTACCTTTCCAGTGCTCTGTCACGCTATATAGATCACAATTCAATCTCTCCTACAGTCCCCACGACAGAAACAAAGTCCAGTACATCTCAGACCCGCTTTCTGACAAGTATAATTCTGCTTGCAGCCCTTTTTTCATCCACATTTAAAGAGTTCCTGGCACGACTGACTTATCTGTGGCAGATTTCAAATACATAGCATTAAAATTGTATGATAGCAAATATTGTGAATGGCACATTTCAGATTTAGGGCGTTTCAATTTGGCGGCCATCTTGGACACCACACTTGAATGTATTATTTAGATTGTGATTGTTATAAGCTGATAAAGAAATACACATAGTCACATACACAAGTATCAAGTAAAATCATCTGAAAAACAAAACTATGACAAATTGTCAAAATGAAAACATACGTATGTACTTCACTTCTTTGGTAGCCATTTTGAATGCCAAATTTGATCAGTTAAATTCAATTTACCAATTATAAATCACATTTAACTTGTATTTGTGACATGTTAGATACTTGAAAACATTTTACAATTCTAAATCTATATAATTTGTTACCTTGAATTGTTAACATAATGCTATCTTGATTTTCTGCAGACAAAAGTGGCGGCCATCTTGAAAAATAGCCATCATCTTGGAAAATTTAGGAGTTTACATGCATAATAAGATATCTTGAAATGTTTATGATAGTTAAAATGGCTTTTAAATACTTCAAAAGAAAGCAGTACTGCAAACTGACATCCATCTATATAAGCGCTTAATGAAAAAAGCCGCCATTTTTGAAATTCAAGATGGCAGCCATCATAGGAAAAATTTTAAGTGGCACTGACCCTCAAAAATTTTTATAATTATAAATCTACCCCTGTGCCAAGTTTCATGCTTTTATCAAAAAGTGCACAATCCATTCACATATCCGCCCTGCTATTTAGTCATATTCATCATCAATCATCATCATCACAGACAACCAATATGCTCATCAATCACCATAATCCATCACCACAGCTATGATCAATCACGGTCACTCATCATCATCATCTACATACATCATCACCCATTTCCACCACAACATTCCATTATATTAGCACACCATCACCATTTCTAGGAGTTTATCATCAAGAATCATCATCTTAACCCATCAACAAACATCATCACTATATACTGTCATCATCACGACACTTTACCAGTAAGCTATGCGCACTCATCAACAAACATCATCACCAACTACTGCCGCCTGTTGACAACCTTTATATTCTCCGCCAAATTGTACACTGTCTGTAGTGCCTCTGAGGTTTGATTATACATCTGATTGAAGTTTCTGTCTATTTGCATTACCGCCAGTTCCATAGGACTTGGCAAGGGGGGTTCCTTTTCTGTTTGCACTTCCGCTTCTTTGAAGAGAATCACTTCTTTAGGTTGTGCTGCTTCAGCCACGGTGTTCTACGGTGGTGTCAGTACCATAGGCTCATGCGCTAAAAGCTGTGGCCTAATGTCTTTGACAGCATCCTCATCATCAGTTTTCAGTCCAACATAGAGCCAATGTTCGGCACTTTCTTCTCTGGAGAGCTTGATGGGTCTTGTCCTGTGATTATAAACCTGGGGTTGGCCAACTCTGTCAGAGCAATAATACTTTGTATCGGGTCTACCTTCTCCGCGTGCCATGCCGACGCTTGGTGTTTTGTAAACTTGGTATTGTCCCCATTTCTGAACTCACATGCCAAACACATAAATGGTAACTCATGTTCACTTATGTGTCTCTTATAGAAGTGCTCCTCTATCCTTGACTTTCTTGACGTGAAACCGCAGGGTGTGCACCGGTATGTCCTACCCCTCTGTTTAACGATCTCCGTCATTCTCGCGGCCATCACTGCTTAAACAGAAATCAAACCATGCCCTAAGTATATGCATAAGTTTCAATTATGACCCTGACCTTTGACCTTGAATTTAGTTACCGTTATCCCTGTTATAGACGCGAATTGCCCTATCAATCCATTTAGGTCTCTTATCACCTTCATACTTCTACAACTTGCCATGATGCACAACTCACTGGCCGCCGTTCTCAAGTCAAATGAAGTACTTCAGATCACTCAGCCTCTTGAGCACAACACACAGAACATATGCTGGTTGCAATTTTGGACATACCAGGAGCTCTTCTCTCATGACGATACCACACACTCTCCCTTTTCTCGAAGCGATTATGCTTGATTTTTATGGCATACGATTATTTATGTCTGACGACCGCCTCTCCGAGATGTTCGCGTGTGATATCATGTGCTGCTTGCATACGGTCGCGAAGCCAGTCGACATACTCACCATATGACCTTATTGACCTTTGCGTGTCGTCAAATGCAATACCACTACAGATTTCACCAGGGATTCTAACTTCCCTACCTATTATCAACATGTTTGGCGTGAACTTTGACGATGCACTAGGTGTCGCACGAAATGCTGCTGCTAAGCAACCAATGTTCAAATCCCAATTTTCTTGTTGACCTTTCAGATAAGCCTTTATCATGCGCACGAGGGTCCTATTGAATTTTTCTACCTGTCCATTTCCCATGGGGTTTCTGACGGATGTACGAGTCTTTCTTACCTCCATCAATTTACATAACTCTTTGAAAATCTGACTTTCATAGTTGCTTCCAAGATCACTGTGAATGGACAAAGGTGAACCATATCGAGCTATTACCTTATTTAAGATGATATTTGCTGTTGTCGCCGCTGTTTGGTCTGGTACGGCGAAAAATTTTAATCCACTTGGTAAAGGACTCAGTGACCACTAAAATGTACCTGTTATTCCGTGGTGTCACGGGAAATGACCCTATCACATCAGTAGAAAGGGTCGCCATGGCAGCTCCCAAGCTTCCTAGTGGTGCTTTCGGTCTCTTGTACGGTGTCTTATCTGAAGCACAGATATCACAGGACAACACCCAATTGTTAACATCATTTTTCATCTCATACCAGTAATACTTGAGCTTTACCTTTTCATAGGTCTTTCGATATTCAAACTGGCCGCCCATCAACTCGCCATGCACTTCTTGTAGAACCAGTGACCTCGGGACTAACAACTGAAAGTACTTACTATCTCCTTTCTTGCTGAAGCACTCTTTATATATCAAACCATTACTCATCTTGAGTGAATCCCATATCAGCCAATAATGCCGTGCTGCTGGGCTCTTGGTTACAGCCTCAGAACTTTCTGGTCTTTTAGAACCCTTTAACATATTCTCATACACAAATTTGATATCAGGATCATCTTTCTGTCTCTTGGACAATTCTACTTCTGTAAAGTCACTCAATATAACCTTGATTAGCAAAATAGTAGGGCTCTCAGAATTTCTCCCTGGCTGACCCCCACCTTGTATACCTTTTGACCTAGTTTCAATAGCTCTTACTTTTCCTGTAGTCTGCTCACTAGACATCACAGGACATTCTCCATTCGGCTGTTTCATACCTTCCTCTACTGCCGTAATGCCCAATCGAAGACTTACCAAGCCATGTGAGTCTCCACACACTTCACTATTCTGTTTCTGTAGCATGGTGCTGAGTTCAACCCCCGACTCAACATCAGCATGACTATCAACACATGGTGTACCAGATGCAAAATTAAGTTCCCGCAACTCACTGTTACTTCTGTTATTATTAGGGCCCACAGAGTTTGTAACACATGTCACGTGTTTAACACCTTTAATAGACTCACCTTCATTCATTGGCTGATAACGTACTTCCTTTTTCTTTTCTTCACATCCCATCAGCAGAGAAATCTATAGCTCTTTTCTCACATTTCTTACAAGGCCAACATTTTAACGGCTCCATGGTATTTACCTCATTACATTCACAATCCCAGGGGCTAACACATCTTGAGACTCCGTCCGCATTGCGGTGCCCAGAGCCTTTTCTATAACTCACCGTTAAATCGTATGCTGACAAAATCTCCAAGTACCGGGCCACTCTGCCTTTGGGCTCTTTGAAGCTAAACAATAACTAAAGTGCCCTATGATCTGTTCTCACAGTAAGTTTCCGTCCCTGGAGGTACTGTCTAAAATATTCAACAAAATACCGTATACTTAGCAACTTTTTGTCTGTAACACACTAGTTTCTATCTGCCTTATTCAGCATCTTACTGCAATACGCTATGACCTTTTCCTCACCATCCTGTATTTGACTGAGTACCCCACCGATACAATAGTCAATTGCATCACAGTCCAAATAGTACTCACCACTGTCCAGGGGATATGCGATGATCAGTGAACTTACCGAAGCCTCTTTCATGGATTCTCTTAACCATGATAATCAAGCTGATGTTATCGAGGCTTTCAATTCCACATTTAGGTACCTCGATGACCTTTTGAACATTGACAACCCTTATATTGAAGGTATGGTCAATCAAATTTATCCACCTGAACTACAGTTGAACAAAGCAAATATCTCAGACACCGAAGTCCCCTTTTTAGATCTACATCTTTCTGTTACAAATGGATTTGTTTCTTCTAAAATTTATGATAAGCGCGATGACTTTGATTTTGATATAGTAAATTTCCCTTTTTTGGATGGTGACGTTCCTCGCCGTGCTTCTTCTGGTGTATATATTTCGCAACTTATTAGGTTTGCTAGAGTCTGCAATCATGTTACAGACTTCAACGCTCGAAATAAATGTTTAACGGCCAAACTTCTCCAACAGGGCTATCGGTATCATAAACTTCGAAAAACCTTTCTAAATTTTATCGTAGACACTATGAATTGATTTCCAAATATAATGTTGGGTTAAAGACGCTTTTAAGTAAGGGCCTTTCGGAACCTGAATTTTATGGTGACTTGGTTTACAAATTAAAGGAACTTATAGGAATTAATGATTTTTCTTTTCAGTTCAGGAAAATCATTACAGACGTATAGGTTATAACTTGAATGTTATGTGACAGTCTGCATGCTTAGTTTTTAACCCAGTCATGGTTGATAACTATGCTGCCTTCTTTAATTGCACGCCGGTGGGTCGGGCGCCAGACTCTTTGATGGCCCCGACTTAAAGCTATTCATTTTAGCTGGTTGGGGTCGGAGCTTCTTGTCTGTTGCTTGGCCCACCGGGGTCCAACTGGTGTTTTTCTTTTGCTCCAGAGTTAGTAGGTTATTCGGCGCCCAGGGATCTCCATCGTCGGGCAGCTTACTCAATCTGTGAGTCCTGGTTTTTTGATTCATCAGGATGTTTATCATGATTTGAGCCGCATCGTGAGAAAACGGGATTATTGCCTATGCGAAAACAAAGGCGCAGATCAGCTTCGCAGTAACTGCGAAGCTGATCAGCGCCTTTGTTTTCGCTACTCGGATAGTACAATTCCTCTTCTACTTAAATCCGAAATTTCAAGCTTCTAGCTCTTTTCTGAGCTTGTACAGGCCGGTTTGTGTCGGACCTGGTCGAAAATCCCAAAGACCGGTTTTCTCGCGTTGCGGCTCATTTGTTTGTTTATTGACTATTTAGAGATTCACCACGAGGACCGAAGAACTACATGTAACTAAATGTTATGAACCACTGCAGAAGCTGAGGGTAAGGTTCACACCCGGTTAACAAGGTATATATGGGAGGCGTTAATTTACGGCTATCAGTCAATTGCCTTTACGACTAAGTCAAAGATAATTTCGGACTAAGTCATAGAGAATTTACGCAGGGTATTAGAGACATTCGGACAATACACTGTCACATTCAGTGTGTTTACACAATAAGAATCATAAGAATAGGAATAAGGTGTGTGGTTGCAAGAGAGAGAGAGTACAAAAATGAGGTAATTTGTTTCTAACATTTGCATCTTAAATAAATTTGTACATACTCTGAATATTTATATGAAGTTTGACCCAAAGGCAGATCCTGTTCTGGAGTCTGGTGTTAAAAGCTTTGAAATTAATTATTTTTATACTTTCAGGTTCATAAATTTATTATTTATGGCTTTGATGAACCTTTGGAATTTTAATGATGTCGAAATGTGTATGGCAAGAGTGATTGCGAATGTTATATTCACAATGCAAGTCAAATGTCACAGTTTGTCTGTTTTGTCAATGTTCCTTTACGGCCTATGTAAAAATGTATTGGTGACTTGCGTACTACGTATATGTTACATTTCGACTTTCTGTATATGTTCCTTTCGGACATTGTGGCGAAACAGACTGCATAGTGGAAGAGGTATCTGGTGTAACTTTTGAAGAAAGTTTCCAGGATTTACCAATTGAACTTGGAAGGTAATATTTTAGTTTTCATGAATCGTCAGGAATTGATGAAGTTTTGATTCGTGACGTTTCGTGCAGTTTCATAAATTTTCTTGTCTGTCCGTAATTGTTTTACGAATCTGTAATGCACCAGTCATTTATATCTCCGGGGCCCCTAGGGTTGGGGATAGCAGGGACATAGCGGGGCTGAAATGCCGAGATTTTACTTCCGACGAGTCCCGGCAGTGCCTGTTCTCACCTCCATGGAATAGGCGAGTAAAAATTATTCAAATAGCTTAGGTCATTTGTCCCCGGGGGACCGGGGCTTTTAGCAGGAATTTTACCAAACTTTTCTCCCCGCAAGGCAGAGCTTTTACCAGAGCTTTAAGATTTGAAAAGTTAAAAGCTCCGCTATTCCCCGGCCCAAGGGGTGCCGGGGATATAAATGACTGGTAGAGAAACAAGAGATTCGGCATAATCGGCTGGAATCGCACGAAGACTTGCAATATTTCATTAAGATTTCATTACGATAACACGATTGAAAAGGGGAAATACGGCATGAAAGTTTGGAGAATAAGACATGAAGAATGTGCCAATAGCTATATACGAGGGGGCATCGGAAAGTACGTATTTTTTTTTTTTTTTTTTTTTTTTTTTTTTTTTTTGATTCAGTTTTACGTCCCTTTCAAGCTTTTTCACTCATATCGAGACGAATCAATCGGTAGGTGGGGCGAAAACCGGAGTACCCGGGGAAAAACCACCTGACACACCCGCAAGCAGAACATGGCTTGTCTCACATATGAATTCGTGCCCCGTGCGAGGCGCGAACCCACATCGGTGAGATGATCGAATGATCAAGAGCACTGAAGTCAGCGACCTTAACCACTCGGCCACGGGGGCCGCCGAAAGTACGTATAAAATTGCTGTAAAATAAATTTGCGTAAACTGATTGATATGAAGTTTTGTACGAATAAACATTGATCCTTTTGTAATTAAATGACATTGTCATTTTAAAACAATGACGTCAGACGTTCATGCATGAGACATCGTAATGACGTCACTTCACGTGACCCGGTGCACCTGTACCCCTGGGTTGACTTTGTTAGTGTATTGGGGGGGGGGGGGGGGAGTTGGTCGACATTTTTAATGGAAAATAATTTTCTAACATTAAATTGACCATTTTTCGAAAACATACGGCATTCTGATGGTTTATTTACTAATACGGTGCAATTGAATTCAACAGGTTAGCGTAAAATATGCAAGAACGTCGATTTCATTTTGTAAACTTAAATTCAATACCCTGTTTTCTGGCCGATATTTAACGAAATGATAAAAGACTGGCATAAACTATAACTAGTAGAGACAATGTCAAGAATAGATATGTTTCGAGCTTGGAGTAGATATATACTTTTAAAAAAATGACTTGCCAAAAATGCAACATTTTCGAAAATCTTAACAGTTTTGTGTATTTGACACAGTCGGTGCTTGCAAGACTCTACAGACAAATCCATTCGATAAACAACCTCGTAACTTGACAAACATAAGCCGTGTACATTGCAGTAAATAAGTATTAAATAAAATGTGGGCGAACGCAATCAAAACGGGTGTTACAATACCTTGAACTAAGAAGTACTTTGAAATAAGACTAAAACTTCGACGTTACGTTGCGCCGCATAAGGTTAGGCGGTGTTTCCATAACGACAGCTGCAACGCACGTGCGCGTATTATGCTTGCTTTATTGCAATGGAATAACTGCATATATATTACTGCATTATTTGATGAAATTTCATCTCGAAATAACGAAAGATAAAGAAATGACAGCATTTTTATAAGTACTTTCCGATCACCCCTCGTATAAAAGAACATTCTTGGGGATTCTTGATTTTTATTTGTCAGGATAGATACATGACTGTATCTGTGGCGTTTCGCGCCATATGCATGAAAAGCCACGTTCATGCTTCCCTGCTAAATTTGCTAAGTCGGGTACTCTCCCCTTACTCCTTCGTTTGCCCTTGCCTGCATCTTTCTTATTACCCATCTTGTACCAATGAATTAGTCAACAATTCATGATGTTTTCCCGCAAAAATACACTAATGACATCAAATTGCATGCAACATTGCTTTGATTTCAAACGCAGCTGAATCATAAACCATTCATGGAAGTCTTGGTCGGTTCCATGCCTACAAGCATTATTGGCTTAGCTGGCCCAATATATACATGTGTGGGTCATTTTCAAAAAATGTTCCCATTTGGGGTAGGATTTTTTTTCAAAAAAGTTAGTATTTGCGTTTCATCTTATGTTGCGTTTATTACGCCAGAAGTGTATATACGAACTCAGAAAAAGCCATATGCAAGCTTAATCTCTCTTCTTAAAGTCAAATTTTACCAAAAACTAGGGTTATTTCAAAGAAATGTCAATGTTGTGACCACTAAAACAAACTTATCACGAAACCTAAATAAGTATTTTAGCCATGATCAGGTTGACTTAATCCAATATTTTCGACCTTAATTCACTAGGTTTACTATAAATGTATGTAACACCAATGCCATTGGTAACAACATTGATATTTTGTAACAACATTGATATTAATAATAACAATATTGACATTTCAAAACTAAGTATTGTTTAAATTTTTGGCTGGTTATTTTACTACACTAACACTACATCATAGTTCTCTTTTCTCATATTCATCTGCAAGAAATAAAAAAAATACCCACATAAACTTTGTTGCTATGTTGGTCAATGTTGTTACTATGCTGGTCAATGTTGATACTATACTGGTCAATGTTGTTACTTTGTTTTTGTGAGAAACCTTCAAAACAATGATGTAACGTTATCTATTAAAATATGCATTGTTAAAATGTATACATTTGTCACAAATTAAGCTACTTTTTCGCATTTTTTTAACTTTCGTGCTTCCAGCATGTGAGAGAAAAAGTCATATTTGTCAATGTTGTTACCACACAATGAGTAACACCATTGACAGTAACAGCATTGACAAAATTTGACAAATCGTCAAAACTAGGGACTCTGGATGGATGTTTAAGCACAATGAAAACATTAATGTGTGTTTATCCTAAAGTGTAATTAAGCATTGACCAGTATTTGAACATTTGATAAGTTCAGAAGTTTTTAATGAGTAACAACATTTGACTTACTTACCGATCACATACCCAGCAGCCATATTATAATATTCAAAAACTAATGCATAGTTACTTTTGTGGGAGTCAGCACGTTTTTATCATGGTAATTATATGGAGGTGTTTCAACTAACGTGTAAAAAAGCATTAAATCGCCATGGTGTGTAACCACAAGAAATGATTTATAAAGCAGTAACAACATTGACACGAGCTCATGGGACAAGCACTTAAGCCAAGAAAAAATCATAAAGCAGTTATGGACATGCTTGAAAATAATTGCAGACGTCTCTTTTTTATATGTTCATATTAAAAAGTAGCTGAACCTTCAGTAACATAGTGACTTTGTCATATTTTTATCACATCTCAACTATAAGGGGTTAGTGCCGGACAGCCCAAAAGTACTAATATTTGTGTACTCAACAAGGAATTTGGAGAGCTTATCATAAAGACGACGAACAAAAAGTGGTGTTTCAACATGACCCCCATGGTGCCTTAAGACTTACTAGTAAAAGAAATAATCTAAAATTTAAAGCAGAATGAAGTATGAAAAAAATCATCACGGACAGAAAAATGCACATTCTTTGAAAAAGGCCCGTATGACCACGGTGGTTATATTTTAAGCACTTCTGGATGCAATGATATTCTACTTTTGGGTAAAAGTCCCATTAAATGGAGGCAACATCCCGACATGACCTTAGCTGCTGACTGTGACGTAAAGAATCAATTCAAACACACAGAAAATGCATAGCGATTAAGCGTTTTGCGTTCATATGCACAAAATACACCCGGGTGCAAAAGAACCGTGACCCGGGTTCAATTTCAATTTGCTCCATCTCGAAAGTAGGGGCAAATTTGCACCCGGGTGTATTTTTTGCACTGGGTTTACTTTCTTAAAACACCGTTCTCATAGCATAAAATTCATTCGTACACCGGATCCAAATTTACACCCGGGGTGCAAAAATACACCAGGTGAAAATGTTGCACATGAACACGGCTTTAGTTTCGTATTTGCTTCGGCATGTATTCATGACATTCGTAACGGATTCGTGGTTCATTCGTAGTTGGGTGACAACCTCCGTAATTCCCGAAAGAGTTTCGAATGCATCCGAATAAAATAAGATCCAGCTACGATGTCACGGAATGAACAACGACTTCGTTACGAATTTACTGCGATTTTGGGGTCGAAAATTCCTGACCAAAATTTTGAACAGTTTGGCCACGAATTTCTGACTGACCAACAAACGACAAGATCTTACTACGAAGTGTAAGAATTAGTTAAGATCTTCACGAATCGATTACGTTTCAGCTACGAATTCAAAAACTTTGTAAATTCGTGACGATTCGTGTGTCGTTTTGTCGTAGTCTGATAGGGGGCATTATGAATAAAAATTGAAATGTGAAGTCATTGTGTGACATTACAAAGCAGTCAGAATGCAGTAATAAGCGCGTCTAGCCCAGCACCCGTAGATACACAGGTTCACCATCTAATAAGGTACACCGGATTCAACGATTATTCTGTCACGTGAGGGAAACGAGGAAAATGTCATGCAATGGGGTAAATGTGAATTGTCACTTTAGATACATTTTGTTGTTGTGTAACAAAACTGTGCTAGTTGACTGAAAATCGCTACAGCCGGTGTAAGTTGATAGACGGTGAAAAATGCAAAAGTAACGGCAGCGATAAGGAAGTGGCGCAATCAGAACAAAACTCCCAATCCGAAAACAAAACTAAAAGGGCATTCGGGTATATGAAAAATCTCTAAACGCCTAAGATTTTGCACTACAGAAATTACTATGTTTCTTAAAATCGTTTTAGCAGTCACACATTTAATAGCGTGTGACTGAGGCGGATGTATAAAAATCTCAGTAGGCTGAAAATTTTGGAGTTCGTTTGTGTTACGTCACAGACACGCTACGCATGCGCTATAGGTGTGCATCAACGCATGTCTCATACACGCTTGGGACACGTTACTGAAGCAATATCTTGTAAAATCGGAACGCACATGTACATGAAGCGTACACTGGCGTGCATAAGACGTGCACCAAACATGTTCAAAGCGTATTCAACGTATTCAACCTATAACGTGCGTGGAACCTTGTCAAAACGTATAAGACACACGTTCGAGACACGTCAAGCTTCTAGAAAATATTTGAGCATGCTTACAAATCTTTTGAGCCCAAACGTAACTGTGCTCCTGACGTATGTTGGATTTTACGTTTTTGTCAACACCCCAAAGCGCGTTTGGCTTATACGCTAATGTATGACTGCTATTTAAAATAATATTCAGTACTAATGCAAAGAGGACAACTGGTGAGCCGAGCGAGCAACTATTTCCCAAATTATGAAACAAAGCAAAATGTCATTCCTTAAAAAATTATAAGACCTGAGTTACACCACTATATATTTACCTTACTATTATGCAACGTTACATTGGCAAACGCTTTGTGATTGTCTATTCACACACACACTGTTTGCATAATTTTTGGCAGGTACTTCATACTCCCGGTCCCGAAATGTATCCAGGCATGTGCACATACTGTTTTACTCTGAAGAAAGCACATCTGATTATTTGTCCTGTGCTTTTAAGAGCGTCTAATTTCGGGACACGGAGTATGAAGTACGAAGCCAAATAGCAAACATGTATTTTGTATGGGCCAAAACTTTCGGGACAATCATAGCTATGTAGGTATATAGGGATTGTGTCACACATTTGTACATTTGATGCTGGTGTCTACGTAGCTATCTGGCAGTTAAGTTGCCTGAGTTGTGTAAGTTATAATAGTTACCTTTGTTAGGACGACATAATCAAAATGTAGATGGAAAAAGCTATAAAAAAACAGAAATTTTTGAGTATTGTCATCGTGTTTTAAGGCCTTACGATAGTCCTGAAGCTCTAACTATTCCTTTCCAAGGAAACGGCCGTCAAACATACGTATGATAGACCACTATTGTAAGTTAAGTTCTGTAAGTTGTCATAGCTGACAGTGATAAAAGATAAGTTCATTAAGTTGGACTTAAGAACATTAGATCAAAACAATATGGCAAGACAGTTATACTGTTGCATCCAGGGCTGAGCTAAGTTCGATAAGTTACAATAGTTGCACACAATAGCAAAGCTAAATGCACGTACATGTCTGCATCTAAGTTAAGTTTGATGAGTTGTATAAGTTAAGCAAGCTGAGTTATATAGGTTTTAGATTAATAACTTGGATGAGTTAAGCAAGTCGAAGTCTGGATTTAATTAGCTATATGAGTAAGATATGTTATATGTATCACAGGACAAGCTAAGTTTGTTAAGTAGAGTAAGTTAAGCAAGCTAAGTTGAAGACTAAGTTTGATGAGCTGAATAAGTTAAGCGATAAGTTGGATAAGTTGAACGGTAAGTTCGATGAGTTGGATAAGTTGACCGATGAGTTAGATGAGTTAGAAAAGTTGAGCGTTGAGTTAGATAAGTTGGATAAGTTGAACATTAAGCTCGATGAGTTGCATGAGTTATACGCTGAGTCAGGTAAGTAGAGCGACGAGTTTGGTAAGTTGCATAAGTTTAATAGTAAGTTGGATGAGTTGGATAAGTTATACGTTGAGTTCGATGAGTTGGATAAGTTGAACAGTAAGTTGGATGAGTTGGATAAGTTGTAAGCTGAGTTCGATGAGTTGGATAAGTTGCATGTTGAATTGGATGAGTTCGATAAGTTGAACAGTAAGTTGGATGAGTTGGATAAGTTATACGCTTTCGATGAGTTGGATAAGTTGCATGCTGAGTTCGATGAGTTGCATAAGTTGAACTATAAGTTCGTTAAGTTTGATAAGTTGAACAGTGAGTTGGATGAGTTGGATAAGTTGTAAGCTGTGTTCGATGAGTTGGATAAGTTATAAGCTGAGTCGGATGAGTTGGATAAGCTGTAAGCTGAGTTGGGTAAGTTGCATAAGTTGAACAGTAAGTTCGATGAGTTCGATAAGTTGAACAGTAAAGTGGATGAGTTAGATAAGTTGTAAGCTGAGTTCGATGAGTTGCATAAGTTGAACAGTAAGTTGGATGAGTTAGATAAGTTGTAAGCTGAGTTGGGTAAGTTGCATAAGTTGAACAGTAAGTTCGATAAGTTCGATAAGTTGAACAGTGAGTTGGATGAGTTGGATAAGTTTCATCCAACTTACTGTTCAACTTATGTAACTTACCCAACTCAGCTTACAACTTATCCAACTCATCCAACTTACTGTTCAACTTATCGAACTTAACGAACTTATATTTCAACTTATGCAACTCATCCAACTCAGCATGCAACTTATCCAACTCATCGAACATTTCGTATAACTTATCCAACTCATCGAACTTACTGTTCAACTTATGCAGCTTACCCAACTCAACGTATAACGTATGCAACTCATCGAACTCAGCATGCAACTTATCCAACTCATCAAACTCAGCGTATAACTTATCCAACTCATCCAACTCAACATGCAACTTTTCAAACTCATGGAACTCAGCGTATAACTTATCCAACTCATCGAACTTACTGTTCAACTTATGCACCTTATCCAACTCATCGAACTTAACTTATCCAACTCATCGAACTTATTCTTTAACTTATCCAACTCAGCGAACTCAACATGCAACTTACCCTACTTATCCAACTTAACATGGAACTCAGCGTATAACTTATCCAACTCAGCGAACTCAACATGCAACTTACCCTACTTATCGAACTTAACATTCAACTTAGGTTACTCAACTTACTGAACTCATCGAACTTAACTTAAATATTAAGACATATTATAAAGTATGATATCCTATGTTCCCCAACCTATATGCTAACTATTATAACTCATCCAACTCAACTTACATTGTTTAGTATCCATGAATAGTTCGCCCTACACATCAGCTACTATTTGTTATATTAAATGCAACTATAACAACTTATCCTACTCAACTTACATCTTTGATCATCCCGTATGGTATAAGTATCTTCAAATATATAAGGAATATAACGGGCCACAGTATAAATACGGTAAGCTGCAAGCTGAGCTAGATGAGTTAAGCTAAGCTGAGAATTCGTTGCGTTTTTTATATGCATACTTTTTGTCCCTATGTGCTGAGCATGATGAGCTGAGTAAGTTGAGCTGAGTTGAGGTGTGACGCTGTACCTTTCAATTGTGTAGATATTCGGGACCGGGAGTATGAAGTATAAGCCTAATTTTTGTATTCTCTCTATAATTGATCATAATCGTTCAAAACAGTGACCTTTTAATAATCAGGATATGCTTAAAACAAACATATAGCCGTAAATTCGCCAAGACAATAGTCGTAAATTATCTATCGCGGTCAATTTGGTGGCCGTAATGTCACCAAGACATAGTCCACAAGTAACATATACTTGTCCAAAATTTGGGGGCTGCTAAAAAGGAAATATTCTTCCGAAAAATGCCGATTTTTTTTTCCAGAAAATGATTACATTCTAGAACAACGTTTCTCACAAATGTTTGTGAATATAATCTTTTATCGAGAATTCCATGAGAAGGCAATTTAACATATTACTATTTAAATAAAGTTCATATTACACGAAACATATTTTTCTGAAGTTGCAAACAAAATACATGATCACTATCTTGCACTATACAATTTTCTGGAATAGATGTCTGGAAAAGCTAGAGCAAACACTTTCAGTTCAACCCAGTCCAGCTGCAACCTGCAAATAGCGTAAATTATCTATGACTTAGTTCGAAATTCTCCAGGACGTAGCCGTAAAGGCAATTGACCGATAGCCGTAAATTATCGCCTCCCATATATACCTTGTTAACCGGGTGTGAGGTTAGACGCCTGTAAAACCGGTTTAAGCCCGCCAGTAACTTTGTGTTACTTATCTTTCCAAGGCGATACTTCTGTGGTGTTTTTTTTTTTTTTTTATGTCTTGGTGTTTTAATTTTTTTTTTTTTGCTATTGGTTTTCATAGTTTTAGTTAAATTAAGGTAACTGAGTGGCCATCTTTTTGGAAAATAGCTGCTCATTCGACTTACGATATGTTTCATGGTATAAGTACTTGATTGTTAGTTTGTTTTTTCCCACCTCGGTTTTTGGAGTGGGAATCTTTTTCTGATTGCGCCTTTTCCTGATCTTTGCCTACTTGTACCTTTTCAACTTTTGTAGGGCCTTGTCACACTGTTTCGTCCAACGGAACTTTTTACTTTTCTTTGTCAATTAAATAATTCGTCTTATCATGTCCGAAAAGCCTTTTATTTGACGCCTGTAAAAGCTTCCCATACCTACCAGTGCACGTGCTTGTGTTGGATTTTCAGGGGCAGCAAACTGCAAAATCCTAGCGACATTATCGGGGCTCGGAAGGACACCCTCGGCTGAAATGATATGGCCAAGGAAGTGGGCTTGTTCGGCAAAAAGGTGACACTTGGACGCTTTCAATTTTAAGCCCGCTTCTTCTAAACGACTCAATGACAAGTCAACCCGGTCGGTATGCTCTTGAAATGTGTCGGCAAACACAATGATGTAATCCAAGTATACCAAACAACTTACCCAATTCAAACCGTGTAGAATGCTTTGAACACAGCGCTGAAACGTGCCACTCGAATTTCGCATACCCATCGGCATGGTACAATGCTCATAGAAACCATACTTGGTGATAAAAGCAGTCTTGGGAATGTATTCCTCTTTCACATGGATCTGATGGTACTAGTTGGTGACATCAAATGTACTGAACTGTTGCTGTTGCAGGTGCAAAGCTGTTGAACAGTATGATGAAGCATTACGTCCCACTCCCTGAAAAGACTGACGATATCCGCCATTTTGAGAATAGGGACCACGCCTTTGATAAACCCCTTGAGTACCATTACCTTGCTGGTTGAAGTAATTGTGATTTCCCCTGCCTTGCTGTTTTTGAGGACAGTCTCTGGAATAAAGGCCCATTAGGTCTAAAAAGGTCCAGTGCCTTTTATTCTGTAACTGCTTCTCTAAACTGTCAACCTTGTCCTGCAACGCCTTTAATGTCTTTTCTAAATGTTCATTGGGTGCAGGCCCAGATTTCTCAGATTGCTCACCCGATCTGTCACTAGGGTCTGGTTTATCTGTCACTAGGTCTGGCCTTTTCCAGCTCTGCGTGCCTTACTTTTTCGCTTCCGTTTAGTCTGCTTTTTCCTTGTATTCAGGTCCCTCCCCTTCATCGTCGCTGTCTTCATAGTCAGTGGTCGCAAAGCTCACGGCACGAACATTTCGCTTACCTCTTCTCTCATAACTTCCATCAGTCATCAACGGATGGTGGCATGTTTCCTGAAAATCTACAACCTGATATACAGCTTCATCAATATCTCTCGGTTCCTTAACATACTCAACCTGAAACCTTGCTTTTTCATCAAATAGGCCATCCAAAAATTTTCTTAGTAAATCCTCATCTCTATTTGCATGTACTTTTATCATACAACCTTTTTAGTTCAGCTGCATACTTCTCCATGGACTCGCTTGACTTCTGGACACGATGGCTGAACTGGGCACCATACGTTTTCTTTGTTACTACAATCCTGAATCTGCTATTTAACTCAGACACCAGTTGCGTAAAGTTAGCACGTACTTCATGTCTTAATTGGCCAAATACAAACTCACCTGCTGCCATCTGCAGTCTAGGCAGAATCTCATCTAGGCGGTCTTCTTCACTCCAATTTCTCCGGTCAGCCACCTCAGTGAACCTATTGAACCAAACATTCCAGGGCTCTTTACCTGTAAATTTTGGCAACTTTGTTGTCTCCCTTTGTTGCGCAGCATCTCTATTAAATGACTGACGGTTAGTGGGGGTACATGCCACTGTTTTCGTCTGAATCTGAAAATCCTGACCTATACCTTTGACGCCTCATAGGCTAATGGCCAGT
The DNA here is from genome assembly GCA_964017185.1 of Rugalucina vietnamica. Lineage (NCBI taxonomy): Eukaryota > Metazoa > Mollusca > Bivalvia > Lucinida > Lucinidae > Rugalucina > Rugalucina vietnamica. Next base: position 27,305,342 of record OZ024879.1, read on the forward strand.
AGGGCAAACCCCCCCCCCGGGGGGGAATTTTCTGCACCATGATTTTCTGAAAGTATAGTGAAAAAGCTATCAAATCCTGTTTTCTGCCCTCTGGAAGTGGAAGCGTTTGCGTTTTATGCTATGTTTTATTATATGACCTGATACCATCTTTTGTATAGAAATAATGGGGGTAGGCGTAGAAAATCGATCATACCTCTGCTGTTACTAATCCTAGACCATTGAACTTGGTCTTTTTTTAAAGCTTAGACATAGCCCTTTCATTCTATGATAAGTAATGCAAAATATCTACTTTGCATATTCATGAATATTAATGAAAACGGTAGAAAATCATTAAAAACCCTTAAGTTTACTCATTTCAGGCCTAAACTATAGTTGTGACACATTTATATTGCACCATTCAGACATATTTCATAAATTTATTGTTGTCATGTGAAAATTGTCTCATTTTTATATTCATGAATATTAATTAAAAAGTAAAAAATCCTGGAAAATAGGGTGTATACATATAGTATCATTTGTACCCGGGCTGTTGATAAGCATGGAACACTAATGTGAAATCAGATGAATGCTATGGTCATGTTCTATCACCCTTATACATATAAAACATGTATTTAAGTATATAAGGCTCATCTAATTTTTGATTCATGAATATTAATGAAAACTAGAAATCGCAAAGAAATAATGAAAAAAAAAATGAACTGATATACCTACAGAATGACTCGTATCTGATTATTTCTGTTATTTTCATATTTTTGTGTATAGAATATGATCCTATCAATCAATTGATACCAATTTCAGTTCTCTAGAGCTTTTGGTTTCTGAGATACTGTCAATTCTATTGGTATATTCCCTTCATTTGTCTATGTTTTTTCTCTTATATCTAAAGTTTTCTTAAATTTTGGCTACAAGATAATGAACTTTTTCCTATATCTTATTATATAATCATAAATTGTTGTCATATCTATCATTTGATACCAATTTCAGCTCTCTAGGTTTTTTTGTTGTTTAGATATAAACGTTTCCGTTGGTATGACCCCTCTATTTTTCTGTGTTTTTATCTAATTTTTAAAGTTCTTGTCAATATTCGAACAATAAGAAAGTCTAATTATTCATTTATCATATTATATGATTATAAAACATTATCATAGCAATCATTTGATACCAATTTCCTCTCTAGAGCTTTTGGTTGCTGAGTTATTAACCTTTTCATTGGTATACCCCCTCCATTTTTCTGTGATTTTTCCCTCAAATTTAAAGTTTTATCAATATTCGAAAAACAAGAAAGTCAAAATGTTTGTGTGTCTTACCACATGGTTACAGAACATAATCCTAGCAATGATTTGATACCAATTTCAGCTCTCTTTAGCTCTTGGGTCACCGAGATATTAACAATTTTACTGGTATACCTCCTTCCTTTGGCAGTGATTTTTCTGCTATAACTTATGTTTTCTTAAATATTTGAGCAACAAGAAAGTAAGCTTGCTTATATATTTTATAACATGATTGTAGAATATTGTCATAGCAATCATTTGATACCAATTTCAGCTCTCTAGGACATAGGGTTGCCGAGATATAAACATTTACATTGGTATACCCCCTCCGTTTTTCTTTGAGTTTTATCTAATATTAAAAGTTCTCATCAATATTTGAACAACAAAAAAGTTTGATTATTTATATGTCTTATCACATGACTATAGAACAATATCATACCAATCATTTGATACCAATTTCAGCTCTCTAAAGCTATTGATCACTGAGATATTAGCAATTGTATTGGCATACCTCCTTCCTCTGGCAGTGATTTTTCTGCTATATCTTATGTTTTCTTAAATATTTGAGCAACAAGAAAGTAAGCTTGTTTAATAATCTTATTACACGGTTATAGAATATTGTCAATGAAATCATTTGATACCCATTTCAGCACTCTAGAACATTTGGTTGCTGAGATATAAACGTTTATATTGGTATACCCCCTCAATTTTTCTTTGATTTTTATCTAATATTTAAAGTTCTCATCAATATTCGAATAACAAGAAAGTTTGATTATTTATATTTCTATCACACAATTATAGAACATTATCATACCAATCATTTGATACCAATTTCAACTCTCTAGAGGTGCTGAGATATTAGCAATTTCATTGGTATACCCCCTTCTTTTGACAGTGATTTTTCTCTTATATCTTAAGTTTTCTTAAATATTTGAGCAACAAAAAAGTCAGCTTGTTTATATATCTTATTACAAGGTTATAGAATATTGTCAACGCAATCATTTGACACCAATTTCTGCTCTCTATGGCTTTTGGTTGCTGAGATATAAACATTTCCATAGGTATACCCCCTCCAATTTCTGTGATTTTTCTACTATATTTATTGATTTCATCAAAAGTCAAACAGCAAAAAAGTCTGATTGTAAATGTATCTTATTTCAGGGTTTTATAATGTTATCATAGCAATTATTTGTTATAAGTTTCAGCTCTCTATGGCTTTTGGTTGCCGAGATATAAACATATCTGTAGGTATACCCCCTCCATTGTTCTGTGATTTTTCTCTTCTATTGAAAGTTCTTATCAATATTTGAACATCAAGAAAGTCAGATTCTTTCTGTTTCTTATCACATGATTATAGAACATTATCACAACAATCATTTGAAACACATTTCAGCTCTCTTAGAGTTTTTGGTCACTGAGATATTAGCAATTTGGTTTGGTATACCCCTTCCATTATATGTTTCTTTTCTAATACCTGAACTTCTTTTTAACATTTGAGCATTAAGATAACCAGTTGTTTACATATCTTATAACATGATTATAAAACATTGCCAAAGCAATCATTTGATAACTATTTCAGCTCTCTATGTCTATCAGTAGCCAAGATACATGTGGTGTACCACAATAATTTTATCTGCTTATTAGGGGTGGGGGTGATCACTCATATGGACATTAAAGTGATCCTCTGACCAAATTGGCACCCATGAGCATTTGGTCTAAGGTTGCAAGGTACATCCTACAACCCACTCAAACCCTTAAATGGCAATAGAGTAAATTTTGATTTTCATCATTTTCATTAATATTCATGATCATTTTCATTAATATTCATGAAAATACAAATGAGAAAATTTTCATTAAGGTCCATGGCGTCAACAAATTTGTCAAATAGTATTATTGGTACAATAACAATGAGTCACAATGATAGTTTAGGCCTGAAATTTGTTTTTATGGGGATAATTAATTTTTAAATGTTTCGTTTTTCATTTTAATGTTTTAATGAAAATTCATGAATAAGCAAATTAGATATTTTCCATTACTTATTATTGGATAAAAGGGCTATGTATAAGCATTAAAATGAGACCAAGTTCAATGGTCTAGAATAAGAAACAACTGAGATATCTTCAGTTTTCTATGTGTACCCCCATTATTAAAACGCAAAAATTGAATATTTAGGGTAATATAATGAAACATAGCATAAAACGCAAACGCTTCCACTTCCAGATGGCAGAAAACAGGGTTTGATAGCTTTTTCAATGTACTTTTAGAAAATCATAGTGTAGAAAATTCCCCCTGGGGGGGAGGGGGGTATGGGTAGCTAGAAGACTATCATCCTGGGTCCAGGCATACTCACTCTTTCAGTTCTATCAGATTGAATACATGTAGGTGCTGGAGTTACCTGCCCTTGAGATTGCCTCCTCTGTACTTCTTCAAGCACATGGTTAATATTCTGACTAATAGCCCTGTTTGATTCTTTTATAGTATTTACCAATGCCCTAGTCATTTCTTTCATCGCCGCGGTAACCTCATTATTTTCTCTTACCCTGGGTCTTGGGACATCGCCAATGGCCTGCTCATCATTGTCTGTACCAGCGCCGCCCAAAACCTGTTCATCCCTGGGGTCTGCATCCCTGTCTACCTGCAAAGCTAAATCTTCACGAAGCGCTGAAGGCTGCCCAAAATTCGTGTTTTCTCTACGTGTATTTTCACCCTTCCTAGCACCCATGTCAGATTCATCACCACCGTTATGCTCATTCTCTAAAGCACTCAAAGTTCTATCACTCCCACTGCCTTCCCCTTCAACCTCTGCGTCTCTCCTATTTAAGTTTCTCCTCTTTATGACCTGAATTTTATTATGAATTTTGAATTGACCTATATTATAGGTATATATGGAAATGAGAAAGTTGATAAGAACGCTAAAGAATCGTTAAATCTAGAAGAAACCGTTTTTAAAATTCCTTATGTCAATTTTAAACCTTTTATTAACGAGTACATCTCTGACAAATGGCAAACAATCTGGAACGGAGCGAAGTTTGATAAATTGAGGGAAGTCGAACCGATCGTTAAACGACCAAAAGCAATTCATAAACTTTCGAGACGAGAAGAAATCGTTCTTGCTCGTCTCCGAATTGGTCATACAAGAATAACACATTCCCACTTATTAAAGCGAGAAGATGAACCTAAATGCATTGGCTGTGATACACCATTCACAGTTAAACACTTTCTTTTAGAATGCACTGACTTTGCAGCAGAGCGAATTTCTTGTTTTCAAGCTAATAACTTGAAAGAATTGTTCAAAGATGTACCCGTTGGAAAGATTTTATCATTTCTTAGGCAAGTAAATCTGTTTTATAAAATATAATTTTTAAATCACCAATCTTATTATTTCATATATCGTTTCTTTACAACGACATTTATATCTTACTTAGTGTTACTTTTTAATACGAGTTCAATATATTTTAACGTTTTACCTTGTTAGACGCTAATGACCCATCAGGGTTGATGCGTCGTTAAACAACAAACAAACAATCAATATATTATAAAATTTATTTTATATCATTTTTATCGCTCCATCTAATTCTTAGGTTTGCATCACTGGATCTGTACTTTATCTCAACTTGGCTGTCTCTATCTGTTATCTGTAGCTTTTCTGTAACTCTTCACTGTAGACATGACAAATCCCACTTGTCTTACACCATAAATATGCAAGGTCACAGGGGTCAAGGTCACTAGTGTATTACATTCACCGCTATAAACCAGGCAGGAGGGGGAAGATATGTCCATGCGCTCAGGGATGTCTGTAATCTCGGATTCTGTATAACCAGTTTCTGGCCATTGCCTCTATTTGATCATAGCTTCTATAAGCCATTGCTTTCTTTCACCTATGCTTTGCGCCATTGGACTTATCATCGGTCAGGGTGAGTGTAGATGGAGCGATACCAGTACTAGTTTATTTATGAAGGAGTAACTGACCACTGTATGAGACGGTAATGCATATATTTTGAATGAGAGACGGCAAAGAGAGAAGGGATAACTAAGGCGTATTTCAGTTTAATAAAAATATTAAAAAAAAAAAAAACCTTTACTCTGATTTTGTTCCCTTCATATTTAACCCATAAAGGGTTTTATGTATAACTCTCTTTTTCATCTCAAGCGGCACCAGAGTCTGTATAGAGTTCTCTCCCCTTTTCCTAGCCCCACTGCTACGATTTGTATAGGTACTATAGACCATTCTCTCCACTCGCTATTCTTAACCTCTCGTACTGTTTCTGTCTGTTTCTTTGTTAAGGGTCATTCAAGGTCATCATGAGGTCATGGCAAGGTCAAGGTTATATATCAAGTTGACCACATCTTAGTGGAAGTCATAAGATCTGATTTAACCCGAAACGTGCACATAATACATGTACGTATAAGTATTAAAAATCTCTTAAAATTCTTTAAACCTTATGATTTGATAAATTTTAAATGGGGTCTGAGCCGACATAACTTATGCATAGCACCGAAGAAATATTTATTTAATCTGAGAAAAGTAACTGTAAGAAAATTTCTTATAAAATACTAGCATAACTAGTGTATGCTGGAAGTCTCAGCATAACTGAAACATGGTCCAGTGGCCTTTACTTAGTTCAAACTTAAGCTTGCTTTTAAAGGAAAATTATTTAAACTACACTATGGAAAGTATGTCATATTAGATTAAATGTAACAGCTTGAAACATGGAACTTGTTCAACGAGAAAGAAGTAAAACATTAACTTAGATCCATCTCTCAGGCCGCCCCATGCTCAGCGTCCACGCTGACATGCTTCTATAGTCTGTTTCGCGAAAGGCCCACGGCGTGTATACAAGGTCGAGCACCGCGCCACCGTTGCAATGTTCCGATCGATCGTGAAAGGAGCCTGAGGGAGCCTGAAAGTCTAGATCTAATAAAATATAACAGAAATATTCAAAGATTAAGAGGAAGAGTAAAATCAAACAGCAACATATTCAGAACGTCAACATCAACCACACACCAGCCTCCATGCTTACTTCTCTCTTCTCTCTTGGCTGTTAATCCAAATTATTAGAACTGAAAATCCTCTAGAATTATTCACACACAGACTCTGGCTTTTCGTTCGAGAACTACTGAGCAGAAGGCCGTGAAAAGGATACAGTTTTTTTTATATACCAGCGATTTCGTGGCGTTGGTTGATTCTGGTCAATTTTACTGTACAATCGGGGCAGAACGTGCTAATTTGCATATTAGTCGGCAAGAGCTTTTTCCATGGAAAATATGAAATCTTTGCATAGTATGAAACCCGAAGAAGGTTATCTTTGATTTAGAAAACAATTAAGTAATTATTTTATGAAGTATCTCTGGTCAAAAGTCTGTCTAAAGAGCTGGAAAATCTTGCCTTTCTTATGTTACCGTAAAGTTGGTCATCTTATCGGAACAGCCAAATCGGGATCAGCCGACGCTCAACTGTCATGGCCGCCAGATTTCGCGGAATGTGTCAAACAAAATGTTTCCAACTCTTATTCTTTAAATGGATGGATTTAGACATCAAAGCTGAAGTAGGTTGATAGAGTCTAGCGAGGATTAATTGTCTCTGCAGGTAATTTGCATGTAAAACTTGTAAAGACATGTTGTGGCGTCGTCGATATACATGTATTTGTCATGAGTTTTCGCGACTATCGTATTTAAACAATCATTTGTCAACAAGAGCAAGCTGTTTCTGACCCTTTTAGTCATATTCATCATCAATAATCATCATCACAGACAACAAAAACGCTCATCAATCACCATGATCCATCACCACTGCTATAATCTATCATTGTCACACATCATCATCATAGTACATCATTGTCAACCATTCCCATCACAATATTCCATTACATTGGGCACATCATCATCAAACCTAGGAGTCTATCATCAAGAATCATCATCTTAACCCATTCTCACACATCACTATATACTGTCATCACCACGGCACTTTACCAGTAAGCTGTGCACACTCATCAACAAACATCACCAACAACACGTAGAGCTGGGAATTTCGCATCTGGTCTTTAAGTAGGAAGATAATCACCTGGGGTGACACTCAGAATTTGACCGGCTTTTCATCAGAAGATAGATAGAGGCGCATTTACGCAGTCAAGCCTTGCACAGTCATGAACATGGTAAAATCGAGATAAATTATGCTGCTTTATCGACTATCACCATGATCATAAGGCATACCCTACAACATATTTAACGTACATGTAGTATATCAAAATCATGCGAGATTTGAATGAGTGCTTTACGCTACATATTTGAGAAACAAAATGCATACATTGTAAAACTTGCAAAAAAACATGCATTTGTTTGGTTTTCTCAGTTGTAGGGAATGAACTTCCTGTGCTTCATTGCATCAACAATAAATTTTGCAAGATAAATAGAGTGGTTGACAATAATATGTCAGCTTATTAGGGTCATCCAACAATAGAAAATTTAGTTCTGATTCAGTCGCGTTAGTGATAAGGGTTTGCCTGAGATCATGGTAGCATGAACATTTAAACAAAAAGTGGATCTCATCTTTTGTCTCATTTAAATTACAAATAGTGCATACTCTGTCCTGGACGTTTAAAAAGGTACAAGTAGGCAAAGATCAGGAAAAGGCGCAATCAGAAAAACAAACCCGAATATCTCCCAGTTTCTACTCTAAGGGGTAAAATACCGCCCCTGAATTGAGCAAGATGTGATTTTTCAAGTTTTGTTAAGTTACCAAATATTTTTCCGTGCCGTATACATATTTGAATTCTCTATATGTGCTTAGCTTCGAGACAGTTTGTAATTGTTTGACCAATCAATCATATGAATGTTCAAAAGTTGATTTTCAATTTCTTCTAAATCAACGGGAGTTTTGTCATAAAAATTAGTCAGAAGATCCACTTTGGTTAAAATAGTTTTAACATCTGAGCACCAGATTTTTCCGCCTAGTAACACAAAATAGTCATACTCAAAAACTTTCTTAGTCAGCCTATTCTCATTCATTTTGATAAGTTTATTCCACAAACGTAAGATATTAATCCAACGCCTGCTCGATGAAACCATCCAGCCCATGTCGCCAGTAAGTGCCAAAATAGGTGTGAATCTATGTACACCCATTAAATATCGTATTGCCCGATTTTGAATCATGTCTATTTTATAAAATGATTTGAAACCCCAAACTCCAGAAAAATAGTCCAGTACAGGCACAACACATTTATAGTACAGTTTACTATAAGTTTTGTAACCACGTCTTTGTAAAACTGAATTTTCGAAATGACAGCACCTAGAGCTCTACCTCCCGCTTTTGAAGAGTTTCTGCTATAATAGTAAAGTCCATGTGTTCATTAAGATGTACCCCAAGATATCTATAAACTGACGCATACTCAACAGTTTTGTTACCAGCTTTAAACTCAAGACACTCTACGGTTCTTTTCTTTGTTCCTAAAATGCATTACATTTGTTTTGGAAACATTTATTATAAGTCGCCATTTTCTGCACCAGTCATCGACAAAATCTAAAAGACCTTGCATATGTCAAACAGCAGACTTTGTTACCACCAAATGCAACACCCTTATTCAAATGATTTAACCCGCTAATAAGATCAGTTATGTAATATACAAAACTTGTTGGCGAACTGGGATCACTTTGTCGTACACCTTACGACACAGGAAACCAGTCTGTCAACATCCCATTAAGCTTTACACATGCTGAAGTATCAGAAAGTATTGATGTAACGGAGTTATAAAATTTCCCATTGATTCCATTTGATAATAATTTAAACAACAACACATTTCTGTCAACATAATCAAATTCTTTTTGAAAATCTATGAACACTCCAAATGTATCCTCCTTTTGAGAAAGTCTGTTTCTAATCAGAGTGCATGCAGAATATACATGATCTTCACATGATCGCTGTCGACGGAAGCCATTCCGCTCTTTCGTCTTCCAAATGATTCAAAAACCTGTTGTTTAATACTATTGAATACAATTTACTCACAACTGACAAAATACTTATTCCGCGAAAGTTCAATGGAATACGTTTATCTTTCGTAAAGTCTTTCGGGATTGGAGATATCATAGCTTTTTTCCAAATTCTTGGTAAAATCCCTGTAACAACTTGGCGCCTGCTGATCATGGAAATCACTAGTTTCATGCGTGCTTTAGCTGGTACCCTGTCCCACTTCCCCAGAAGAACTAGGTAAAGCTTGTGAGTATTGGACACGGCTGGTTACCGGTTTTAAACTCGTTTTTGTTTATTTTTTGGTGTTTTAAATTTTTGTGCTGTTGGCTCCTTATGTATGTTTTCATATTGTTAGTTAAGTTTAGGTAACTGAGAGTGGCCACCTATCGAGGAAATAGCTGTACATTCGGCTTACGATATGTTTGCATGACATTAGTACCTGATTGCCCTGATTGTTAATTTAGTTTTTCCCATCTCGGTTTTTGGAGTGGGATTTTTCTTTTCTGATTGCGCCTTTTCCTGATCTTTGCCTACTTGTACCCTTTTTAAACACCTTCCATCCTGGACAGTAAACTTTAACTTTAAGCAGCTTTGTAGAGCATAATCTTGCAATAGCCCAGCAGAGATTTTTTATTTCTGCATTCAGATTGTATTTTGTTGTCATTTAATATCTTGTGGACCACGTAAACTCACACCAAGCCTTAACTTTCTGATTTCCCCCATATATTTGCATATTAAAGTGACCAGATGATTCTAAACTGTGTTTTCTTGATATATTCTTAGGCGCCGAGGCCATTGAACCACTTTGCAACATTTCTTCTCTGTCATTATACTGGTACATTACCATACTGGTAACATGCTTACCAAACCATCAAATGTACACTCGGAAAAGTCAATGCATCAATGGCGGACTGGGTAATATAAATAATGGTATAAATACACTGCGTTTCTTTCACTGACATCTTGTGCAAATGAACTGATAATCCTTTGAAGGTCATGATAGCTTATGCATAAACCTAAATTGTTCAAAATTATTGTTTTATGATAGACATACACAGATAGTCTACTGTGCTGGGGTATTCTAAAATAAACTCATTTTTTGCCTATTTCGTCGTTATTTTACACGTTACATCAATTGTATGCGGTATTATGGATAAAGATTGCAAAAGCCTAATTGAAATATATTTTGCATATTTTCATGCGCTTTCTTAAATGCGGTGAAAAGATGGAATTTTCAATAAATTTGAAATCATGTTTCTATTAAACTACCTGTCTGTACCTCTTTACCTGTAAAAAGGGTGTGACTTGTTGACAATTGTATATTCTAACACACCCTTTCTATAGAAGCCAATCGTAAAGTGCAGTGATACATTGAGGTATAAATCACTGGGCGGGTTAGCGTGACGTTACTTTGCGCCGTTTCGACGCCATTTTGATTAAATAATGACGTCAGCTATCCCATAAGTCATGTTACCTTGACGTTAGACGGTGTAACGTCATTTCAACGCGTTCAAAACGTATCAAACATATGTAAACATTTGCGGTACAGTCAAACGTTTGGTGGGATTTCTTCAGTGCAATGGTGGAAAAGTAAAAAAAAACTGAAGGTATAAAATGATTTTATTCCATTTATTGTGTGTTAGAATCGAAATAGATCAGCTCTAGTGCGTGAATTGTTGAATAATATATCACTGTTTGTCGGTCAGTTGTACGCAGATAAATCACTCGCGCTGCGCGCTTGTGATTTGCTCTGCTTTACAACTGACCTCCAAACAGTGATATATTACTCAACAAATCACTACTAGAGCTGGTCTATTTCTTAATTAAAGGTTTACTGCTACCTATATAGAGGATATTTGCTTTTTTGAGGTGAATACCAAATATATTTCATCGAGTGAGTTGAAAACATCAGAATTTTCACGAGTGCGCAGCACGAGTGAAAATTTTTATGTTTTCAACCCACGAGATGAAATATATTTGGTATTCACCGAAAAAAAGCAAATTTTCTTTTTATTTTATACAATACACAGGCATTTTCCAATTCACAAGGCAGGCGGTGAAAATGCAAAAAACAAAAATTTTTGAAAACATAAGTAATTTTGGTACCACATTGTTCCTTACGTTCTAACTAAGAAAATGAATACCCACACTTTATGTTTTCATTCATAAATAACGGAGTTATAGGCGTTTGAATTTCTGAAGTGAGACTTATCTAATGACGTCAAGTAAATGGAAACGTCAGAAGTAATCCAAAAAATCTGACGTCATTACAGTGAAGATATAGGCTGATATCAGTCACTAGTGACTTTTGATATCAGTGAGATTTGATATCAGTGAAATTTCATATCAATGAAAATACCAATTTTATCAAGTTTTGATATACATTGGTTTTCACTGTCAAGTATAAAATAAATTGTATACTAACCCAACATTATATTATCACGCATTCGGAATCAGTTAGCCCAGTGAAACTCTTGTTTACCCACAATAATACTTGTTTATCAGTTTTGTTTGTTTGATTTGTGGCCTAGCGTCCCAGTTAACAGCTATGGTCATGTCAGTACGTTTCCTCCATTTTATGGAACTTCTTCATAACATTTAAGAGTGTCATGGCACTTCAAAATGCGCTTGAAAGTATAACCACCCATGTTCAATGACATGTATACCCCCTAGAACCCCGATTTGATAAAGTAAAACTGAGGTATACAGGGGTGAACCTATTTTTCTTATTTTTGCTCCAAAACATAGATTGTGGGTACTCGTTTGAACCGCCTTGGTGAGGTGACGCGGTTCTAAACTGAACCACTTTTCCTGGGCATGTGGATGGTTTAAACTGAACTACTTTTCCTGGGCAGACATGAGCGATTAACCATTAATCACAGATGATCTGCATTTTTTTTGGCGTAGGCGAAAAAAATGAGGTGAGTTTATTAATGAGAAAGATGATGAGCCATTCCGTAGTTTCATCATGTTGCGGCTCAACTGTATGTGGTGGCTCATTGACACTACATCGCTAAACGTGTTCTTAGCATTCTTGTATAATACTGGTAAAAGAAGGAGTTTATCAGGTGCACAATGACTACTAAAAAATTTTCTTATATCATGTGTTACTTTCTCAATAAGAAATTTTAAATTACAGTCGATCGATCTTTTGATGGCTGATTTGGGGTTTAACATCCACCAACCGCTAAGGTGATATTTAAAAGGACTAGAGAAGCCTTGGATCTAAACCTTGACCATGTAATGCCATATTCTAACATTTGGCTACATCCCGACATGACATAGGTATCGACCGAGACTTTAACCCACATGTCAAAAATAAATGTTGGGGGAGGGGTGGTCATTTCGACAAATAAAGGAAGTAGACATATTTTACAATCTGTTAAGAGAAAACAAAGGTGCTGAATCAGCTGTGCATTTACCGCACAGCTGATTGTAACTGCACAGCTGATCGGCGCCATGCAGATTGTTTGTTTTCTGGTGCGGTGGCTCATGTTGGTTGCTCATTGGAACCAGACTACTTCTTGCATCTTTAGCTGGAAACATCAACAAAATATGACACTTATAGTATATGATTTATAAGCGACTATCGGCTGTATTCTCAACCTACACTCGAGGCATACTCCACTCATACTCATTCAGATAATCTGATCAGTCACTCGTGTGAGCGCATAACTGTTCGATTTGGTATGCACATGTCCCACTCACACTCAAACTCAACTCAAATTTCGAGTGAACGTTGAGTGAAGGCGACACCTCCCTCGAGCGCTACTCGAAAATTTTCGGACCCTTATTTCGTCACATTTTCTTCGAAAAAGCCCAATAATAGCAGATTACATACATCACCCGGACCAAGCTTTACGCTCGGGACAAATCTTTTCTTGAGAGGGGTCGCGAATTCTAGAACAGATTTCGATTTTCCCAAGGCATGTCATTTGCGACTATTTTGAATATGTATATATGTAAAGCAATGATCCATATTTTAGGTGAGTGGTCAACATTGTACATCCAGATACAGACAAATTTGAGCCTTTGTGCTAGATATCGCTGTCAGACTCACCCCCTCCACCTTACGCACACCCATCTACTCACCTACCCATTCCCCACAGAGAGAGAGAGAGAGAGAGAGAGAGAGAGAGAGAGAGAGAGAGAGGAAGACAAATATAACAACAAACAAACAGATCGAGAGAGAAGAGAGAGAGAGAGAGACTTACTGCAGTGACATGTCTTTAATTTGCTTTACTTATTCTTGATACAAAAGTGGTTTGCAGTGAAGGTTGGATTTTTAATGTTTTTCAGTATAGAGATTATTACCTGTCACACAGTATTAATTATATTCATTGAGATTATTCATGGGTAAAATAGTAGTAAAATTAAAGAAGTTCCATCACATTTCCAAGAGACTGGGGCTATAGGTTCAGCACCATTTAAAGCCAAATTAAAAGACTAGTTAGGCTTTTGATGTTTATATTCACAGGCATAATTTTGTTGTGAAATATTTATTGTACAAAATTTAAAAAAAGAAAAATCAAGGTTATTTTCAACCCTAATAGTATAATAACATGTTGGGGTGTCTTGATAGCAGTTTATATTATATATAGTATAGCAAATGATATATTTTGAGCAAGGTTCGGTATTCTCTCATTTAATGCTAATACTGGAACCTGAACTGTTTTCTGCATTTTCTTGTAGTTTAACTCTTCCACTTTCTATGACTTTATCTGAAATATCAATATTTTCATTCAGAATAAAAGCTACTAGGTTGTACAGACTATTAGGAATCAGGTTTTCTGCTTGTTTATAGTCCACTGACCACGTATCAGAGTATTCACCTTTATCATCACTTTTTATTTGCTTCAAGTCACTCTTCAGTCTGACTGAAGCTTCAAACATAATTTTATTCATTCTTTCGGTATTTTCTACACTTTTATCAACACCGTGTCCATCAGTATAAGGGGTGTCCGAGTCATGCTTGAAATAACTCAATAACTTATGATAATTACATGATGTTTAATCGTATGGTATGATAATAAGACACGAATAAAGAAACTTAGTTAATGACCGCGACGTTACAGCTTGGGTAAAGTCCTGAAAGCCATCTTAACTAAAGGTCATCGTAAGTCATTTTACTTCTGTATCAAAGCAGCAACACAGATCTCGCGAATGTAACCCTTTAATATGGTTGAGATTCCCACACCAAGATGACAAAGTTAGACACCTTTATCTTTGATAGTCTAAGATTTATAGCATTCCAGAATTTTTCTTAAGATCACCTTAAGCTTAAGATGGCTTTGAGTTACCAACCCCAGTATTATAATATAAAAGTATATTACATATCTCCCCTTCTTTAACAAAGAGAAATCATTTAAAATTTAAGCATAACCGATTGCTCCTGAACCAAGCCGAATATTCAAAATTAAACATGATTCTCAAGTAGCATCTGTTGCTATCAAAGGAGTGTTGACTATATGACCTGTATATGCCTATACTTTAGCGGCCCATAACACTGATATTAAGCTTCAGATGCTAATCCTGTAAACTGAGGACAATAGTTCCATGTCTTATGAAGAGATATGTGTTAAGATATTTACAAATTCTGTCATCATTTTGTAGAAATTTAGGTTTCCATGGGGTTGGGGGGGGGGGGGGGGGGCAAAATTTCATGACTACAAAAAGGTAGAAATTTTGTTTTTTCTTGCATGGTGACGATTGTTGTTATTAATGTTTGTATTTTAGAGCATTCAGTCCATAGAAACATGCATGAATCATGTAAGAATTCACAGAAAATGTTTAAATATTTCCAGTATGAAATATTGTTAGGAAAACTTTTAGGAGGTACCTGTATAGCACATCTGCATAGTGAATATTAGATTACCATATATACTCTACAAATAAAAGTTGCAAAAAGTGCCGTTTCCCATCTGGAATCAGTAAAAACTCATTAAGAAGTTAAAACGCTATGTGGCTTGAGAAGCATGTTATTGCAACAAATTTGTTTTACATTCATCATGTACAATTGAATTCTTGTGGCCAAATATGTATGATAAATTCTACCTAGTTGGTCATGGCTAGTGTAGCGTAACAGACATTTACACCAGCTACACTAACACGGCTACCTATCTCCATAATTCAACAATAAAATGCATCTTCAAAAGGTCAAGCATCAAATGCACCAAAAATAGATTAATTGGACTGCACACACCATATGCTAGCCAAACCCATTAAAGTATTGAGTAAAAACCATGAACTAGTAAAATCAGATCTGAAAACCTGCCCTCACAGTATGGAAATAATAAAACAGAGATACAAATGCTATAGTTTAGAGGCCGTGCAAAAAAGGGAATATTTGTACAGTGTGTCTCCAAACTTTTGTAACACAAAATGATTGTGGCAATTAATGCTCGTTGCTCAAATGATGAAAGTTGATTCTGCAGCATCCGGTTTCAAGTTAATAGCATTCCCAATAGTGCATATTATGACCATGTTATACTATTTCATTTTTCATTACTTATAATATGTTAGCTTTGCTTGAATGAGTAGCTATAACTGTTTGTAATATTTGGGCTCTGGGTTTTGGGCTCTACAGTATCGTTCACCCCAAAGAACCAACACGCAACTTTCATATATTGTGTAATACATGGCAGCACATATGCATGCAAAAGCTTTTGTTGGTTCTCGGGGGGGGGGAACAATACTCTATAAAACTTTTTCTTAATTACTATATATTTCATACAAAAAATGATTGTTCTAGCCGAAAATCCAGATCCTGTGGCACGAAACATGGAAAAAAAAATATGTTATCCAGTAGTGCATTATTCAGGGATGTTAACCTGTGCATAAGAAGACAGATGGCCAGCTTTTTGTTTTTCCAAAAACCATAGGCATTTCTAAATAGAAATAGTCAATGCTTCTTTGTGATATGTCACTAGCAAAATACATTTGCCAAAATTCAATGTCATTATTAACAGTTTACAGTTTTCAATTCAATCCCTTTTCTATAAAAATGATGTGATTAC
Organism: Rugalucina vietnamica; assembly: GCA_964017185.1. Classification (NCBI taxonomy): domain Eukaryota; kingdom Metazoa; phylum Mollusca; class Bivalvia; order Lucinida; family Lucinidae; genus Rugalucina; species Rugalucina vietnamica. Next base: position 27,321,592 of record OZ024879.1, read on the forward strand.
TGTACCTCGTCAAACTGTCTTTCTTTTAGTCTCACCTCATGCTTGTCATCTAGTGTTTCAAAAATACATCTCAACCTTGCCTGCAAATCACGACACAGCTCCAATAAATCTTCAACTTCATCCCTAAGCCATGATACATGTATTCTGCTAATATAATGCATGTCTCCACTTTTCAAGCGTCCGTGATTTCTTCTATATTTGTTGATGAATATTTTGTCTTGCATACCATTGTCTTTGTGGTCGCGGTTTTCACTTTCTTCTGTTTTAGTGTCGGTCTTCAGTTCATTCAAATCAGATACAGCACAATTAATAAATTCTTCAGCAGCTGAAATATGTCTTCTTCTATTCCCACTTGCCTGTATCCTCCGTTTCATGTCAATAATTTCTGTCTTCTGTTGATGTATGATACTGCGAAGCTCACCTATCGTATGTTGGCATTTGCTCCATTCTTCCATATATTTGTTTAGTAAGTTTCTCCTTAAACTTTGTATTCTCTGCTTTTGTCTCGGCAAGTTCTGATTTTAAATGTATCATATCTTCTTGCATTGCATTTATCTGCTCGAATGACGCAATATTCTTTACTTGTATCGCAGTATTCTCTAGAGCTCTTTGGCCATTTGATAGGTGATTTCCGTCCAAATTTGCTTTGCTTTCTCGGGATTCACATGTATGTATTTCCATTCTTTCTGACTCCTTTAGATACCTTGCTTCTTGTAGATGACTTGATAATTTCATATGCTCGGCAAGCCTTGCCTCGAATTCTTCCTCTGCACCTTCATCGCTGCCCTCTACCTCAATGTCATCTTTTGTCAAATCCTTTTTCCAACAGTTCTGCTCCTCTTGCTTGCATTTAACACCTCTGATATCTATGCGCTTGTCGGTTTTTTGATTTACATACAAATGCGAAACGATTGTATTTCTTGCAGCTATAGCATCTTTTGCAATACGCTGGACAAAATTTATCCTTTGGATGAGCGCATGTCAATCCACAATATATACAAGTATGCATCTTGTTTCTACTCTTTCTTGCAATGTCTCTGTGCATGAGTCTCTCATACACTGTGCTTTTGACACTATTCTGCTTTTCAGCTTTGCTTAATCTAAAATGATTTGCTCACTACTGCATTCAGTTTTGCTGTTTTTGTTTTCTGTGAGCGTTCTCCTGCTTTGAATTCCGTTTTCTACCTTAGCTTGCGTGTTGTACCAGAAATCTTCTGAATTATCTACCAGCTTGTTTTATTCAAAGTCTCTCTCGTTCAATGAATAAGCTACTTATCTGGCTTCTTCTTGTCTGTAGTTTGCTTGTATCTGTGTTGTCTCTTTGCTTCTATCTGCGTTCTGTTTATTATATATTTGCCGGTCGCTCCCTCATGCGGAACCGTAAAACCCGGTCAAAAGAGGTGCCACCTGTTTGCCGTGGGTGGATACCCGTAAGCCGGAGAAGAAGATCCTGGAGGTTGAGGACAGGCCAGAGATCTTCACCTGTCTCAACACGCCTCTTTGGCCTCGGATTCGGTGTAAACGGGAGGCCGTGGAGGCTCGACACGGTCAATCGGCTGCCATGCCTTGCCCTGAGATCTCTTCTTCCTTCTAACTTTTTCAGTATCAAATGATACGCAACCGTGTTCCAAATTTCTTCATTTAATCATCCTTTTCCCTATATCTCAGAAGGCGGTGGTTTAAGGGTCAATCGACGGGCTTGTTTTTCGGTATTTCTGGGTTACTTGGGTCTAGGTTGAGAGGCAGGGTAGGTACAACGTCTGAATGTTATTTCGGTTTTCTGTATTAGACATCTGACTTAATATTCATTTGTTGTTAAAGCTTGGGTAGTCTGAAGTACTTTGGAATCTTGCACGGCGAGTATGACGGGTATGTAGCTTTGGCGCTGGAAACTGGAGAGCCGTTTCCGTATAGCGTCCCCTTGTAGGGCTCCAAGGAGGGTGAAGCGCATAGCCGTCGAGACTTAAAACTAAAAAAATGGATTCAATTGCACACAAACGACAACGACCGGACTCCGACGACGATATAGACGCTTCGACACTGTTTAGAGCACAAGAAAATTTTCCAAAGTTTATTATTATTGAGTCAACAAACAAAGAAACACAAGTTACATCACTGTCACCTTTCGTTATTGAGAAACAAATTGAATCTATGATAGGCACACCAAAATCTGTGAAGAAATTAAAAAACGGAACATTGTTAGTAGAAACAACAAGGAAAATGCAAACAGATATTCTTTTAAAATCAAAAAAGTTCTTCAATCTACCAGTACAGGTTAAACCACACAAAACTCTAAACTCTTCCAAAGGCATAATCAGAGACAGAAATCTCAAAGGAGAATCGGAAAAGAGCATACTCGAGTACTTGGAAAATCAAGGTGTTACAGCAGTAAAACGCTTCACAGTTAAAAAAGGACAAGACACGAATACACTTCTTTTAACATTTGACTCAGTTGAACCACCTAAATCTCTGAAAATCTTTTATCAAATTATTCCTGTCGATCTGTACATACCAAATCCTTTGAGATGCTTTAACTGTCAGAAATTTGGACACCATGAGGACAAATGCCCAGTTGACCCCGGGTCAGTCTGTGAAAGATGTGGTATGGGAAACCATGACCATCATACAAATCACTGCAAAAACCCCACAAAATGTGTCAACTGTGGCGGAGCGCATCTATCACGGTCAAATGAATGCGAAACATGGAAGAAGGAAAAAGAAATCATGCGATTGAAGATAACAAAGAACTTGACATATCTTGAAGCTCGAAAACAACTTGAACAGAAGCCTGAATTTAGTTTCTCACATACAGTCAAATCACTTGCTGCCAAACCAGAAACCAAAACAGCTGCTACACAATACAGTGTCGAAGACTGTAAGATTACAGAGAGTTCAAAAGTTCTCATTGCGAGGAAACCAAACAGAAACAATAATTCTCAAAATCAGAACGTAACATCAAGCAAATCTCTGTCAGAACAAGCCAAAGTTAGTTCAAAACCAAACCAACCTAGTACAAACGCAAAACCACATTCTGCATCCAGTAGGGTGCAGAAGGGATCAGATGATCCCGTCCAACAGTATAATAAATTTGGAGCTCTGGCTAATGACGATGCCATGGAGATGGACGAGGTTGTCTCGCGCCCTGGTTCCCGTGGCCATCGTCCTCGGTCACCAATCACAGCTCCAAAGTAAAAGTTTTCAGTCTACATTTAAACAAAAGGTCACGCATTTAAATCTCCTCTCTAAATTATTTAATGGGTAGCAAATATAAAATAATACAATGGAACTGTCGAGGTGTAAAAAGGTACAAGTAGGCAAAGATCAGGAAAAGGCGCAATCAGAAAAAGATTCCCACTCCAAAAACCGAGGTGGGAAAAAAACCAAACTAACAATCAGGTACTTATACCATGAAACATATCGTAAGCCGAATGAGCAGCTAGTTCCCAATAGGTGGCCACTCAGTTACCTTAACTTAACTAAAAATATGGAAACATACATAAGGCGCCAACAGCACAAAAAATTTTTATACACCAAAACATAAAACAAAAAAGAACCACCACAGAAGTATCGACTTGGAACGATCAGTAACACAAAGTTACTGGCGGGCTTAAACCGGTTTTACATGGCCATAACCTCACCCTCAGCTTCTGCAGTGGTTCATAACATTTAGTTAGTTATTCGGTCCTCGTGGTGAATCTCTAACTAGTCAATGAATCATCAAGAACAAACAAATAAATCATGATGAACATCCTGATGAATCAAAAACCAGGACTCACAGACTCACAGACAAAAACCACGTTTTGAAGAACTACTACTTCTTTTGTCACTACTTAGACCTTCTGTTTTCTGTCTTCAAGAAACTTTCCTCAAACCTAATGACACGTTTACTTTGAAAGGCTTTAATATTTACAATCACATACCCTTGGATTGTCTAAGAGCATCTGGTGGAAGCTCTTTACTTGTCCATTCAACATTACCACAACGTCAAATTAAACTTAAAACGGATCTACAAACGGTAGCTGTTTCTGTTACACTCGAGAAAGAGATAACTTTCTGCTCAGTCAATATCCCTCCCTCTTATCTTTTAAAATCTGAACAACTTACTTCTTTACTTCACCCTATATGTTGGAAGGTGACTTCAATGGTCACAATGTGCTTTGGGGTTGTAATGACAATGATCCCAGAGGAGAATTAATCGAGGATTTCATCACGAAAAACGACATTTGTTTGATGAATGATAAATCTAACACTTATCTAGATTCTGGTAAAGGCACATTCTCATCCCTTGATCTTTCACTCTGTCACCCCTCTCTCTATCTTGACTATGACTGGTCTGTTTGTGAAGATCAACGTGGATCTGACCACTTTCCAATTTTGATTGAAAGCGTTCAGACTCATGATGAAGCCCATAATCCCAAATGGAAATTGAATAAAGCAGATTGGGATTTATTTCATACTTTATGTAATGAGTCTCTTACTGATACTTTTCTCTCTGATTCTTCTGATCCTATAACTGACTTCACCTCTTCTTTAATAAATATATCTGAGAAATGTATCCCCAAAACCTCGACGAACCCAAAGAAAAGTAACCCATGGTATAATGACGATTGTAAAGAAGCTATCAAACAACGGAAAGACACTTTGTCGAAGTTCTACAAGTTCCCAACGCATGAAAATTTAAATAGTTATAGGAATTCTAGAGCAAAAGCCCGTCGGACTATAAAGTCTGCAAAACGCAAATCATGGAGAACATACGTATCGAATTTGAATTTTAAAACACCCACTAAAAAGTTTGGGACATGGCTAGGAAAATATCCGGTAAATCTAAATCTGCTTCTTATCACCATCTTAATTACAATTTCAACAATGCGAACGAAACAGCTTCCACAAAACAAGATATAGCAGATACTTTGGCATCACAATTTTGTTCAAATTCCTCAACCAGTCATTATTCGGAGGAATTTCAAAAATATAAGAAAGAACAAGAAAAGACTAAGTTAAACTTTAAGTCCTCAAATAATGAAGAATACAATACTCCTTTTAATTTGGATGAACTAAAAGACGCCATCAGTAAAGCCCATGATACAGCAACAGGTCCCGACGAAGTTCACTATCAAATGTTAAAACATCTTCCACCAAAATCACTTCTTGCTCTCTTAGATATATTTAATGATATGTGGGAAACTGGAAAGTTTCCCGAAAGTTGGGAACTAGCCACTATAATACCAATTCCTAAACCTGGAAAAGACCATGCAGAACCTAACAGCTATAGACCGATAGCACTTACAAGTTGTTTTTGCAAAACTTTAGAGAGAATGATAAATGTAAGACTTGTTTGGTACTTAGAAAGTAATAACCTAATATCTCCTGTTCAGTCGGGCTTCCGTTCTGAACGAAGTACCAACGACAATCTAGTAAGACTGGAAACCTTTATTCGTGATGCCTTTGTTGCAAAAGAGCATGTTGTTGCTGTGTTTTTCGACTTGGAAAAAGCTTATGATACCACCTGTAGACATGGTATTATGCGAGATCTACATGATCTCGGAATACGAGGCAGATTAGCTACATTTATCGAAAATTTCCTTGCGGATCGTTGGATCCAGGTTCGTGTTGGATCGACTTTATCCGAAAAGTTCGACCAAGCACAGGGTGTCCCACAAGGGAGCATCTTGTCTACAACATTGTTCAATATTAAGATAAATAGCATAATGGATTGCTTGGATCCTAAAACAGATGGATCATTATATGTAGATGATTTCTGTATGTGTTACAGGTCAAAAAGTATGAGAACTATCGAAAGGCACTTACAGCAGTGCATCAGCAGAATAGAAAACTGGGCCTCACATAATGGTTTCAAATTTTCCAAGTCGAAAACTACATGTGTACATTTTTGTCAACTACGGAAAGTACACAATGATCCCGAACTTTATTTATATGGTTCTCTTATTCCAGTAGTTGAAGATTTTAAATTTCTTGGAGTTCTTTTTGATCGTAAACTTTCTTTCATTCCACATATCAAGTACTTAAAAGCCAAATGCCTGAAAGCGTTGAACTTACTGAAAGTATTATCACACACAGACTGGGGTGCTGATCGCACTGTCCTTCTCCAGCTATACCGTTCCCTCATTCGTTCAAAATTAGATTATGGATCCATCGTATATGGATCGGCAAGACCATCATATATCAGTTCTCTTGACACAGTGCATCATCAAGGCCTAAGATTAGCTCTGGGTGCTTTTCGAACATCACCTGTACAAAGCCTCTATGTCGAGGCTGAAGAGCCATCTCTATATTTACGACGAGAGAAACTTGCCCTACAGTACGCCATTAGAATTGCTGCTAATCCATCAAAATCCGACTCAAATCCACACCTTCTAAAAGAAAGTTTTCATCAACTACAATCTCAATTTATTGACTATCAATGTATTTATACTGATTGTTCAAAAGAAGAAAACAAAGTTGGTTGTGCTACTTTTACAAACGGCAATTGCAAAACATTACGTTTACCTGATGGCTCTTCAATTTTCACAGCGGAAGCTAAAGCTATAGACTTAGCTTTAGACTTCATAAATGAAAGTAACTTAAAGGACAAATTTATTATTTTTTCTGACTCTATGTCAGTTCTACAGGCCTTAAACCATACATCATCCAAAAACCCTCAAATACAAAAACTATTAATAAAACATCATACCATCTCGGAATTGAAAACAATTAGCTATTGCTGGGTTCCCAGTCATATAGGTATATATGGAAATGAGAAAGTTGATAAGAACGCTAAAGAATCGTTAAATCTAGAAGAAACCGTTTTTAAAATTCCTTATGTCAATTTTAAACCTTTTATTAACGAGTACATCTCTAACAAATGGCAAACACTCTGGAACGGAGCGAAGTTTGATAAATTGAGGGAAGTCGAACCGATCGTTAAACGACCAAAAGCAATTCATAAACTTTCGAGACGAGAAGAAATCGTTCTTGCTCGTCTCCGAATTGGTCATACAAGAATAACACATTCCCACTTATTAAAGCGAGAAGATGAACCTAAATGCATTGGCTGTGATACACCATTCACAGTTAAACACTTTCTTTTAGAATGCACTGACTTTGCAGCAGAGCGAATTTCTTGTTTTCAAGCTAATAACTTGAAAGAATTGTTCAAAGATGTACCCGTTGGAAAGATTTTATCATTTCTTAGACAAGTAAATCTGTTTAATAAAATATAATTTTTAAATCACCAATCTTATTATTTTATATATCGTTTCTTTACAACGACATTTATATCTTACTTAATGTTACTTTTTAATACGAGTTCAATATATTTTAACGTTTTACCTTGTTAGACGCTAATGACCCATCAGGGTTGATGCGTCGTTAAACAACAAACAAACAAACAAACATATTATATATTTTCCCACCCCATCCTCGTCGCCAATGAAATAACTCTATAACTTCTGATAATATCATGATGTTTAATTGTATGGTGCGATAATAAGACATGAATAAAGTAACTTAGTAACTGACGTCGCGACGTAACGCCATGTGACGTTACAGCTTGGGTAAAGTCCAGTAATATAAAATACATGTACAAGGATATTAGAATGCTCATCTGGTACAGAAAATAATTCTATTCCATGTCTTGTTTGAGTTCAATGCATGACTCAATAAGTTTACCAGCAGAAAGTGAGGCTTAACAAATAAGCTCTGACTTTTTACCATCTTGAAGCCAAAATAAGATGTCATCTCCATACTTCTTCTGTAATATTTGCTTCAGGGAATATCTGACGCCGTAGTCATAGAGATAACGTTACGCAATCAAGCGACGTTAAACTGTATACATGAGCCGTCTCATGGGAAAACCAACAATCTGCATATGCGAAAACAGGCGCAGATCAGCTTCGGGTAACCACGAAGCTGATCAGCGCCTTTGTTTTCGCTACTCGGATATTACAATTCCTCTTCTACTTAAATCCGAAAGGGCCTGTTACAGGGTAAGGGAAATTAACATGGGAGTTTGCCCACGCATGGAATTTTATGAAACTTTGTGCACTAATTGTCTTTGTTATGACTGCTATAATAATTAAGAAATAGATCAGCTCTAGCAGTGAATTGTTTAGTAATAATTCACTGTTTGGAGGTCAGTTGTAAAGAAGATCAAATCACGAGCGCGTAGCGCGAGTGATTTATCTTCTTACAACTGATCGACAAACAGTGAATGAATTATTACTCAACAATTCACGCACTTGAGCTGATCTATTTCGATTCTAACACACAATAAACGGAATAAATGTTGCTGAAACCGTCGATATCGTTCAGCTTTCCGCCATTGCATTGCAGATATCCCGCCAAATATTTGACTGTAATGCTGGTATTTACACACACTTATTACGTTTGTTGTGCGCTAAAACGACGTTTCACCGTCTAACGCTGCTTTGTGGGATAGCTGACGTCACAAATACCGCAAAGTAACGTCACGCTTATTCGCCCAGTGAAATTGTTGCACAATTTAACACGTTTTTTTTTTACCATTGGCTATATAGGCGAGGTGTGTTAGAATAAATGATTTATGACTGTAGGATTTTTCCTGTATGTTTATAACTTTGCAATTTATATTATTATAGCATGTTTTAATGAAATCCAACACACATACCTTATACCCTGTTACAGAAGTTACCGTTTGGACAGACTTAAAAGAATTTATACATTTCAATAATAAAGTTTTATGTTTTAAACATTACATAAGTATGACTGCAGGGTTTAAAATGCAATATTATTGATCTTCCTGATTCAGAAGTTTTCTCTGAGTTATCTTTCAATCTGTTACATATGTTACATTTAGCCCAAACATGTACTGTGAACAATTTTCGTATGATACGATCTTTAAAAGTTGAACTTTTTCTTCTTTTTTTAAAAAATGACTTTTATGTAACTAGTTAATACACATGCTAAGCCACAGGGTTGTTTCATTGCATTCATCTTATCCTTATTAAATAAGTATGTTACAAAAATCACAAATTAAGAAATTGCATTTCATTTTACATCTCAATACATGTACCATGATATTAATCTTAAGAAAAGATGATAAGCGCATTACTTTATCCGTTTTTCTGACATTTATTCATCATTAAATATTTTATTTTGATGCAAACCCTGTCTTTAGTTAGTACTTTTGTAGGATTGTGTAACCGATAAGAGCGCATAATATGCAAGATTAATGTTTGCATTTGTATGAAAGGAAAACCATTGTCTACAAGCTGTTTGTCATGATATGACAGAACGTACTTTACTAAATTTAATTTTTACTGAGAAAATATTAAGTTTAATATTCAGTGTTGAAGGATGTAATGTATGTATCATACAATATACGTTTAAAAAGGCTGAATAAGATCCATAGGAATGTTAATAAAGGAAGTGGATTTGCCTTTATGATGAAGCATACTTCATAATAAGCCTAAATGTATACATTTTATAGGAGATTTTGGTTTGCTGTTTAGTTTGAATGCATTTATGTGGGTAACATATGTAATACAGTGATGTTGCATTTGACTGAAGGCTTAATGTTTAAAATTCTCATGGCATATGACTTTACAGAATTTATGTTCAGTTTTAATCACATGTAAAGATCGAAATAAGATCATAATGTTGAAAATCAAAGTTTTAAACTTCGGGTACATTAAGGGATGTAAGAGGTACTCTAGCTTTCCCTCTTAAAACTTAAAGCATGGAATTGGTACATGTATGTTAAAGTAATATTCAGTGAACATTTATCTATATTTCCACTTGTGCCATTTTACAATAAAATACTAAGATTCCAAGAGAAAGAAATATTTATATCAGATTCAGTTTATCACTAGCCAAGTCCACATGGATTCCTGTCTCACTCCTATATGAGAAGCATAACATCTGATTATGAGTTAAACACAGTTAAACATCCTCTGTTATTTCCTCATAAGAATAATTCAGAGCTTTTAGAATTGATTCAACTGAAGGCAATTTTTAAGCCATTTGGCCTCACTGCTATTTTAAAATTACTTTATATTGTTCTTAACCTAAAGAAAACAGTCAAGTGTGAAAAACAGATGGTAGAAGACCATCACGAATAACATCTTTTTGGCAAAAGCAAGCATGCTGCAGTTAGAACCAAGGTTAAACCTAAACTCACACTGGGGAAACAAGTGAAATAACAAATAGTTACTCGTACAAACAGAATGTTCAGTTACATGAACGTAACTAATAAAATGCCATTTAGGATTGTCGAAGCACAATGTGTGTCAGAAATGTGCATTATGGTCATAATCCAAAACATTTTTGTCATGTTTTGGAGCAATTTCAACATTTTGTTTTAATTGTGAAACGTGGCCGACATGTATATAATGTAAAAAAGTTACCGGTTTTATACTGCTACGAAAGAGATTTCATGGATTCTCTTAACCATGATAATCAAGCTGATGATATCGAGGCTTTTAATTCCACTTCCAGGTACCTCGATGACCTTTTGATCATTGACAACCCTTATTTTGAAGGTATGGTCAATCAAATTTATCCACCTGAACTACAGTTGAACAAAGCCAATATCTCAGATACCGAAGCCCCCTTTTTAGATCTACATCTTTCTGTTGCAAATGGATTTGTTTCTTCTAAAATTTATGATAAGCGCGATGACTTTGATTTTGATATAGTAAACTTTCCGTTTTTGGATGGTGACGTTCCTCGCCGTGCTTCTTATTGCATATACATTTCGCAACTTATTAGGTTTGCTAGAGTCTGCAATCATGTTACAGACTTCAACGCTCGAAATAAATGTTTAACGGCCAAACTTCCAACACAACAGAACTATCGGTATCATAAACATCGAAAAACCTTTTCTAAATTTTATCATAGACACTATGAATTGATTTCCAAATATAATGTTGGGTTAAAGACGCTTTTAAATGAGGGCCTTTCGGAACCAGAATTTTATGGTGACTTGGTTTGCAAATTCAAGAAACTTATAGGAAGTAATGATTTTTCTTTTCAGTTTAGAAAAAAAAAACAACAACACATTACAGACGTATAGGTTATAACTTGAATGTTATGCGACAGTCTGCATGCTTAGTTTTTAACCCAATCATGGTTGATAACTACGCTGCCTTCTTTAATTGCACGCCGGTGGGTCGGGCGTCAGACTCTATGATGACCCCGACTTAAAGCTATTCATTTTAGTTGGTTGGGGCCGGAGCTTCTTGCCTGTTGCTTGGCCCACCGGGGTCCAACTGATGTTTTTCTTTTGCTCCGGAGTTAGTAAGTTATTCGGCGCCCAGGGATCTCCATCGTCGGGCAGCTTACTGAATCTGTGAGTCCTGGTTTTTGATTCATCAGGAAGTTTATCATGATTTATTTGTTTGTTCTTGGTGATTCATTGACTAGATAGAGATTCACCACGAGGACCGAAGAACTAACTAAATGTTATGAACCACTGCAAAAGCTGAGGGTGAGGTTACGGCCGTGTAAAATCGATTTAAGCCCGCCAATAACTTTATGTTACTGATCGTTCCAAGTCGATACTTCTGTGGTGGTTCTTGGTGTTTAATATTTTTGTGCTGTTGACGCCTTATGTGTGTTTTCATATTTTTAGTTAAGTTAGGGTAACTGAGTGGCCACCTATTGGGAAAATAGCTGCTCATTCGGCTTATGAAATGTTTTCATGGTATAGGTACTTGATTGTTAGTTTGGTTTTTTCCCCACCTCGGGTTTGTGGAGTGGGAATCTTTTGCTGATTGCGCCTTTTCCTGATCTTTGCCTACTTGTACCTTTTTAAATTATCAAGAAATTTTGCTCAAATCAAGAGGATATAGTATGGCATATTTTTGTGCAAATATGATATCTTGACAAAAACTGGAACATATTAATCTTTGAAGTTGAATTTGGTAATTTTTGTAAATTTTAGAGAAAAAATTGAGAAATCCACACGACAAATCTTAGAAAATTATAAAACTGAATATTTAGGACACACAAAGATGAGGGCAGGTATCATGTCATTGTTGGAGTGAGCCAGGGTTGCCTCCTGAGTCCTATAATTAATTATTTAATTCAATATAAACATATATGATACCTACTCATGTGTAAAATTTAAAGAAAATCCATGCGTGGGCACATCTGTAACACCCCCTTTCAAGCTTCTAGCTCTTTTCTGTGACTGTACAGGTTGATTTGTATCGGAATTGTTCGGAAACCACATTGTTGGTTTTCCCACGAGGCGGCTCATATATTTTGGTTCATGTATACAGTTTTATCATGCGCTATTCTATGTTTTCTACATAGAACTACATCTTTGATGATGTATAATCTTCTCTCATGATACCGTGTCTTTCAAGGTACCGTAACAACCAATGAAATCGCGAGATTTTGATAAAGCGCCACCTACCCGGATGTTGACATAATCACTCCAGCAACCCGGAAGCTGACCTTTCATCTGCTGTCGTTTTTTGCAAAAATGTCAAGATTACTGGTGAGTTTATCTAGAATTTAATAAATATCTATTAAAACATGGCTTACTGCATTTCCTCCCCACCCACTGCCTCTTTAAACCCATCATCCAGCATGCTAGCAGGCTCTAAAATTTTTGTGTACACTGCAGATGACATCGTTTGGAATACCTCTGCAGTCATGAGGTCAAAGGTCATATCTGCCATATTTGGAAGTGATTTCCCATAAGTCAATAGTATGGGCAGCCGTTAAGACATTTTATTCTGAACCATTGAAAATTGTGAAAAATTACTTGGTTGACATTTTTATTTATTCCCATTATTATATACAACAGCGTGGCTCTTTATCACAGTTACATGCACTGGCTATTGTTGCTTGCACTTGGACTTTAGAAATCCCTCTGGTTGACATTTTATTCATTTTTATTCATTATTTATAAGGTGGTAAACAAAAGTGTTTTGTTTGTATGAGAATAGCCATAGGGTGCCAACTGTCTTTACAGGATGTTCCAGTTAAGAAGAAGAAAATGCAGTATGACAGAGCTAATCTAGTCAGGGCTTTTGAGGCAACACGAAGAGGTGTATCAGTTTATAGGGCAGCCAGAGACTATTCAGTCCCTCAACAAACACTGCGTGACAGAGTTAATGGGCTAGTGGATCTTGATGTCAAAATAGGGTTTGACACAATCTTTAATAGAGAAGAAGAGGAAAAACTTGTTGGTCATATCACTTATATGGCGGATATTGGCTATGGGTATGGGGCATCAGGCATCAGATATATGGCAAAAGACTTTGCAGACTCCCTAGGAAAACATGTAAAAGCTAAAGAGGCCTTGAGTAACAACTGGTTCTACAGTTTTTTGAAGAGATGGCCAAATCTGAAAGTTGCCAAACCACAGAAGCTCAGTGCCATAAGAGCCAAGTCAGGATCAAGAGAAACCCTTGACAAGTATTATAATACTTGGGACAATATTAACCAAGCATAACTTGAGAAACAAACCTCAAAACATCTTCAATATAGATGAGACTGGTGTGTCAACTGAACATAACCCCCCAAAAGTTGTCTGTAACAGTAACACTAAACCACAAAACATTACCTCACCAAGATCTTCAAATGTGACCATCATAGCTGCTGGAAATGCCTTAGGCAACAGTGTTCTCCCTTACTATGTTTTCCCAGGACAGCGATGGAATCCAGACTTCCTCAGTGGAGCATGCCCTGGTGCTGATGGAGAAATGTCCAAGAAGGGGTGGTCCAATTCTCAAGTCTTCCAGAATTATGTCACCAAACACTTTGCTACTTTTGTGAAACTGTCTGATGACAAATCAAGTGATCATACTCTAATTTTGTATGACGGACACAAGTCACATATTTCACTTACATTATCTGACTGGGCAAGAAAACACAATGTCACACTATTTGTATTACCTCCTCATTCCAGCCATGTAACCCAACCTTTGGATGTGGCAGTGTTCGGTCCATTCAAAGCTATCTACAACTCAGAGTGTCAAGCACATATGAAGAAATTTCCCGGAGCAAATATCACCAGCTATCAAATAGCAGCATTGACCAATAAACCCTACCTAAAAGCTTTGTCAGCTGAAAACCTGATCTCAGCCTTCCGACGTACTGGTATATACCCATTCATTCACAAGGCTATTCCCGATTCTGAAGTTGCTCCATCAGTGATCTACAGAAATGAACAAAATGAGACTGAGCAGCAGGAACCCGATGAAGAAATTCAAGAAAATGCCAATCAAGACAATGACTGTGAAATGATTCAACAGGAAGGTGAAAGTGAAAAAGAGCAACATGAACCCAACAGTGAACAAAATCAACAAGAGCTTGAAATCAGCTGTGATCTTGAAGACAAACCCTCAAATGAAACAATTATTCATGACTTCTTTGAAAAAAGAACCATAACAGCTGTAGTACAGCCAAAGAAGAAGAGGAAGTTTGTTCCACCTTATATAGCTGGCAGTCTTTTGAAGAAGACCAATGAAGAGATCCTGAAAGAATCTTCAAAGAAAGCACTGCAAAAGCAAATGTCTAAATCATGTCCCAAAAAGTCAGTTCAAAGTAAAAAACAGACCATGAAGAAGAACCCAAAAGTGACAGTGAAATCCTTACAGATGACAAAATCCCAGATTGAAACACAAAAGGTATTCAGTGAACCAAGGCCCAGTACATCAGGCACAAGCAAAGGTGGCAAGCCAATTGTTTTATCCCAGAGTAGTGAAGATAGCGAGTATGAATCAGATATTGCAGAGGAGGAAAAATGCTGTGTATGTCACACTTATGAAGCTGGGTACCTCAAGCAATGTGCATATGTTTCCTTTGTCAATTGGGGCAAGTGTGACTTTTGTTCCCACTGGACTCATTTAAAATCATGCAGTGAGGTCAGGGTAGTCAGGAGAGGCGATGTATTCCGTTGCCCCCACTGCCTCACAAAATAAATCATCCAAAAAAGAAATGAAAATACTGTAAATATGTTAAAGTTTGAAGTTTTCCAACTGTTTTAGTTAATATTCAACAAAACTTTCATGTTAGGTGTTTATTTTTATGAACTTCAAAGACAACTCACTAAACTTGCCAAAAACACAACTTTTTGTCATAAAACAGGTCTGGCTTCCCATACATGACCAAACTTTAGAAGTACTACGGTACCAAGGGCAGTAATCCAAACTAGGTCAGAATCAACATGGCGGACAAATTGAAGCGGTGAAAGCATGGAGAAAGTAGAAGTAAATGTTTGAATATGCTGATGTGTAGAGGGGATAACATATATAATAACCAACACAGTAATTGCAGGTGAGTTTCTGCTTTTATTCTATTCCATCGTCGTAACATTAACTTCTACGGTACCTTGGAAGACCGGGCTACTAAGCCGTCATACTTGACAGTTCTGAGAATGAAACTGAAAGAAAAAATAGAAAAGACAGAAAAGGGATTGTATAACAAGTTGTAGGACTGCAAGATAGTTAAAAAAAGAAACATAAGAAAAGTTGTTCCCAGCCACTTTTTTCCCACTCTTGGAATGTAAAACAGGGCTAGATGAGTTTAGACGGTGAGAGTGGTTTGTGCATGATTTGCCTTCGTTGCTTTTCAAAAATACGCGAACTAAAATTCATAAATGCCGACCAGTTGCGTGATAATCGAAAGATACATTTTCTTTGCCTCCAAATAAGTATCGCACTGAGTCGGCTTGGAACAGCGCCGTCTGACATAAAGTAAAACAGTACTCGGTGCATAGAAAGAAAACACGTCGGTAAAACCGTCTCAAATTGGATGTACAGCAGAGGGTCATCTTTTGATATTCAAGTTTGTTTCTCGGTTGTAACTATATTCGCCTTTATCGTTTTAGTACAACTCTCTAGAGGAAAGTGCGTTAAAGCGCTAAAATTTCCGTCTTCCAGCCGCCCGTAAACATTGTATCGAGAATATTGTAGCATATTTTATAACTTTACCACACATTTGCAAGAAAAGGCCAAAAAGCAGCAGAAGTTCTACGTCGTAAAAAAATCATTTAACAAAATGAGATACATGTTTAAGATTCCCACAAATACTGAGTCTCTCCTCGGTATGAATTGATTGAATAAAACATGTAATGCAGCTCGCGTCTTTTCATGTCCGTCTGGATGTTCTTAATTAGGATTCCTTTTCCAGACCCATACTTCATAGTTTGAATCTTTTCTGACAACTGGTACAGGCGATTTTTGCTTAAGAAATAGATCAGCTCTAGCAGTGAATTGTTGAGTAATAATTCACTGTTTGTCGGTCAGATAAATCACTCGCGTGCAACAATTCACGCACTTGAGCTTATCTATTTCGATTCAAACACACAATAAACGGAATAAATGTTGCTGAAATCGTCGATATCGTTCAGCTTTCCGCCATTGCATTGCAGATATCCCGCCAAATATTTGACTGTAATGCTGGTATTTACACACACTTATTACGTTTGTTGTGCGCTAAAACGACGTTTCACCGTCTAACGCTGCTGTGTGGGATAGCTGACGTCACAAATGCCGCAAAGTAACGTCACGCTTATTCGCCCAGTGAAATTGTTGCAAAGTAAAACCCGTTTTTTTACCATTGGCTATATAGGCGAGGTGTGGAAAAGAAATTACTTGGGGTTTAGCTTAGTCAGTGCCAGTCAACGATTTTTTACACTATTTTGCTGAGGATTAGACAAAATTTTGGCTTTCATTCGAACGTGTGTGAATTGGAGTCCATGGTTTCATTTTTAGCTCACCTGAGCCGTTAGGCTCACAAGGTGAGCTTATAGGATGGCCATGATCCGGCGTCCGTCCGTCGTCCGTCCGTTCGTCCGTCCGTCGTCCGTCCACAATTTCAAAGATCTTCTTCTCTGAAACCGCTTGGCCAACCAAAGCCAAATTTTATATGAAGCATCTATAGGAAGGGGGAACCAATGTGTATATAAGAAATCCAGGTCACATGACCAAGATGGCCGCCATGCCCATATATGGTAAAAACCCTTCAAAAATCTTCTTCTCCAGAACCGGTGGACTGATTTCAACGAAACTTGGCATGAAGCATTGATGGCTCAAGCACTACAATGTGTATATACATCATGACCCTGTGATGACATTAACCTATTTTACGGCAAGGTCAACATAGGTCGCCAATGCATTTGAATGGGGAAAACTTTTAAAATGTCATTTAAAGTCATTTAAAGTGAAAGTCATGCAGGAAATGGGCAGTAGGACTGAATATTAATGATTATGAAAAAAATTGGACCCCAGGGGCTCATATGCCCCCACCCCGGGGCAATATACATGTATATTACCATAATATTCAAACATCATCTCCTCTGAAACCGCTTGGCAAATCAAAGCCAAATTTTATGTGAAGCATCAATAGGAAGGGGTTATCAATGTGTATATAAATAATCCAGGTCACATGACCAAGATGGCCGCGATGCCCATATATGGTAAAAACCCTTCAAAAATCTTCTTCTCCAGAACAGGTGGATCGATTTCAAACAAACTTGGCATGAAGCATCGATGGCTGAAGTACTACAATGTGAATATAAATCATGACCCTGTGATGACCTTGACCTTTTTTACGGCAAGGTCAACATAGGTCGCCAATGCATTTGAATAGGGAAAACTTTTAAAATGTCATTTAAAGTGAAAGTCTTGCAGGAAATGGGCAGTAGGACTGAATATTAATGATTCTGAAAAAAATTGGACCCCAGGGGCTCATCTGCCCCACCCCGGGGCAATATACATGTATATTACCATAATATTCAAACATCTTCTTCTCTGAAACCGCTTGGCGAATCAAAGCCAAATTGTATGTGAAGCATCTATGGAATGGGGGAATTAATGAATATAAATCATGACCCTGTGGTGACCTTGACCTATTTTACGACAAGGTCAACATAGGTCGCCAATGCATTGGAATGGGGAAAACTTTTAAAAAGTCATTTGAGGTGAAAATCTTGCAGGAAATGGGTAGTAGGACTAAATATTAATGATTATGAAAAAAATGGACCTAAGGGCTCATATGTCCACACCCCGGGGCAATATACATGTATATTACCATAATATTCAAACATCTTCTCCTCTAAAACCACTTGGCCAATTGAAGCCAAATTTTATGTGAAGCATCTATAGGATGGGGGAACCAATGTGTATATTAATAATCTATGTCACATGACCAAGATGGCCACCATCCCCATATATGGTAAAAACCCTTCAAATATCTTCTTCTCTGAAACCAACAGATTGATTATAATGAAACTTGGCGTGAAGCATCCATGGACAGAATATTGATTATTCTGAAAAAAAGAAAAAAGCCCAAGGGCTTCATCTGCCCCTGCACTGGGGTTAAATACCATGATATTCAAACATGTTTATTGGTATATGCAGCAGACTCAGGTGAGCGTTTACAGGACCATTGGTCCTCTGGTTAAAAGTTTTAACCAAGACTTTTCTTCGCTTTACAAAATCATCGGCAAAGAATCTTGAACAATCAACACTGGGGATCTCAAACTCATCGCATAAAAGGATGTCAGAATAATCTATTAGCGCCTATATGGAAATATCAATTTGATGAATCGCGGAAACGCATGGCATAAAATTAATATGCTATTTCGCAGCCGTAAGCGTGAATCAACCGTTGAAAAAAAAATACAAAAACTTACATTGTGTTGTTGCTTTTCTTTGTGACAAAAGTTGGTACTTGGATTTATTCCAAAGTTGATACAAAGATTGAAATAGCGAGAGCTTCTTGAAAAACAGCCTTTGTTGAGAACAGTAAGAATATTCCTGACGTCGTAGTCATAGAGATGACGTTACGCGATAATGCGACGTTGAACTGTATATGAGCCGCCTCATGGGAAAACCAACAATTTGGTTTCTTAACAGGTCCGACACAAACCGGGCTGTTCAAGCACAGAAGACGGCTAGAGACTGAAAATTTTGGATTTAGAAAGCAGAGGTATTGTACTATCCGTCTAGCGAAAACAAAGGCGCTGATCAGATCTGCGTCTTTGTTTTCGCATATGCAGATTGTTTGTTTTCCATGAGGCAGCTCATATATTTTGGTTCATGTGTACAGTTTTATCATGTGCTATTCTATGTTTTCTACATAGAACTACATCTTCGTTGATGCACTAAGCCGTGATACTTGACAATTCATTTAACAAAATGTGGTTCCCGCAAATACTGAGTCTCTGCCCTGTATGAATTGATTGAATAAAACATGAAATGCAGCTGTGTCCGTTCAGTGTGGATGTTCTCAATTAGGATTCCTTTTCCAGACCCGTACTTCAAATATTGAATCTTTTCTCACAAAGGTACAGGCGACTTTTGCTTTCAATTTAACATTATGCCTGTGGAAAAGAAATTATTTGGGGTTAAGCTTAGTCAGTGCCAGTCAACGATTTTTTCTACACTATTTTGCTAAAGAATAGACAACATTTTGGCTTTCATTCGAACGTGTGTGAATTGGAGTCCATGGTTTCATTTTTAAAAGTTTTTATCTAGACTTTTCTTCGCTTTACAAAATCATGGACAATGAATCTCGAACAATCAACACTGGGGATCTCAAACTCATAAATGAGTAGAAAACGCCTATAATGATGTCAGAATAATCTATTAGCGCCTATATGGAAATATCAATGTCATATCCTGAATGACACTTTATATTGGAACCAGTCAACGTTATTGCGACGTCATGTCACGACGTCGGTTACCATGTTACTTTCATTATTGTTGTATATCTTTTCACCATTAAACATGTAAAACTACACCACTTGAGTCATTACATTGGCGACGAGGAGAAAAGGAATGGTGGGGAGAAAATATGAGATACAAGAGTGAAAAGAGCTAGAACAAAAGGAATAAAGAGAGAGAAGAAACCTAATGGAGAAACAAGATAATTAAGAGACACAGGTAGCTGAGAGATAGAGTCAAATAGAACAAGTTCAAAGAAGAGATAGAAAAAACAAGCATGAATCCAAATGAAATAGTAAGATTTAAAGGAGACCTGAGAGTTGAGCATTTTAAATCATTGCAAGACAGATTTTCAACAGGGAAAGCTTGGAAAGAATGGATAGAAAATTTTGAGCGACAGTTAAGGTTTTTCAACGTTAAGAATGTATCAGACAGAAAAGATGCGCTTCTCATATTTGGCGGCAATGAAATTACACGCCTTGACAAATGGTTGCCAGATCCAAGAGGAAAATATGATGACTTTGAGAAGGTAAAGAAGAAATTAACAGATTATTATGTACCCCAAATTAACAAACATTATGCAAGGTATATGTTCATCAAAATGAGACCGAAACCCAGAGAAAGAATAATGACTTATTATACTAGACTGCGAGAACAAGCCGATGAGTGTGACTTCAATGACAGCTGTGAAGATAGAATTTTAGAGCACTTAATTCAAACTGTTAAAAACCCACAACTTATACAGAAATGCCTACGAAAAGAATGGACCTTATTTCAATTTCTTCAAGAAGCACAGAAAGCAGAAGAAATACGAGAGCAAATGTGTTGCAAAGGAAATTGGCAAAAAGATGTTTTAAAGGCATGTGGATATTGTGGTTTGTCAGGAGTACACCCAAAAGGATGGGCATGTCCTGCATTTGGGAAAAGATGTTACAGATGCCATAAAATCGACCATTTCGCGGCTGTATGCAGAACAAAGCTAGAGAGGAAATATGATATTTTCAGTAGATACAAAGATGAGCATGGGAATGAACACATGGGTGGTAAAAAGCAGAGAACCAAACGGTACAGAACTGACAATTTGAACAATAACATTATGCCAAAGACGGTTGGACATCTAATCGTAAATCACCTTCAGAAAAGTGACACAAAGAAAATAGAAATCATGTTGAGAGAAGACACACTGAAGAAGCATTACCAGGACAAACGAGTGGATACCATAGAGAAACTGGACAATCAATTATCAAAGGTAGAGAAAATGAAACCGAAGAGGAAATAATGATTCTGAAAAAGGAGGTAGAAATATGGAAATTCAACTACAAATGTCTGAGAGAAGATCTAGTGAAAATTCAGAGAGAACTCAGAAAAATGAACATAGGTAATGATTTCTCAAGAGGAATATCAATGAATTCTATGAACTACTGTGAGTGATAACTTGTATATCCCAAGAAAAATAAGAAGAGCTAGTGGACACATTGCAGTTTAAGGTGTAAAACATGCTAAATTTGAGATATGTAACTAATTTGTAGAACTTGAGCAAGAGATTAGAGTTGACAGTGTCATTAGATTGCATTAATCGGAATACTGCAAGCGCATTCTTTTAGGCATGGTGGTTTTATATCATTAACTGCTGAACTATATATTAATTGTCAGTCACAGTGACTAATTCTTGTAAAAAGGAGAGAGATGTCATATCCTGAATGACACTTTATATTGGAACCAGTCAACGTTATTGCGACGTCATGTCACGACGTCGGTTACCATGTTACTTTCATTATTGTTGTATATCTTTTCACCATTAAACATGTAAAACTACACCACTTGAGTCATTACAATCAATTTGATGAATCGCGGAAACGCATGACATAAAATTAATATGCTATTTCGCAGCCGTAAGAGTGGTTCAACCGTTGAAAAAAAAATTACAAAAACTTACATTGTCTTGTTGCTTTTCTCTGTGACAAAAGCTGGTACTTGGATTTATTCCAAAGTTGATACAAAGATTGAAATAGCGAGAGCTTCTTGAAAAACAGCCTTGGTTGAGAACAGTAAGAACATTATTGACGTCGTAGTCATAGCGACAGCATAACGTCGTTAACGCGATAATGCGACGTCTTTAACGGCAACTCATGCGCGCAGTTTTGTCATGTACCAATCTGGGAAACTGCATCAATCAGGCGACAAGTCATGGTTTTTAGGTGTAAATACTATTCTCAAACAAATAAATGTAGATGAAACAAATTGTAATAAAGGGAAATTTTCATTGAAAAATATGTATAAAGAATTGTGGTGTAATAAATTGCGAGATGAAGCGATAATCAAAAAGGGGAAATTAAGGACTTTCTATAATTTCAAGTCATTGTTTCAAAAAGAGATTTATTTAGATATCGTAAAAGACCGTAACCATCAACAAGCTCTTACAAAATTAAGAATTAGTGCAACAAGTTAGAAATAGAAAGTGGAAGATATAGCAAAAAACAAGTTAGTGATAGATTATGTAAAAAATGTTTTCAGAATGAAGTAGAAGACGAAGTACATTTTATTTGTGATTGTTCTTTTTATAACCGCGAAAGACTTGAATTGTTTGATTACATAAATCGTAAAGTTCCAAATTTTGTTTCCTTAAGTAGTCATGATAAATTTATCTGGCTGATGACGTGCGAAAATGAAGACATTTTGAATAGATATGGACATTTTGTGTATACATGTTTTACTCTACGTGGATAAGATTTTCTTACATACCTCTATCATAAAGACAGAAAAAAATCCGGTATTTTAGTGGTGGTAGATAAATCGATCTTACACTGCTGGTTTGGTTGCTCATGCAAGATAAGAAAAGCACGCGATATAATTCAATCGTTTCTACTGCTTGCAGCAATGGCGTTCACCAAAACTAGACAAAAGTGATGTTTTTCACAGCGAGTATTCTTGAATCACGCTCGTTTTAAAATAAAAACAAATAAAAACTACATCTCTATTGACTTTGACAGCGATTTATTTACATTTGACGTCACATCCGTCATATGCACAACGTCACAAGGATTAAAGCACGGTACCAGGTTACGTTACCGGTAAAAGGCTAAAATCGGAGTATGTAAGAAAATCGGAGTATGTAAGAAAAAGAATCGATCATGGGTGTTCAGTGGAGAAAGGAAAATCCCAACCCTCGGGTCCACCGTTCCAGTGGGAAACTCGGCGAGCCTCGTTTCCCACTGGAACGGGTGGACCCTCGGGTTGGGATTTTCCTATCTCCACTGGACACCCATGATGGATTCTATTTATCATATGGATTTTTCGTCCAGTTTGGTTATTATGACAGATATTGTTGCATCATAAATATGAATATGTTCATTGTGATATTTTTGTATTTGTGTAAATGTATATGTATATTTTTTGTTCCACTAATCAACTTAATGAGATATTTTGTCATTTTCGTTATGTTCAGCATTATTAAGCATAATTCATACCATGTTATGGTCCATGATTGGAATAAAAATATCTTATCTTATCTGTACGTTTCCAACCCAAGCGGTTGAAATCTAGAACAGGACAAGATGATTTTCGAGGCTTAGGATTTTTATATGGTTTTCTTAAGTTGCTTTTAAGAAATAAACATGGGCTAAATTTCATAAATGCAGACAAACTTTGTGATGATCGCGAGATGTATTTTCTCTTTTTTCTTTCTTCCACCAAATTAACTTGTGAAATAGGGGATTTAAAACATATATAAAACAGGACCCGCTGATGTTCGAGGCTGATGATGGTTTGTACATGGATTTACTTTGTTTGCTTTTCAAAAGTAATTTCGGTCTAAAATTCGCGCAAATATGTCTTATGTATACCATGGCATCAGGATAACATGTCCGTGCAATAAATGCCCCACTAAATATTCACTTTTTATAGTAAAAATGGGGTTTGCAGGGGAAAACCTATTTTTCTTATTTCTGATTCAAAACATAAATTGTGGGTACTCGTTAGAACCGCCTAAATAAAATAAGCAGAGAAAATATCAAAAATTTTCATTTTCTAAAAACTTTAAAAGTTGACATGTTTTCGTAATGATTTTTCAATAAAACAAGATAATTGAGCCGCCTCATGGGAAAACATACAATCTGCATAGGCGAAAACAAAGACGCAGATCAGCTTCACGGTAGCCGCGAAGCTGATCAGCGCCTTTGTTTTCGCTGCTCGGATAGTACAATTCCTCTTTTACTTAAATATGAAATTTCAAGCTTCTAGCTCCTTTCTGTGCTTGTACAGTCTGGTTTGTGTTGTACATGTTCGGAAACCACATTGTTGGTTTTCCCACGAGGCGGCTCATACGCAGCTGACTTCTGCCACGGCTATTGTTCATGGTATTCTGGATAATTCTTCTCATCGCAGTTTCCATTGCTTGAATCTTTTCTGACGAAGTGGTAAGGCGATTGTTATCACTTTTAACAATTATATTAGGCTTAGCCGGCTTATTAAACCAGTACAATTATATTAGGCTTAGCCGGCTTATTAAACCAGTTTCTGTACATGTATATTTACAGATTTGAACATCATTTAATTTTCCACGCAGCGAAATCTAGCTTTTTACAATATTTTCTTAACTAATCGAATCAATTAAACGACCCTAACATAAAACAATAATCTTTTTATGTAAATAAACCTATTTGATGAATCGCGAAAACGCATGACATAAAATTAAACTGCCGTTTCGCAGCCGTTAGCGTGGTTCAACAATTGAACAAAAATACGATAACTTACATTGTATGGTTGCCTTTCTCTGTGACAAAAGTTTGTACTTGGATTTGTTCCATAGTTGATGTTAAGAATGAAATAGCGAGAGCTTGCTAAAACACAGCCTTTGCTGAGAACAGTAGAATAGAATAGAATAGAATAGAATATATTTTATTGCTCGCTTGTACCCAGGAACTGGGTTAAAGGCAATATAACATACATACACACATACAATACAAACAAAATCAAATCTACAGACATGTACATATTCATTATATTGAAAATATTATCAAATGGTTTGGAGCATATGAGACATTAATTGTTTGATTAAAATTTGGAAAACACTCTATGTAACTTGACATTGTTCTAAATAATTTCCAATGGCTTTCATAATTATCATATTTGTAGTTTGTAATCAGATAACAAGATTTTCTCGGTTACAGTCCGAAAGAATAATGTTTGATTCTTTAATTATTTCAAATAAATTATTACGATGAACCCGATATTTTTCACATTCGAACATAAAATGAAATTCATCTTCTATTTCCTTACAAACTGAACATAAACGGTCTTCAACTGATGTACGGGGTCGAGTGTACCTTCCTCTTTCTATGTGAAGACGATGAGCACTTATTCTAAACGAACTTGGATGTTTTCTTGTACTTTTATCAGTTATCATATCCAGATACATCTCCATCCCAAATGTAGACTTGAATAGTTTATATGTACGTAATTTACCATTTTCTGATTTCAAAGAGTTTTCCCAAAACGAAATGTAATAGTTTTTCAATTTATTTCTTATACTGTACAAAAGCGACGAATGATCAAAGCTGCCATGATTTTTCCAAACATGAGAAAATCCAATTTCCTTAAGTGCTTCCTTGACGAAATTTAGGAGTGGTGATTTTTCACAAGACGAGTATATTTGTTCCAGATATGCTTTAAATAAAAGTGAATTACTATTTGAAGAAATCGTATGCAACCAAAAGTTGATAGCACTACTTATTACTGAAATCACCAAAGGTATTTGCCCAAACTCACTGTATACTGCAAAGTTTGACGCTCTCGAATTTACTCCTAGAACAGATTTGCAAAACCTTGTATAAATTTTATCAAACTCATTATTGCCTTTAAATGACATTTCAAACATCTCTTTAATTGATTTATTGTAGAAACATCTTTTATAACCAAACCAAACTTCACTTCCATATAATGCAATAGGTTTGATTAGGGAATCGAAAATTCTAAATATACTGAAGGTTTAACATTGTTGTTAAATATGCTTTGTTTCACAGAAAATAACGCTCTACTTGCTTTGAGGCTTAAATTTTTCTCAGCTAACGCAAATTTACCAGTATTTGATATATTTATCCCTAGATATTTGTAACTAGTAACATATTCTAATTCTGAATTATTTATAACATACTTGAATTTATTACATATCTTATTTCCACCTTTTGAGAAAACCATTATCTTTGTTTTGTCTGAATTAATCGTTAGACCCCAATTGTGACAGAAATTTTGAACTTTGTCTATATTCTTTTGTAACCCAGCGCTCGACGTGGATAAAAGTAGGAGATCGTCGGCATATAACAAATGGTTAAGTTTGTAATCATACAATAATGGAGCATCATCTAACAAAAGTGAATCGCCAATATCATTCATAAAAATGTTAAATAATAGAGGGCTTAAGACATTGCCCTGATGAACACCTTGTGTTATGTTTATAGGATCTGAGAGTAATTGTTTACATTTTACCCGAGACACAGATCCTTGGTACATCGATTTAATGAGGCTATACATTTTCCCATTAATCCCAGCTTTTTGAAGTTTTAACAATAATCCATCATGCCACACAGTATCAAATGCTTTCCTAAGGTCAATGAAACAAGCGTATATTTCACCACCTTTTGTACGATTAAAAACATATTTATCAACTATAGTTTTCAAAACATATATGTGATCTGTGGTTCTAAAATGTTTACGAAATCCCGCTTGTTCAGGTCTAAGGAAAGATATATTATCTATGTATTTTAAGATTCTTTCATTTAGAACATGACAAAAAAGTTTTCCAAAACAACTACTCAGGGTAATACCCCGATAATTATTGGCATCAAATTTACTTCCCTGCTTATGGATAGGGACGATGATTCCTTGAGTCCAAGAACATGGAAATTTACCAAGTTTCAAAATTATATTGAAAATATCTACTATTTGTTTATTTAATATTGGCAAGGCTGATTTTATCATCTCATTTTTAATCATATCATCTGCGCTTGACTTATTATTTTTCAACTTTTTACTTGCTTCTAATACTTCCTTCTGTGAAATAGCATAATCTAAAGAACCGTTTATTATATCTAATGATTCATAGTTGTTGAGTTCTGAAATAACTTGTTCTTTTCGCTGACTGTCAATAGGATTTACATTATTTGTGTGTAACAAACTACTAAAATGATTGTACCATTCAGTTCGATTTATTGATTCAGATTTATCTGTAGGAACTGCATTTTTCTTTAGTTCATCGATGATTTTCCAGGCAGTTTGAGGGTCCCTGTCCATTGCCTCATTTAATAAATTTGTCAATTTATTCTTATAAAACCAAAGAATATTACTGACGTCGTAGTCATAGTGACAGCGTTACGCGATAAAGCGACGTCTTCAAAGACATTCGGGGCATGCGCGCAATTTTGCGCGTTTCCATGATTTCGGAATCTATTTTCGAGGCTGATGATATTTTTATTCATATGATTTTCTTTTGTGGTTTTAGAAATGAACCTGGGCTTAAATCTGTTACTGTAAGCATTTTATTCGTAGATTTTTCCAAAATATCTGTACATACAACAATCTACAAAACTATCGTAAAAATATTAACAAATTATTCACAGAACGTCGACAGAGTTTTCTGACAACCTTTTATAAACTGGGATAACCGGGTCTATTTTATTGGTAGGCGCTGGATGGTCTACGTCTTGACTCCCAGTAGCCGTGTGGCTAGAATAGATGAGTCTCGACACGACTTAGCAGTTGACCATGGACGTAAAACTCAACACCTTATTAAACTAAACATGAAAGTATTCATCAAACTGCCATGAGATGGAAAAGTAAAATAAAACGCTCTATGATATAAGGGAGCTGCGTGATGAGAAAACAAGTTTTGCGTATGTGAAACCAAAGATGCAGATTAGTTGTGCAATGACTACATAGCTGATCAGCGCCTTTGTTGTTTTTTTGTGTGTTTTTTTTTTTCACTTCATAGATGGTACAATCCCTCGTCTTCTTAATTCCGAAATTTCCAGTATGTTAACTTCGGTGCATTTACAGCTCCGCTTGCGTTAAGGCGAGTCAGAAACCTCGAGGATAAATATTCTCATATACGAGGTTTTGTCAAGCTTTAGACATTTCAGTATCCAAGCCTTTATTGACGCATGTCCGAGACGGCTTTCTCGGGACGACACTCTCGTGCGTGTGGCTCGCTTCACGGATAGCAAATGCATGTCATAAGCTCTTAGCCATCTCAGTCTGTGACTCTACGTACCGATTTACGTCAGAACTGATCAGAATCCCCGAAGACAGGTTTTCTCGTGACGCAGCTTATACGTCGTATACGTTAATATCTTAATTGACCCGCGGCGCGTAAAAACCGGTCTTCGGAATTTCTCAAAACGGCTTTTACAGTAACAGAAGAACGCTAGATGCTTGAAATTTTGGGTTTAAGTAGAGGAGGAATTGTACTATCTGTATAGGGAAAACAAAGGCGTTGATCGGCTGTGCGGTTATTGCACAGCTGATCTGTGTCTTTGTTTTCGCATAGGCAAAAATCCGGTTTTCTTATGACGTGGCTCAAATTTAGAGTAAGATCGAGAAATCACTGCGTTATAATGTCTATAGCACAGTTTCAATTGTTCGGGAAGATGTCTAGTCCACGTCAGAAACAGAAATATTGCTTTTCGCCCCTTAGTGTCGAATAAAGAAGATGAGCTTTGGCTTCACATGCAGCCTAATTGCTCTTAATTCGACACTTTTACCATACTTTCAACAAACTATCATGTTGGACGAGATACATGGCTCCGAGGTAACAAAACAATTTCATGCTCAACTAAGCTGAGACTGACATTTATCCTGCTCAAAAATCTTAAAATGCTAATAACTGTTGGCATATTAAAAGTTTTTATCAGCAGGAAAAAAAAAGATATGCATAAGTAATCTAAACCTGGCCCCGAGGTTATAAAACTTTTTTTCATGCTCAGCTCAGCTGAGACTAAAATTTATCCTGCTCATAAATGTTAAAGAGTCAACAATTATTAAATTACAAGCTTTGTAGTTCTTAACCTTCAATTTCAATCAATTTAGGCTATTTCGGTATTTATGAGCAGTTTAAATTTTAGTCTCTGCTGAGCTGTGCATGAGCTTGAAAACGTTTTATAACCTCGGGGCCTGGTATTTCTACCATTTTCATTTATTTCAGTATTTATGAGAGTCCAAGCTCAGCTGAGATGAGCATGGAAGAAGTTTATAACCTCGCGGCCTGTTTGCCCAATTATCAAGAACAACACCCTGATTTCTGGGATTTCTCCTGTGTCCCTGGGTCACTCCCGGGTCTAATTATTCCGGGGTCGGGCTCATCTCCATTCTTCATCTCTCGATCATTGGTTAATACCTGCAGAGAAAGAAAATCTTGGCTTATTTGTAGCAAGCATTGCCAAAAACATATTGCCAAAATATGATCACTGTATCATCGTTCTAACGCGCTAGTTTTACAATTAATGTCTATTAATCGGGAAATATAAAATAACTGTATTTATTTTATAGTTAGCAGTGAAATTAATGTATATCAAAAATGGATAAAAGTGATATTTTCACTGCAGAATTGATATTGATATTTTCACTAGTGATTGATATCAGCCGATATTTTCACTGTAGAGTTTGGATTACTTCTG
This sequence comes from Rugalucina vietnamica, assembly GCA_964017185.1. Lineage (NCBI taxonomy): Eukaryota > Metazoa > Mollusca > Bivalvia > Lucinida > Lucinidae > Rugalucina > Rugalucina vietnamica. The sequence goes on from OZ024879.1 coordinate 27,350,921, forward strand.
ACGTTTCTATTCACTTGACGTCATTAAATGTGCCTCACTTCAGAAATTCAAATGCCTATAACTCTGTTATTTACGTTCGAAAACTTAAAGTGTAGGTATTCATTTTCTTAGTTAGAACGTTAGGAACAATGTGGTACCAAAATTATTTGTGTTTTCAAAAATGTTTGGTTTTTGCATTTTCACCGCCTGCTTTGTGAATAGGAAAATGCCCGTGTATTGTATAAAATAAAAAGAAAATTTACTTTTTTATCCGTAAATACCAAATATATTTCATCTCGTGACTTGAAAACATCAAAATTTTCACTCGTGCTATGCACTCGTGAAAATTTTGACGTTTTCAACTCACTCGATGAAATAATATTTGGTATTCACCTCAAAAAAGTAAATATCCTCTATTTATCTGGTTGATTTTGCATTTTATATCCTACTCAACATCTATGATCATCTAAAGACGGGAACTCGCCTGAACTTTCGATGGGACCTCAGTTGAAAATTCTCATTAGCAAGACTGGAGAAGCTCAGGACAATCCGTAGGGACATAACCACCACATCACGGAGTTTTCTCTACATTTATTTACCTGAGTAACTAAAAATCTGGCCGATTCGTCTATATTGATATTTTCTTTGGCTGAAGTCTCAAACCAGCCTATAAACCCTCTCTCCTTACAGAACTCGTCTATCTGTGATGCATTGTTCATCAGACCCTCCTTTGGCTGGTCACACTGTAAACAAACGAGACTGTGCATGAGAAAACCAACAATTTGGGTTCCGCCCAGGTCCGACACAAACCAGGCTGTACAATCACAGAAGAAGGTTAGAAGCTTGAAATTTCAGCTTTAAGAAGAAGAGGAATTGTACTATCCGTGTGGCGAAAACAAATGGGCGCTACGTCTTTGTTTTCGCATATGCCGATTGTTGGTTTTGTGTGCAGCGGTTCAAATAAAATTTACAGATCGGTGCCGTACATGTAGGACTTAACGCAAAAGTAACATTAACATTAAAGTCGTCATCATATACCCGAATAAGAAACGCAGTGGTAACATTCATCAATTTTCACAAAAGTTACATGACAAAATTCCATTTATTCTTTGCAAAGACATATCATTCGACCATGCATTGCGTAGTATTTGAAAGCAGGGGTTTAAGTTCTGCAACAGGAAATCGGCCATAAATCAGTGAGGGTCGAATGTGTTAAGTCACATAAAATTGCACCGATTTCATTCTCACTTGAATGGTAATTAAGTTGTTTGGAACGTTTAAGGTACAACTCAAGGTACCCAGACACTAAGTCTTTCCATTTTTGTATCCTCTTTTTGTTCAAACACGTGTTCTACAGGCTTTGTAGCTCTTGTCGTTTACCTGCATTTTGAACAGAACATCATGAAAACATGTCCATGTAAAGTATACCCCCTTTTATATAGAAAAACTGGAATATGCAGGGGTAAACATACTTTTACTTTGGCTCCAAAACATAGATTGTGGGTACTCGTTAGAACCGCCTCGGCGAGGCGGTTCTAACGAGTATCCGATAGTGATCATACTATCCACAATCTATGTTTTGAGCAAAAATAAGAAAAATATCCAAATTTTTCCAATGAATTTTTTTACATTTTTAAGCTGAAAAAATTTCTTTGTATATTGCATGGGCAAGTCAAGTTTCGTAATGAAGGGCATACTGGAGATAACCCTTATAAACCATAAAAAGTTTGAGGCATGATTTCATGAACTACAATGGTCAATACCGATCAAAGAGTTTTTATAGACGAAAAAAAAGTATTCAACTTCACAAGCTTCTAAACTAATGCAAAAAGTATAATTATTGCACCTTACATTTGAAATACATGTACCGAAATTCAAATTGAATAATACATCCAAAACGTGTTTGTCGGTTGCAACAATGTCTTTTGTCTTTACAGTTTACTTAGTATAGAAAACATCAGCATGTCAACGTGAATTTTAGCCAGATTCGACCAGAAATAGAAATATTTTTTATTTATTTATTTATTTATTTTTTTCCGGGTATAGTATTCATTTTTTCGGGTATAGTATTCATTATGAAGTTAACTCATTTGTCCTCAATAAATGTTGTGGCCCACTGTTTTTTACTTGTCTTATGTCAGGGTGAGACTGGGATAAAACAAGGACCCCTGATTTTTACACTGCGTGTACAAGGCTTCTACCAACATAGTGAAGCCCATTTCATCGCATGCGGACATAATTAAGCGTTCATTCCACGCTTCAACGCTCGCATTATTTCGTTTGTAAATCAGTCGTGAAAGGCTTTGCAAAAAAGTGCCGTGGTTACCATGCCTACGCAGATTAAAAATAATGGCATTTTTGCTATGCCCTAGTTAGTTGCATCTTGTACTGCTACGTGTTGCTAGTAATCGTTTTACACCTTTTGTTTTTGTTTGTATTGAGGCTGAACGTCCCAGTCAAATAAATTTCAGTCATGTCGGGATGGATTTTGTCATGTTGTTTCCATTATTACCTTATTTGCTAAGAGAACACATGGGACTGGTCTTCCATCTGGTAGCTGCACTTTGAGGTCAAGGTCATTCTTCCATTTGGTAACAGCGTCGAACGTGGAAGCTCTTGTGAGATCGAACACAATGAAAGCACCGACGGCCTCTTTGTAGTAAACCCTCGTCATGTTTCCGAACCTCTCCTGACCTGTAATTACATTATTCTATAAGCCGTCATGCTTCTATTGCAGGAAAATTGAAAATCGTTTGTGGGATTGAAATTTGACTATAAAATAGCAAACTTAGTTGCGCGCAGTTTATATGATTTGGTACGTGAATGCACAGTTTGGCTCGAAAGGGTCATTTTTCATCGAATCGTTGCCAGTTTCCAGTCAATACCTACAAACAAACGTAACGTTACAAAAACACGCCAATCCTATGTACAGATTTTACAGCTGCATGTAAATAATGATATTTTTCTGTATTATTATGGGAACACGTTAGAACTGCTTCACCGACACGCTTCTAACGAGCACCCACTACAAAAATATGTTAAGACGCAAAGTAAAGCCTGGCGTCCCTTTTGTGGGACATAGGCAAACAGTTTAGCCCTACGGATGTGACGCTGCAGAACACGGTATATGTTCCATCTGGGGTTATTCTGCTTGCACAGGGAAATTTCATCGAAAAGTGAGATAAAAAAAAAATAACTCCTAACACCCCTAAAACTGAGAGTGGACTCACCCCATGATAACGATTGGAGAATCCATTCGTCAAATATGGGTTAAAGATCAAAGATAAGAGCTCACCTGCAATGTCCCATAACTGTAGCCGTACTATAGTATCTGCATCCCAGTTCAAAACTTTAAGGGCAAAATCTACTCCTATCTAGACTAGGGTTAAGGAAAACTCGTGTATTCATACTATAAAAACACTGATTGAACAAAGTCCCAGTCAACAGCTAAGACGTTGAGACGTTGCCTCGATTTTATGGGACTTTTACACACAAAAAAATCAGGGTGCCAAGACATCCAAAAAGTGAGTATGAGAGGTGACAGTTTTATTATTACTTATTACAAAAATCTGTATCAAAATACGATGTACATGTTCGTTCTTATGACTAGCCGGAGTATAAATACTTCTATGATCAAAGGAGATCCAGGGAGTGCAACGATCGAAATCGTCAAAATTATTTTTGAGATGAAAGCAGTGCAGGAATAAAATGTTTTCAGGGTTTGATTTAATTTGAGCGTGTTAACTAGTGAACGCTCAAAGCTTTATCTCAAAACATCATCTCAGTCACATTATAAAACACTCCATTATATGGATATGTTTTAAGAAACACGTGAGTACTTTTGCATCGCCAAAATACACAAACAGTCACGTTCAAACAAAATATAGTGCATTTGTAATGTTTAAAATGTTAATAGCAAATTGTTACAAGCTAACGAAGTTAATTGTGTTAAACTGTACCAAGTGTAAAAAAAAGTTGGAAAGGATACCGTGATTTTATAAGACTCGGTAAAGAAACCCTGCACATATCGTTTGAGTATACTCGTTTTCCCAGTTGAAATTTCACCAATTATGAGAACTTTGAAAACATATTCTTTTTTCACATCTCCCTGTAAAATAGGATTTATTGCAAATTCCATGCTTTGACATAAGACAACATTAAACATGCACGTGTTTTTATACAAAAACAAAAAGACAAACACGTGTGACGCTGTCACTGAGTACTAGGGGAAGTAACAGTTTGGCTTCAGTAGTGAAATTGATCGTCCTGATATGACCCTCAGCTGTTTACAGAGGACGTAAAGTAGTAAAATAACATAAAACACCATAAACGAACAAAGCCATGCTGGTGTATAAGGATACTGTAGCTCTATAATGTTGTGAGAAGAACTGATGAACATAGCGTTTGATGATGCTGGTCTTCCCTGTCCCGAGTTCACCTATAACCAGGATCTTATACAGGTGTTCCTTCTTTTCACCACCACCTGCCTACAGTATAGAATATGTTGAATAGTTGATGATAAGTTTGCTCCTTCCTTCATAAAATAAAATATAAAACTAAGATTCTTTAAATCTATGCCGAGGCGATTCGATTCTAATGAGTACCAACAACAGTTCTGGAAGAAGAAGAAAGTGAGCCGCGGAGTGAGAAAAGCAACATTTTGCATATGCGAAAACAAAGGCGCAGATCAGCTTCGCAGTAACTGTTTTCGCTACACGGATAGTACAATTCGTCTTCTTTCTAAATCTAAAAATTATAGCCCCTAGCCATCTCCTGTGCTTGTACAGCTCGGATTGTGCCGCGGACCTGTTTGTGTTGAAACCACATTGTTGGTTTTCTCATGACGCGTCTCATTTTAGTCGTCTTCAACTATTTTCTGGTCTTCAAAGAATAAAAAATAAATTCTCAGAAAAAATATTTCTGAAAAGCTAAAACGTGCTGTAAAATGATAAAGTGACTTTGAGGCCATAACATTAAAAATGAAAATAACATAAAATATATGATAATAATCAAAATAATAATGAAAATAATAAAATAAAACCAAAAGCAATATACAGGCGACCAATCTTGGTGAAATAAAAATGGATAATAAAAATACATAAACGTATTTTCTTTCTGGAAGGTAAGGCATGATGAATTGCGATTGAAAGATGCGGTGTGCGCATCTGAGGAAATGAGGACGACAATGTACTTTGTAGACAAGTGATTTAATACTTTTCATTAATTTTTCTTATAGAAACCCACATTCTTTAGTAAAATAATAAAATAATATGTATATTTCCGAATAGTTCTTTCCTGTTTTCCAGGAAATGGTTTTAACTATAGAATACGTTAATGATGCAAAGAAAGCAATGTAGCTTTTCCGTCAGAAGATCCAACCAATTTTCTCCACGATTCATCTGTCATTTCTAGCATCGTATGTAACTTCCGCGTGTTCATTGTCTACATGGAAAATCTAAACTGTTATTTTCATATTTAATCGCATTGAATTCTTGAGTTCAAAGTCTAATTTGTTGCTTTATTTTTACTTTATAAAAGAAAGTTTTACCATAATCTAGCGAGCTCTCCACATGACAAAATAATCCCCAAATGTACTAAGCTGTGAGTGCTAGCGATGATTTCATACAGTCAATAGCTATTGTAAATGTTATCAATGTTTTATCTCTTCATATGAGTATACGTTTAACTGATAGAGAAATTCAAATGAACATTTATATGGCAATTAACATAATACCCGCTATGATGTACATAAAATCAAGACAAGACAAAAGCACACTAAAGCCCCTGTCACACCAGAAGGCGTTCGCGCGGCGTTTGCGTGGCGTTCTTAAATTTTCTTAATTTTTCCAGAACGCCACGAGAACTCCAAGAAAAAATGATTTTATTTGTGAAAAAAGCAAGCCATGGCGTCCTCACGGCGTCCTCATGGCGTCCTCGTCGCGTCCAAGGCGTTCCTACGGAGTTCTCACTGCGTTCTGCGGAGTTCTATGTGGCGTTCCATGGAGCTTGCACGACGTTTTCACTGCGTTTGCGCGGCGCTCTTGGCGTTCGCACCGCGCTTCCACGGCGTTCGCACCGCGCTTCCACGGCGTTCTAGCACTGCTCTGACGGCTTGTAGGCAAAACAGAAACAAAGTCTCACTCATTTGTACGTTTGCTTTCAAGAAGACAGCATGACTGGTAAGAGGGGAAGAAGGAAAGCGGTGACTAAAGGGAAAAGTCCGAAAAAGACAGATGGCGTACATGTACCACCACCGACACTATCACCACAAGTGGAAATCAGTCCAGCACCATCACCTCAAAAACAACGGGATGAGTCCCGCGGGCGTGCCGTGAGATCGTAGTGCAAACGTCGTGGTAGCCCATGGCGTTTCCACGGAGTTCCCACGGCGTCCATGGAGTTCTCACGGCGTTCCCGCCGCGTTGATGAAGTTCTCACTGCGTTGCCACGGCGTCCTCACGGCGTCCCCACGGCGCTCTTATTAGAACGCCGAGTGATGGCGTTTGTTTTGAGCATGTCCAAAAGAAACGCCGACCCTTGGCGTTCTAGGATTTCCCACGGCGTTCGATGGAGTTCCCACCGCGTTGCCACGGCGTCCATGGAGTTCTCACGGCGTTCACCTTGGCGTTCTGCATTTTTGTAGAACGCCGCGAGAACGCCGCGAGAACGCCACCCTGGTGTGACAGGGGTTTAACGGCGTTCGTAATCGATCCCTGTTCTCGAGCCCTTGTGTGGTGATCGAGTTCCTAGCGTGTAAACAAAGATGCACTCCTGGGCCAACATTGAATGTAGCTACAGAAGCATGGTGACTATTAATAAGGCATCAGAAAATGACCTTATGAAAATGCTTATCCTTAGATCCAACGAGATAAAACACTGAAATTTTAAAACAGCGATTTTGTAAAACATTGTTTCTCCACCGCATGCAGAGCCACACAGCCTTTGCCTGATGCAACTTCAGTCTAAAGAAAAGTGTGAAATAGATGATGATTCCTCATTTACTATTTCAAAAGGTTGCTAAAGCTTGGGCAAATTATCATGGTTCTTTCTAGACCAGGCAAATTAAAACTGTGTCAAAGAAACTCATCCACGATTTGTACGTGAGATGTGTTCTGTTTTATATCAGAATGTTGTACTTGAGATGGTAAAACAGAGAGAGAAAAGAACGTACCATGAGACTTTCTATTTTAAGTATTTTAAGGGGCAATATGCGAACTGAAAGAATAACCATGCTTAACCATGCTTATGAATACTGATGTGCACTTTCGCGCATGAGTTGAATATAAATTATTAATCAAATATGTTGAAATACACATACATTCTAGTTTCTATTCGCTTGTGTTGCCTTCTCGCCTGTTAATACGTTGCTTTCCCCATCCCCACCGTCAGTATAAGCTTCACGATATCTGAGGACAACTGATGTAAACTCTCTGTGCCAAATTTGGAAATACGTTTCCTTTAGAATTCACTGAGCAGTTTTATTGAAAAACATAGGGGGTCACCTGATCTACATGGTCAAAAATGTGCGAATTATTATATATAGGGAAAAGTGAACCAAACAATCTCCAACATTTCAAAACTATTTCTATAAAACAGGCCACCAGGAAGGGGAAGTGGAATATAATTTTAAATTACAACCTCTCTCCCCGTCTGTCTCTCTCTGTCTCTCTCTCTCTCTCTCTCTCTCTCTCTCTCTCTCTGCTTGCGTGTGTAATATGTTACACATCAGTGTCTACCATAAGTGAAATATAAGCCAAAAAAAAAAAAAATAAATAACAGTCATATACGTTTCTTTTCCCCTTCCCATCCATCATAGGCTACACACAGGCCCATAATCTTTGCATGGTAGGGTGACGACGATTCCATTCGCAACGCTGCTGATGTCTCTGTCAATTCAAATAGGGGCTCCTGCAAGTGTTGACATCCTCATGAGGGGTGGGGGGAGTATATGGAGCATACATAAACGTCTGATTTCAAGGAAACCCGGCCTAATTCGCGTTACATTAAGACGAGGAAGTAGCCTGAGAACAATGAAAGTTGACATTTTACTGCGCTTGTTATGAAATAACCCTAGCTTGTCAAGACTTGTTTCATAAAAGACGGTTGCTTACCATGTTTTCATATCAGTCAGCTATCATCAAAATTAGATTTAATTCGTTGATTTCAAGAAATCATCGTTGTTTTGACAGTCATGTGACATCGAGTAAACAGTCGTAAACGGGTCTAAACGTCAAATTGCAGCATTCCCGTTCTAGATTTTAACCCAATCGGTTTTGGTTTAAAGTGTGCTTCGCGTTTGCGCGTAGACAACCAGCATTTTCACTGGCTATGTAAGATCGTCTAAGATTTTCTTTCCACTTTATCTAACTTATTATGTCTCCCCGCGACAGGGTCGGGAGACATATTGTTTTTCCCCGTGCGTCTGTCTGTCCGTCCGTCCGTCTGTCCGTCCGTCTGTCCGTCACAAATCGTGTCCGCTCTATAACTTGAAAACCGTTTAAGATTTTTCAATGAAACTTGGTACACTTGTAAACCACGACGAGACTATGTGTCATGCACAAGAACCATAACTCTAGCTTGAGTATTTTTGGAGTTATTTCCCTTTGATTATTTTTGATACAATGTCGTGTCCGCTGTATAACTTGAAAACCGTTTAAGATTTTTCAATAAAACTTGGTACACTTATTAAGCATGATCAGATGATGTGTCATGCACAAAAACCATAACTCTGGCTTGAGTATATTATGAGTTATTTCCCTTTGATTATTTTCCATATAATTGTGTGTCAGCTTTATAACTCGAAAACCGTAAGAGTTATTTAAATGAAACTTGGTACACTTATAAAGCACGATGAGATAATGTGCCGTGCTAAAGAACCATAACTCTTGCTTGCATATCTTTGGAGTAATTTCCCTTTGATTATTTTCCATACAATTTCGTGTCCACCCTATAACTTGAAAACCATAAGAGAAAATTCAGTGAAACTTGGAACACTTATAAATCACGATGTGAAAATGTGTCATGCACAAGAATTATAACTCTTGCTTTCATATCTTTGGAGTTATTTCCCTTTGATTATTTTCCATACAATTTCATGTCCACTCTATAACTTGAAAACCATAAGAAATATTTCAGTGAAACTTGGTACACTTATAAAGCACGATGAGATTATCTGTCATGCTAAAGAACCATAACTCTTGCTTGCATATCTTTGGAGTTATTTTCCTTTGATTATTTTTCACACAATTTTGTGTCTGCTCTATAACTAAAAAACCATAAGAGATTTTTCAATGAAACATGGTACACTTATAAAGCATGATGAGTCAATGTGTCATGCACAAGAATCATTACTCTTGCTTTCATATCTTTGGAGTTATTTCCCTTTGATTATTTTCCATACAATTTCGTGCCCGCTCTATAACTTGAAAACCGTAAGAGATATTTCAATGAAACTTGGTACACTTATAAAACAGAATGACAGAATATGCTTGCATATTTTGGACATGCACGTAGAAAGGGGAGAGACATCAGTTTTCACATAGAAAACAAATTCTAGTATTTAAATTACTGGTGAGCAGTTTATCAAGCGGTTACATGTACCCTAAAATGTATAATGGAGTTCTTTTTTTTTTTTTATCTGTGTGCCCGAATATGTGTTCGTCGTTTACTGGTCGTCATTTTTAACTGCTATTTGTTATACTATTGTAACGAACAGCCGAGCCAAAGCCACAGCAAACCCCATCGGTGGAAAAGCATGCTCATCCACCAAGGGTGGTTTACTGCGCTATATACTCAACACTTACTCGATTCACAAAGTTTCGAGTTTGAAATTTGCATATTACAAGCCCTCAATATGCCTCTAATACGTTGCACCAACGTATATGTTTTCCAAGGGAGGCTATCCCGTCACACTACTTCCCCCTCCGAGAAGACTCGCCCCGAGTCTTGGCCTGGGGACTTCATGGGTAAGGCAACTCCGGTCTGGCAGTTGTCATCATCCCACCGCTGCCACTAAATGTAACGAACGGCCGAGCCAAACCAAAGAAACCCCATCGATGGAAAAGCATGCTCATCCACCAAGGGTGGTTTACTGCGTTATATACCCAACACTTACTCGATTCACAAAGTCTCGAGTTTTGAATTTGCATATATCCAAGGGAGGCTACCCCGTCACATTACTCATATCTAGTTAACGAATAGGTTGAAGTTTTCACAGTTTTCCATTGAAATTTTGTCTGTGTGTACTCAATTCAAATGTGTATGTCAGAGTAATGTTTGTAATAGAATGATAGTTCGTCTCTCACTAATGAGGAAGACCATCATTATTTCTTGAATAGTGCTGATGTGTGTTGGTGAGTTCTTTGATGGCTGACTAGGCCAATTCTGGCTCTAAACTGTCGGTTGCAAGTAGAGCAAGTCAATGTCATAGAGTCTGCTGGTGGCACATTTGTTTTGGCTTTGCGCTCTCTTCGCTTTCTTTCAGCTTCACAGATTCTCTTCTTTTCATAGAGAGCTGCTCCTTTGTTGATGAGACCTCGCCACTTTGATCGCTCCTGTGCAGTCTGTTCCCAGGACCCCATTGGTATTTCGAAATCCTTCAGAGAGGCTTTGAGGGTGTCTTTGTAGCGTTTCTTCTGGCCACCTTGAGAGCGCTTTCCCTCCTGTAGTTCTCCATAGAAAACTTTCTTTGGAAGTCGCGCATCAGGCATTCTTATAACATGGCCAGTCCATCTTAGCTGTGCTAGCTTTAAGACTGTATGCATGCTTTGCATCCCTGCTTTCCTCAGGACCTCTGTGTCTGGAATCTTTTCCTGCCACTTGATTTTTAACAACTTTCTCAAACAGCTTAAGTGGAAATGGTTAAGTCTCTTTGCATGGCGTTGGTATACTGTCCAGGTCTCACATGCATACAAGAGGGTTGGCAGTACCACAGCCTTGTAGACTTTCAGCTTGGTGTCAAGCTTGATTCCATTTCGCTCCCAGACATTTGCACGGAGTCTTCCGAATGCCACACTAGCTTTTGCAATTTTGGCAGTGATCTCATCATCAATATGCACTGCTCTGGAGAGAGTGCTTCCCAGGTAGGTGAACTTGTCAACAACTTTCAGTTTTTGCCCATTCACAGTGATGGTTGGTTCATTATATGGTTTTCCGGGGGCTGATTGGTGTACAACCTCTGTCTTTTTTGTGCTGATTGTGAGATCATAGTTATCACATGACTGTGAGACTTCATCCATGGCTCTTTGCATTTTTGCCTCTGTGTTGGCATTCTTATCCATATCATCTGCATAGAGGAGCTCATCTAGCACATCAGTCTGGACCTTAGTTCTGGCTTGCAACCTTCTGAGGTTGAATATGTTGCCATCAAAACGGTACCTGATTGGAAAACCAGTGTCACTGTCCTGAAAAGCATCCATAAGCATGGCAGAAAACATCATGCTGAACAGTGTTGGTGCCAGAACACAGCCTTGTTTGACCCCATTTGTTACTTCAAATGGTTCAGAGAACTCTCCATCATTCTGCACACGTGCCTGCATGCCATCATGAAACTGCCGCACCATAGCTATGAATCTGGGTGGACAGCCAAACTTGGCCATGATTTTCCAGTCCATCACGACTAACAGTGTCAAAAGCTTTGGTGAGGTCAACAAACGTCATGTATAGATCTACATTCTGTTCTTGGCATTTCTTCTGAAGCTGTCTTGCTGTGAAGATCATGTCTATTGTCCCTCTGTCTTTTCTGAATCCACATTGACTTTCTGGGATAAGTCCCGTCTGATCAAGATGAGCATTCAGACGATTCAACAGAATTTTTGCAAGTATCTTCCCAGCAATTGATAGGAGGGAGATGCTTCTGTGATTGTCACAGACTTGAGGATTTCCTTTCCGCTTGTATAGGTGGATTATGGATGCATCCTTAAATTCTTGTGGGATAGCCTCCTTCCTCCACATACAGTGAAACAACTCTGTCAGTTTCTCTGCCATGGGTAGCCCCCCCCCCCAGCCTTGTAAACTTCGGCAGGAATTGCATCTGCACCTGGGGCTTTGCCAGATGATAGTTGTTGAACTGCTTTTCTTGTTTCCGTAACGGTAGGAAATTCATCTAACAGAACATTGCACTCTATCTGTGGAAGTCTGTCGATTGCATCCTGATTGATGCTTGATGGTCGATTAAGCACACTATTGAAGTGTTCTGCCCACCTTTCCAAGATAGCTTCTTTATCTGTGAGAAGAGTGTTTCCATCTGCACTGAGCAATGTGGTGGCTCCAGAACTCTTTGGACCATAAATGGTTTTCAGTGCATCATGAAATTTCTTCATGTCCTTTCTATCCGCAAAAGACTGAATTTCTTCTGTTTTCTTCCTCAGCCAGGAATCTTGCATGTCCCTAAGCTTGGTCTGGACTGTCTTACAAATGTTGCTGTAGGCTGCTTTCTTTGATACTGAGCTAGTATCATCTTGATGTGCCTTGAGCAAACGGTGCTTTTCTTCAAGAAGCCTCTGAATTTCATCATCATTCTCATCAAACCAGTCTTGATGTTTGCGAGATGGATGGCCTAAGGTGCTTGCAGCTGAAGAAAGAACTGTTTTATGGAAAACTGTCCAGTTTTCTTCGGGGTCCTCTGAACTGAGATTCATTGCATCAAGTTGGTTGCAAATGTCTGTTAAGAAATCTTGTCTCATGCTGTCTTTATTCAGCTTTGAGACATCCAGTCTCTTAGGAGCTTTCTTGCCTTGAGGTCGCCTCGCAGGCTGTATTCTTAGGTTGAGTTTGCTGACAACCAGTCTATGATCTGTCCAGCAGTCTGCACCACACATAGTCTTTGTCACTTTAACATTCTGCCTGTCTGTTCTCCGCACTATGGCATAGTCTATGAGATGCCAGTGTTTGGAACGGGGATGCATCCAGGATGTTTTGTTCCTATTAGGTAGACGGAAGACTGTGTTGGTGATTAGAAGATCATGTTCAGCACACTTCCTGAGAAGCAAGAGACCATTGCTGTTGCACTTTCCAACCCCTTCTGGACCTATAACTCCTTCCCAGGTCTGGTGGTCTGTACCCACTCTGGCATTAAAGTCGCCAAGAAGGATAAGCTTGTCTGTGCGGGGTGTTGCAGAAATAACATTGTCTAGGTCATCATAGAACTTGTCCTTGACTTCATCTGGATTGGTCATTGTGGGTGCATAAGCACTGACAATAGTTGCATGTTTATTGCCTGACAGAGGAAGTCTCAATGTCATTAGACGGTCATTAATGCCTTTTGGCAATCCTGACAGCTTACCAACAAGTTCTGTTTTGATGGCAAAGCCAACTCCTGCTTCACGCCTCTCTTCACTTTTGCGTCCACTCGAGAAGAAGGTGTATCCAGCACCAACTTCTTTGATCTCCCCAACATCTGCGAACCGAGGCTCACTCAATGCAGCTATCTGTATATCATACCTCCCAAGTTCTCTGCCCACAAGGGCCGTTCTACGCTGTGGTCTATCTGACCCAGCACTATCCATTAAAGTGCGCACATTCCATTCGCCAATCCGTAAGGGGATTACTCTAGCTTTTTTCTTTGAATTTCGACCGCTTAAGGGGATCCCCGCTGATCGCGGTAAACCAGCCAGGGGGTTTGAAGCAGGCAATTGTTTAGGGCACCTTTTCTAGCCCCTTCCCCATGCTACGGGGGTGAGCAGTGCGGTCCTAAATAGGTCTGCTCAGTCACTCAGCCGACTGCCGAATTCTGCTTACTGCTTCTCCTCACAGAAAACGACCATTAGAACTGAGCCGCCTGTGTGCAGGTCTGCAACTACAGCTCCCAGTGTGTCCTACACCTGCTGCTTCGCCACTCGCCCATCGCCACAGGACTTTGTAGGTATGTGGGTGCAAGTGTGATGAAATTGTTGTGTATGCAAGTGCTTGTGTGTTGAGAAATAAGATGACATGCGCTTTGAAATTGGATTATAGTGAGGAAGAGGTGCGCAACGTCAACCTCACTCTCTAGTCCTCGCCCAGCTGCGCCCAGAGGCAAGACACAGGTCAAGACGTCTGGAGTTGGGTTTGGATGCAGTGGATGACCGTAACATCTTTAGTGCCTTGTCACGCTCTGCATGTTCCACAACATGTTGCTGTATCGCTTTCTGAACCGTTGAATCAGATGATTTCTTCCGCTCCATCTACCGAAACAGTCTTTGCATGTCTGGACTAGGCATATCCAGACACACAGGTTTGATTTTGGAGTTTCCTTCTCCTAGATGAATTGCTGGCCACAGCTGAAGAGCTCCATCTACCTTTTCTTAGGTTTTGTTTAGAGACCTGTAAACTCGTAGGAGGGCTGTCAACCAAGACTAATGAGTTCCCCCTGCCCAGCTAGATTTTGTGTAGAGAACTAGCTTAACTCCTAGATGAGTTGCCTTCCAAGGCTAACGAGCATCTGCACCGCATGACAACAGGTAGTACTGATTACATGTTACAGTAGCAGTTAAACTGACCTGACCTCTGAATAGATGTGCTTCTTCAGCCTTTTTTTGAGTTTGAGAGAAAAAAGGTACAAGTAGGCAAAGATCAGGAAAAGGCGCAATCAGAAAAAGATTCCCACTCCAAAAACCGAGGTGGGAAAAAACCAAACTAACAATCAGGTACTTATACCATGAAACATATCGTAAGCCGAATGAGCAGCTAATTTCCCAATAGGTGGCCACTCAGTTACCTTAACTTAACTAAAAATATGAAAACATACATAAGGCGCCAACAGCACAAAAAATATTTTTAAACACCAAGACATAAAACAAAAAGAACCACTACAGAAGTATCGACTTGGAACGATCAGTAACACAAAGTTACTGGCGGGCTTAAACCGGTTTTACAGGTACCTAACCTCACCCTCAGCTTCTGCAGTGGTTCACAACATTTAGTTAGTTCTTCGGTCCTCGTGGTGAATCTCTAACTAGTCAATGAATCATCAAGAACAAACAAATAAATCATGATAAACATCCTGATGAATCAAAAACCAGGACTCACAGATTGAGTAAGCTGCCCGACGATGGAGATCCCTGGGCGCCGAATAACCTACTAACTCCGGAGCAAAAGAAAAACACCAGTTGGACCCCGGTGGGCCAAGCAACAGACAAGAAGCTCCGGCCCCAACCAACTAAAATGAATAGCTTTAAGTCGGGGCCATCATAGAGTCTGACGCCCGACCCACCGGCGTGCAATTAAAGAAGGCAGCATAGTTATCAACCATGATTGGGTTAAAAACTAAGCATGCAGACTGTCGCATAACATTCAAGTTATAACCTATACGTCTGTAACGTGATATGATTTTTCCGAACTGAAGAGAAAAATCATTTATTCCTTTAAGTTTCTTAAATTTGTAAACCAAGTCACCATAAAATTCAGGTTCCGAAAGGCCCTCACTTAAAAGTGTCTTTAACCCAACATTATATTTGGAAATCAATTCATAGTGTCTACAATAAAATTTAGAAAAGGTTTTTCGAAGTTTATGATACCGATAGCCCTGTTGGAGAAGTTTTGCCGTTAAACATTTATTTCGAGCGTTGAAGTCTGTAACATGATTGCAGACTCTAGCAAACCTAATAAGTTGCGAAATGTATACACCATAAGAAGCACGACGAGGAACGTCACCATCCAAAAAAGGAAAATTTACTATATCAAAATCAAAGTCATCGCGCTTATCATAAATTTTAGAAGAAACAAATCCATTTGCAACAAAAAGATGTAGATCTAAAAAGGGGGCTTCGGTATCTGAGATATTAGCTTTGTTCAACTGAAGTTCAGGTGGATAAATTTGATTGACCATACCTTCAAAATAAGGGTTGTCAATGTTCAAAAGGTCATCGAGGTACCTAGATGTGGAATTAAAAGCCTCGATAACATCAGCTTGATTATCATGGTTAAGAGAATCCAAGAAATCTCTTTCGTAGCAGTATAAAAATAAATCAGCTACGAGAGGTGCGCAATTTGTACCCATCGGAATTCCAACAATTTGTCTGTATAACTTGGTCCCAAATCTAATATAAATATTATCAAGGAGATAGGATAAGGCGTCGCACACATTCTGACATGACCAAAGGGTATACCGACTTTGGTCAGAGGAAGTGAAAAAAGCCTTTCTGTCATTACATGCCAAATAAAGTGAACCATAGTTTTTTAATGCCCTTTTGAAGGTCCACTCTATCAAATCCAGAAGTTTTTCTTTAATTAGATTATGTGGTAATGTTGTATACAGAGTAGAAAAATCATATGTGGACAAGCTTGTCGCACGGAACCCTCTACACTTCAATTTACTGAGCACCTCACCAGAATTTTTTATTGACCAAAACCAATTTTTATTTGAAGTTTCATACACTGTCTCACAGTATCTTATAACATGAGATTTGATAGCAGTAAGACAAGAATTTAATAATTTAGAAAGTTCAGTGGTAGTACAAGAGCTAGAATTTGCAATAAATCTAGCTTTGTATGGTCTTTTGTGAAGCTTAGGTAACCAATACATCGTAGGAAGTTTGTCTTGGCCTTCATTGACACAAACAGAAAACTTAACAGGTAAATCGTTTAAGTGGGCATTTACTACAGACACCTCATCAGTATCTGTCTCCAGATAAGCCCTGGTACCATCAAGCTCCTGTTTTAAGGTGTTAACGTAGTGAAGTCTACAAACGACAACAACATTGTTTGCGGCTTTATCTGCCGGAACCAAGACATACTTTCTATGAAATTCTTGGATACCCTGCTTCAAATGCCTAAATGACGATTTGGGTTTAGGAGGTAAAAGATTAGTATTTTGTGAATAAAACTTAATACGTTTATCCACGATAGTGAAGATACTTCTTTTCCATTCTTTAAGAGCATTATCCTCAACACCCTCTCGTTTACACCATCGATTACCGAAATCATTTAATGCAGATGCAATCTCCTCTCTACATTTGTCGAAATTAATGTAGGAAGGGAATCTATATTTCGGACCTTTAGAAACAATTTTGCGAATTCTAGAATCCGAAATTATTTTTAAATTTCCAGTAACTATATGTAAATTTGTTTGATATTTGATGATAAACAACTTTGCACATATGTGGATATTGATTTCAGCTGTTATGGGTTATCTCCCTTGCTGGTAAATACGAAATCAAACTTATGGATTTATATACACCTAACTAGAATCCATATTGTTTTTCATTGCAAAATTGCGGGAAAGTATCTTTTAAACCATGAGAAATGAGGATAATGAGAAAACATATAACCGTAAATTTGTTACAACGATTTAGATGCATGTATACTGTAACTTTGTAAGTACAAATTTGTGGACTAGCAAACCATGAAATCAAAATACATGTATTTACATTCTACCTCATTAAAACCCATCTAGTTAGAACAGTATTTTAAATGTCAAAGGTATTTCTTCACCCATATAGTTATTTTCCAACAGTTCTTTTACAGGCCAGTCACTCGGTCTGTACAGTCACAGATGGCTAAAAGACTTGAACTGGTTGTTCTGAACTAAGAACTATCAATAGTTTATCTGCACGAGACTCGTATACAAAAATTGAATTTAGTAATGTGACGGGGTAGCCTCCCTTGGATATATGCAAATTCTAAACTCGAGACTTTGTGAATCGAGTAAGTGTTGGGTATATAACGCAGTAAACCTTGGTGGATGAGCATGCTTTTCCACCGACGGGGTTTGCTCGGTCCGTTCGTTACACTATGTGTACTTGTATGTATTCTTTCATTTCGATTTTCGTGCAGTTTTCGACAAAATACATGCAGCTTATTAATGACCTACGGCATCCTGTGACACTGTTGCCAATTGTTCATTTGGTTACCATGAATTACTTCGATTTCTTCTCGTTCAAAAAATAAGTAACCAGCGAATCTTTATGTCTCCGATTGCGTTGAGTCATTATTTTGATAATAGTCCCATCGTGTGCAGTTGATTTTATTTAATGGTCCCTGCTTTGTGCAGTAGTTTGTAGCTTACTGTGATATTTTGCTTGAAAATGCAAGATTCATAATTATATGAGGCTGCAACATTACTCACATATCCTCGACACCAAAATCAGGCTAGACAGCCTCTGCATGTGCATTCTTGAACATGATGCCCTAGGCTTAGTCTTAGATTTATATTACCTCTGATATACTACAAGTATATATGAGATTTCTACATAAGTTGTGAATGATAGACAATAAAATCGCATCAAGCTATTCAATGAATTAAGCCTTCGAGCATTTTCTTATGTTGATGCAGAAAGGTCAAATAATTTGCCAAAACCTTGTTCTTTTTATTAGAAAATACCGCCAATGAAATTGGTGTATATGAGTAGTACAATAAAAAGATGTTCTAGTCATGAAACGTTCAAGGACTATATATTTAAAAGAATAATATAATTATACATGTAAGACTTCCTTGCAAACGATTAGTATATCCAACAAAATTTAATATAAGTTGGCGGCTTGCCTTGACATGCAAGTTAATGTGAAAATTAATAAGTAATCAGTTGTGTACGGGAACTCTCAACCGTTGATAGCAAAGCAAGCACGCGTCCGAGCTCCCAACTCCCACCCCGACAGAAAAGCAAAATCTACATGTATGTCAAGGAACTTCAGACTGTATGATCATCACCACCGATTTTAAATAGCCTATTGACGAACAAGATTTATGCCTAGTCGTAAATGGTTCATGCGCCTCTACATGTATTAGTACATTAGGCTATAGTTCTTTTCTATGGTATTCCTGTTTGAGATAATAGCGTTTGACCTCTTGGTGGTTCGCCATTGTCGAATCCACGGTAGATCACTGTAGGCTGAACATGGAGATCAAGACCTATACCCTCAAATTAGCATAAACTAAAGGTAGATCTTTTTCAGCCGAACGACATGTTGATTGCCATCCGACCGATACCTACATGTAGGCCTAGTGTCCCTAGTGTAGGCAGGATGTTCCCTTCAATATTTCGTGATACCTCTCTGCACTCCCTGCGAGTTCACGAAGTGAAACGGAGTGCGGATTAGCTAGCTGGACTATGCCTAGTGGTCTATCAAGTCTGTAGTCAATATCAAAGTCCCAATACGGGTACGTATAAAGGTCGACTGTCACACAATTTATGTTATAGATCTAGGGTGTATGGGTACTTTACAGATATTTGTAAATCACTTAAGATACAAGATACAAGAAACTTTATTTATGCCTAGTCGTAAATGGTTCATGCGCCTCTACATGTATTAGTACATTAGGCTATAGTTCTTTTCTATGGTATTCCTGTTTGAGATAATAGCGTTTGACCTCTTGGTGGTTCGCCATTGTCGAATCCACGGTAGATCACTGTAGGCTGAACATGGAGATCAAGACCTATACCCTCAAATTAGCATAAACTAAAGGTAGATCTTTTTCAGCCGAACGACATGTTGATTGCCATCCGACCGATACCTACATGTAGGCCTAGTGTCCCTAGTGTAGGCAGGATGTTCCCTTCAATATTTCGTGATACCTCTCTGCACTCTCTGCGAGTTCACGAAGTGAAACGGAGTGCGGATTAGCTAGCTGGACTATGCCTAGTGGTCTATCAAGTCTGTAGTCAATATCAAAGTCCCAATACGGGTACGTATAAAGGTCGACTGTCACACAATTTATGTTATAGATCTAGGGTGTATGGGTACTTTACAGATATTTGTAAATCACTTAAGATACAAGATACAAGAAACTTTATTTAAAGTCGACTTTCAATTTACAACTTAACAACATTAGACATGGACTATTTTCGGTCGACAAACAGGTTGAGTCCGCCAAATACCTTGGAATTACTATTACTGAAAACTTGGAATGGGGTCAACATGTTTCTGAAATTTCTTCTAAAGCAACTAAGATTTTGGGTTTTCTTCGGCGCAATTTGGCACTTGCACCTCAGCATACGAAGGAAGTTGCATGATGAACTTGATTGGCCATCCCTTGGGGACCGCAGGCTAAAGTCCTCCTTAACTTTCTTTTACAAGATTCACTCCTGGCAAATATAAATATCTGACCCCGGCACCCAGACTAAGATATACCCGGCAGGGCAGCTCATAATTCACAGTACACTAGATACATGTCCTATAGTGATGCCCTGAAGAATTCATTCTTCCCATCGTGAATAGTCTTCCTTCTTCAGTGGTCGCATCTATACCACGGAAGAATTTGAGGCTCTTATTTAAACCAAGGGTCCAAAGGTATACGTTTTAGTATGTCTCTGTCTAGCTTAGTTTTAATGGCCCATCCCTAATGTGTCCCCTATTTTGCTAAATTCAAATTTTAGCCACCCACCCCACACCCGAGGTAATTATCAGAAATTGATCGACTCAGTATCTGAAGAAAAAAAAAAGAAAAAGTAAAAGAAAAACTGAACATGTAAACATGAAAGTAACATAAATCACACCTAAAAGAGATAAATTTCACAGCATGCACATTATATAGAGGATTAGATCTAAATGAGAGAAATAAAAAATATAATGAGCTACATTACATGGAATGTAACTAAAGTTCATCTAAAACCAGGACATAGTCTTCAGAAAATGAAGGCAAAATGTCCTTGAAGTTAGCATTACAGGATTAGCCGGCCCCCGGTGTGTTCCGATTCTATGAGATATGTCTTCAGTAGCGTGCCCAAAGCGTGTGTGGGAATCGCGTCTGTAGCGCGTGCATAGCGTGTATGTGACGTAACACAAACGTACTCCAAATCTTTGAGAATTTTATACGTCCGGCACACGCCTCAGTCACGTGCTGCTGTGTGACCGCTAATGCGAGTTAAAGGAACAAATTAATTTTTAAACGTCCAAAATCTTCAGCGTGTTGAGATTTTTATACGCCCTGTGCACGTTTGGGTTATACGCTACAGTGTGACTGCTGTTTTACGTCGAAGTGTTTTTTTTTTTCCATAGTCAACAAAAGACTGAGTTTCAGAGTTTCAGGTTTTCCTCGAAAACTGTAGCTCGTGACATATGTCACAAAGTTTAAAGCTGTTAAATGTTCAACTGTTAGTACATGTATGATGAAACTTTGATTAATATTTTTCGAGGATGAAATGAATAAAAAAAATAATAGTCTTCCGTTGTTGTTTTCGATACCCTATGCCCATAATTATAACTATTATAAGAGTTGAGCTTGTGTCAAGACAAACCACTGTTTGACCGTGATCCCTAATCCAATAATAGAAGTAAAAGGGTGCTCTGCAGACCATCTGAGCCCCAGCGAAAGCGAAAAGTTGGGAAAGAGTATGCAGACAACGGTAGAGATAGCAAATTGAATACTGAGTAGATGCATCAATTATTTAAGAAATGAATTTCATTTTTCTGGTGTTCATGGAGCTATGAACCGCAGTGGGTCGCGTGCAAAGTGAATGAACCCCGAAGGGGTTCATGTAAGCTTTGCTAGCGACCCACTGCGGTTCATAGCTCCATGAACAACAGAAAAATTAAACTCATTGCTTATATTTACATTCATTTCTCTCTATCGCTTGTTGAAAAATCACCAAGGCGGTCACATTTACCAGCAAACAGAGAATCTACACACAGTGTGTGTTCAAACAGCGGAACGGCGTCGACGTTTACAACGGCCAATCAGATTGGCGAGATTGATGTTTTTTTGACGTCAAGTTTGGATTACGTCACGTCGCGTGACACAATGTTGTTCATGGAAGTATGAGTTCACACAGATGAATATCTAATGGTTCATCTAAGGAGGTTTTTGAAAAATGTAAATATTATCGCATATACATCACAGATTATACAAATGATAAAAATCAGAAAACAGCATGCAAAAAAAAAAAAAAAAAAAACATTATACAAATGATAAAAATCAGAAAACAGCATGCAAAAAAAAAAAAAAAAAAAAAAAAAAAAAAAAAAAAAAAAAAAACATAAGAGCAGCACTCTGTGCTTGAAATAAAAGAACTGAAAATAAGTGTTTAACTAATACCATAGAGACTCACGCCAAGAGTTTGCAAAAGTGGGCGGGATTTTCCCTATACATGTTGTAATTTTACTAGATGCTAGTAACTGATAAGCCGTGAGTCCTATAGGTACTAAAGCAAAACTGAAATAAAAGCTTAATGCAACTAAAATTGGTAAGTTATAGGCCTAAAACTGAAATGAAGAGGTTATTCTCAGTTTGAAAAATTCAATATTTTTCTATATATTAACGAGTACATTGGTGCAGTCTATGTATCAACAATGTCTGTCTATAGATAAACCTTGGTAATAACAAAAGTTCAGAGCCAAGCACCTATCCATAGTGAGACCTTGCCGCCACGCTGAACTCAGTTTGAGGTTTTCCCAAAAGTTATTTCTTGTAATATGAAAAATGTGCCCTAACACCGGTTGCGTCACGTGACATTTCGGCCATTTTGTGTTATGAGAGGAAATTGAAATCCAAAACAAAATGACTTAAGTTCAAAAATGACCAAGATATTCAGTTTGCATTCGATATTGACATTCCTGTGGCTATGTTTGATCGAGAAAACAGTTTCCCAATTTCAGCACAAGTACAATGTGATCGTAAACTGTAAACATGGACCTGTGGAGGGGTTCAGTATCCCCTCCCACTATGAAGCATTTGATAAACAAAGGATCAATGTTTTCTTGGGAATTCCTTATGCAAAAAGAATACCAGAATACTCAGATTGGAGACGCCAGTTTAGATTTAATGTAAGCTTTCTTTCTTTCGGATGTATATTCCGCCTATATAGAGGCGCACCACCTTTCGGCGTATAGTTGTTAATGTTAGTTTTCACTAGTTTTCGCTACAACACTAAAATATGTGGAATGTGTATAAAACAGTATATAAAATGTCTGAACACAACTGAAATGTCTTTTAAACAATATTTACACGTGTGCAAAGGTCTTTGACTGTAGCAAGTGTTAAGTTTTCTTCGTCACAGACTTTGCGACCACTGAGCATGCGAAACTGTGGAAATCTCAGTTTTTCTTCTACAATACTTGGTTATTTGACAACGCGAACAACGCTTGAGTTCAACACCTGCTTGAGGTTGACGTTTGCGATTTGCACATGTATTGATTTCCAAAATCACTTCCGAAATATCAAATGAATTGTCGTCGCTGTCAGTGTCTGTCTGTTGTAGAACCTCTAAGAGAAGGGCTCTTTCAGTCTCGATACTGATGTCAGAATCTGGTGACAAAACCGGCTTCTCAGGGCGCTTATCACTGCCACAGATAAAATCCTGAATTGGACCGGTATTATCCAGATCACTACTGTCCTTGATGGAAGTTACACAAGAAGGCTTCGGTTCTTGTAGAACGGCTGTATGTTCCTGTTCTTGAAGAACGGCTGTGTTCACCTCTGAGGCAGGGCTTTTAGGCGAGTCAGCTTTCTCAGCTGTCTTCTTTTCCTGAAAGCGTTGTTTTCTTGCTCTTTGGCGTCTCAGTCTAGATGGCGATTTGTGATTCTTATTTCCTGGTTTCCATCTCACAGGAAATGGCGGCTGGTCACCCTCAACACTTTTGGCGCAAAATTCGCATTTTATGAATAATGAGACATTTTACTGATTCCGGTAAAGCTTCCACTGGTACTGGTGCTCGCTATCACTTTCCAACCTGTTGATGATGTGAATTATGGCAGTTGGAATAACACTGGGGAATTTTTCCATCGTTATTTCCAATAATTTTAACCGCGGTCAAAATTTCCGCCATGGTGGTGCACCATCTTTCTAGTGTAAGCTTATGAAATGTCGAAACACAACTGTCTACTCACTGGGTATCCATGTGAGAGTGAAATTTGAATTTTCAAGTTGGAGCTTTTCTAAAAGCATGCAGTCAATGAGCAAATGGAGCTTTTCTACAAAGCTTGCAATCTATGAGCACATACTGCATATTTTCTAGTGTGTGAGCAATGTAGATTAGATTATAATCTAGAGGCAAAATGACTTCAGGGACAGATATTGTAGAAATGTATCTAATTTGAGAACCTTTTGATTAATATAATTTACAATATTTGTTTCTGCTTTAATAGTTACAGACTGACAGGTTATTTGACTTGTAGCTCCTAGCAGCGTGTCTTAATTCATATCTGTTGAACATGATAGACATGCACACATCAGCTTATTCTGATGCTTTCTTGCGTAAAACATTTTACTTTCATGTAGCCAAATTTGATTATACATGTGTAAAAATCTTTTCACATTCAAAATTACTCAGAAATTATTCATTATTTGTACTTCAGAAACCAGAGAAGCCAGCCTGGACAGGGATCTGGGATGCCACCAAGTACAAGCCTGCATGCCCCCAGGTTCCTTGGCTAGTGAAACAAACAGTGCCCAACTTCAACAGAGAAGAGCACACAAGTGAAGACTGTCTCTACATGAATATTTTTGCTCCTAATGTAAGTACAGATTCAGGGGTAATTAAATATTTTTCTTTCATGTTATGATAAAATCAAATAATCATGGTATCTGTAGTGTTGAGTTACTGACAATTATATGAACTTATTCCAACTGTTGTTACAACGCAAAAAATATCATAGGCCTAGTTTGATAAAAGTGTTATGAATAATCATTATCATACTGTATTTCAGAAAACAGATGAGCGACCTGCAGCCAATCCTCCTCTGTATCCTGTGATGGTGTTTATCCACGGAGGTGGTTATGCTATGGGGGCCTCCCAACAATATCCTGGGGTATTCCTGGCTGAGAGAAAAGTTGTTGTTGTCACCTTTAACTATAGACTCAATGCTCTAGGTAAATGAGCCGCCTCGTGGGAAAACCAACAATGTGGTTTTCGAACAGGTCCGACACAAACCGAGCTGCACAGTCACAGAAAAGAGCTAGAAAGTTAAGTAGAGGGGGAATTGTACTATCCGAGTAGCGAAAACAAAGGCGCTGATCAGCTTGGCGGTTACCGCGAAGCTGATCTGCGTCTTTGTTTTCGCATATGCAGTTTGTTGGTTTTCCCATGAGGCGGCTCAAATGCTTGGATAGGTAGCGACCAATTTACCATCTGCCATAAGCTTAAACTGAGAGCTTAGCAGTCTTAATAAAAATAATGATAAATACACTGTATGCTTTTTAGATCTATTTGTAGAAGAGGTTACTTTATTTTGGCAGGGCATAAGATAATCTTGTATCGAAATAAGATTAATTCGACACATTTTCTATATGTAATTTACTATACTTTCACAGGCAAAGTGCTTATGAATGTGTGTGGTTAAAATGTTAGCATACAACTATTTCAAAAATGGATTTGAAAAATTATGAGAATTTAAATAGACACAATGATTTATACATTTATATACACCTATTTATAAGTTAAATGAAAATGCTATATATATATACTTAAGGAATTAAAATACGCAACACACTAAATTTCAACGTTTACGTATGTATTTGACATTTTGATGAAATCCTTTTTATGAAATGACCTACTGACTGCTTTTTGCACGTGATGAAATGAGAAAACGTCATTTTATTGGCAAAATTAACGACAAAACATCAAATACTATGAAAAACGCAAATTGTGACGTAAACGTCGGGGCGAAGGGGAAGATGACCAATTCTTTGCATGTGGGTTACGTGACGTCGACTTGATAATGTGCAATAAAGACTAGGATCATTGTATACTTAGGTGCCGTCCCATGTTGCGTTAAATCTTGTTAACGGAATGCTGAAGTTTACAATAACGAAAAATGAGTTATTAACGTCATTTAAATTATTCGATTTTGCCTATTTGTACCTAAACGGTATATATCGAACCAACATACGACACGACGTGCTTCTAATCAACAGTGACGTCCCAGGTACCGTAGAAATGGATCATCGAAGCGTTTGTTTTGACGTTTGTTAAACAGAATATCACGTTATGTAAAGGAGCGAAACGGATTATATGCTTTGAGTAAACACTAGATTTACGCACTGTAATCAAACGTTTGGCAATTGATCATTTTTTAAATCAGAAAATTTGAAAAAACATAATGCGAGTCTTTAAAATGCAGGATGTTTGATTTTGACGTTATAATGGACGTTTAAGTGACGTCTAAAGTACAAATGTCATAATGTTAACGTAAATAACCATTTTATTGAATATAACGCATGCCGAAGGAAATTTTACTGGCTTTTGACTAATTTTTTCGATTGACGTTGGTGACGTTAAACGTCCCATAACATACCCAAATGTTACCAACTGATCAATGATTACATCTGCAATTACTTTTAGGGGTTTTGGAAACAAAATATTGGTTTTTATTTCAAATTTGACATTTACTGATCATGGTTACAGGGTGTGCTACTGTAGGTCAGTGTGGTTACGCGTACGCCATTAAGCATACGTAACCGACATTGTGGCTCAACCTGTTGCAATTTGATGTTTAGATATTGTGTTCATATAAGAAGCTCAGTTATACCACAGACTTGCATTACAAAGCATGTTTTTAGTAACCCAAAGTATTTGTTGCGTTTCTTTATTCCTTAAGTATATATTTATATGTCCAAATTGGCTGCTAAACCAGAAAGAGAAAATTTTCAATTGTTTTCTCAAGGTTTCCTGAGCACAGGAGATCACTATTTTCAATTGTTTTCTACAGGTTTCCTGAGTACAGGAGATCACTATTTTCAATTGTTTTCTCCAGGTTTCCTGAGCACAGGAGATCACTATTTTCAATTGTTTTCTACAGGTTTCCTGAGCACAGGAGATCACTATTTTCAATTGTTTTCTACAGGTTTCCTGAGCACAGGAGATCACTATTTTCAATTGTTTTCTACAGGTTTCCTGAGCACAGGAGATCACTATTTTCAATTGTTTTCTACAGGTTTCCTGAGCACAGGAGATCACTATTTTCAATTGTTTTCTACAGGTTTCCTGAGCACAGGAGACCACTATTTTCAATTGTTTTCTACAGGTTTCCTGAGCACAGGAGATCACTATTGTCAATTGTTTTCTACAGGTTTCCTGAGCACAGGAGATCACTATTTTCAATTGTTTTCTACAGGTTTCCTGAGTACAGGAGATCACTATTGTCAATTGTTTTCTACAGGTTTCCTGAGCACAGGAGATCACTATTTTCAATTGTTTTCTACAGGTTTCCTGAGCACAGGAGATCACTATTTTCAATTGTTTTCTACAGGTTTCCTGAGTACAGGAGATCACTATTGTCCAGGAAACTTTGGTCTGTGGGATCAACAAAGGGCTCTCGAGTTTGTGAAAGAAAACATTCGTTATTTCCGTGGCAACCCTGGGATGGTGACAATATTTGGGCAGAGCACTGGCGCAGCATGCGTGGGTCTTCATCTTCTCTCACCACGATCAGTCAGTAAGTTATTATTCAGCCTTTAAGTGATATATCAGTGTGACAGTAAGTGATCAATCAGTAAGTGCTTCAAAGGCCAGCAGAATCAGACTTTTCCTATGAGCTTTCATTTATCTTTACTAAAGTAAAGTATAGGCTGAATTACTGAATAATGGTATCAAATGTATTTGTTCCCAAAATGTGTGTTGAGGTTGGTCATGTCGTTTTATAGTGCAGAAAAATCTGATGCACTTAGTCATGTTACACTGCTCTTCTTATGATTAATACATGGCTTTGGTCATGACATGCCCTAGTTTTGGCTAGAAAATAATGAATGTCGTACTGTTACAACTGCTACTGCATATATATTGAGTAAAGTTCTCAACAGTCTAACAAGTATTGTTATTATTGTCCTAGCTTAGGTCATAGAGCCTTTTCACTGTCTTGTAACTGTTGGGGCAGTGGTATGCTGTCTGGACATTGGTTTCTGCCACATTACCGCTGTCCCGACTGGCAAATACACACAGGTTAATTTGTATATCAACCCCTTGGTCTCTTCATGTTCTCAAACTTGACTGGATCTTGCTATATTATTAGTATAATTGTATTGTTGTCCCCACTTTGATATTGCATGTTATTTCATGTTTTGTATTGTTGCTCGCGGTTGCTGGACACAGTCTAGCTGACTGCAAACATAGGGCTTAGAGATTTATTGGAGGTTTTCGGCAGCAACGACCTAGGTAGGGAAACCACCCAGCCAGACAGCTTGCTAACGCATGCCATCGATGAGTCTCTCAGTTCTATTTATTTGTATCATTCATTCAACGGGACAGCTTTTCATACTTGAGGACACCCAGTATCTTTCCTCAACTCAATTAGCAAGTAAACACCAATGTGGCCCCTGCCTGTCGATCAGGGGTCAATAAATATAAATGGTTATAGTGAAAAATGGTTTTATTTAGAAAATTTCACTGGTCATGCACTTATAAAGATGATATACTTTTTAAATTCTGTATGGATCAAAAGTCTCTTGTACTCACGATGAATCACATATTACCTCAAATCTGTAATCATAAATATATCTGAGTGTCTTAAGTTGTATTTTTCATTTTAATTCTATGCCTCATTTAAGAGCAAAAATTGTACATATTTTGATAGGTATTCCAGACATCATATTTTGTACATATGTATATAACCATGTTAATATATGTTTTACTCTTCAGAGGACCATATGTGAGATTAGTTTTTGTACTAAATATGTCATCCTCTTTAAATAAAGACATTATCATTATTATTATTATTATTATTATTATTATTATTATATTATTTTCACTGTCAAATGAAGTTGTTCAGACAATAGGATGTTTTTACCATAATTTTTATTTTAAGTATCCTATCTTGACAGCTGTTTTCTGCATCCACATTGGGATGTTCCCGTTTCGCCTACTCCCATTTCGCCTACTCCCGTTTCGCCTATGATTTGTCCCATTTCGCCTACTCCCGTTTCGCCTACTCCCATTTCGCCTACACCAGAAATGTTCACTATTCCCGTTTCGCCTACTCATTTAATATGAATGACTAACATGATAAAATGTTGTTTTATTGCATCATATTCATTTAAATATGCAAATACATTTTAAAGTTTACCAAAGAAAAGTGAAATAAGTATTTTTACTTATTTTTAGCTCACCTGAGCCGAAGGCTCACAGGTGAGCTTATAGGATAGGCAGGCATCCGTCGTCCGTTGTCGTCCGTTGTCGTCCGTCCACAATTTCAAAGAAGAATATTTCTGAAGCTAGTTGGCCGAATTTGATCAAATTTAATGTGAACCATAATTGGGTTGGGGGATTGATGGCATTAGGTTTTGGAGCAGATTGTATCAAAATTGTGGTTTCCATGGCAACAGATAGGTCCCATAGTCTTACAATGGGAAAAACTAAAAAAATCTTCTTCTCTGAAACCACTAGGCCCACAGCTTTGATATTTGGTATGTAGCAATGGCTAATGGTCTTCTACATAAATTGTGCCATTCATGCCCCTGGGGTCAAATTTGGCCATGCCCCGGGGGTTGATAGTCTCCATAGACTTACTATGGGAAAAAAATTAAAAAATCTTCTTCTCTGAAACCACAGGGCCCACAGCTTTGATATTTTGTATGTGGCAATGGCTAATGGTCCTCTACATAGATTGTGCCAGCCATGCCCCTGGGGTTAAATTTGGCCACGCCCCGGGGGTCGATAGTCTCCATAGACTTACAATCGGAAAAACTAAAAAAATCTTCTTCTCTGAAACCACTAGGCCCACAGCTTTGATATTTGGTATGTAGCAATGGCTAATGGTCCTCTACATAAATTGTGCCATTCATGCCCCTGGGGTCAAATTTGGCCACGCCCCGGGGGTTGATAGTCTCCATAGACTTACTATGGGAAAAAAATTTAAAAATCTTCTTCTCTGAAACCACAGGGCCCACAGCTTTGATATTTTATAGGTGGCAATGGCTAATGGTCCTCTACATAAATTGTGCCAATCATGCCCCTGGGGTCAAATTTGGCCATGCCCCGGGGGTCAATAGTCTCCATAGACCTACAATAGGAAAAAAACTAAAAAAATCTTCTTCTCTGAAACCACTAGGCCAACAGCTTTGATATTTGGTATGTAGCAATGGCTAATGGTCCTCTACATAAATTGTGCCATTCATGCCCCTGGGGTCAAATTTGGCTACGCCCCGGGGGTTGATAGTCTCCATAGACTTACTATGGGAAAAAAATTAAAAAATCTTCTTCTCTGAAACCACAGGGCCCACAGCTTTGATATTTTGTATGTGGCAATGGCTAATGGTCCTCTACATAAATTGTGCCAATCATGTCCCCGGGGTCAAATTTGGCCACGCCCCGGGGGTCGATAGTCTCCATAGACCTACAACACACCGTTCATCCAGATACAACAAACGCGGAATGGTCTTCCAAACGCGGATATAAACAATAGTATTTTGAACGGCGGGGAAAAAGAGTGAGTATTTATTATCTTTAATTATAATCAATATCGGCTGAGTTGAATTTTGTTTGACATACAATGGAAAAGTACATAACTTTGCAAGTGTTTACCTAAAATCCTGTCTCATAAATTCTATTAGTTCGAGAAATATAGGCTTCTAAATCTGACTTGGATGCGCGAAAAGAGACAAATCTTGGTAAGAATGTCTGTAAATCTTTATTAAAGCACGAAACTATGACCGAATTGATGTTTTTCGGAGGATCAGGGATCGCTTCAAGTGTTGCCGTTACACGAACCCACACCAAATTATAGAAAGAGAATAAGAACTATTTTAAATTGGGTACTCTCATCTAATATGGTGCAACATACCACGGTTCAAATTCTCAAGCAGGTGAAACAAACTCGGACCACTCGGTGCAACGAACGCGTATAATAAAAACAAATTCTCGCCTTATTTTAAGGAAAACTGGATGCATTCATTGTTAACGCCAATTTGTATGGTTTAGAATCCATAGATGGTTGGTTGAAGACAAATTATGGAATAATATCGCGTGATAAAACCACAAGGAACGTGGGTTCATGAGGACTTTCACTTCGCTTTGGCCACGTCATCATGAAACCATGTTAACATGTTTTACAGAGCGAAAGGCCCATATCAGGTGCATTTTAACCGAGAAACTGTCCGTGCCTTTGTTTCCGTTCTTTAAATTCGACAATTAAAAGCCTTAGCTAGCTTTATGAAGTCTGACAGTGACAGGTTTAGGAAGAGCTTCAAATGCTTTCGCCTTTCATATTCAAACACCAACTAAATTACGCATGTTTGTAGGTTATTACATGTAAAATATATGGTGTAATGTATGGGTGCATTTCTTTCATGAATATATGGCCAAGAATATATTTATCATGATTGTCTCTCTCACTCTTAAGTGTGTTAAAGTGAAACCTTTGTTAAAGGTCCACTATGACAACAAATTATGAATACAAACGTACATAGACTTACGTAGATTCAAGAAGAGCATTTATTAGTGGTGAAACTATGTGCACAACGAACTCGTTACCATGCCTCGGGATGGTTTTTGGTGTGAAAATAACTGACGATGACTGACCGTCTCTATATGACCTTGGCTGTTGATCCTGTAATTTTAGTTTAAATGTTTTATTCAGATTCACAAACCAGAGGACCAATGGTCCTGTAAACGCTCACCTGAAACCTGAGATATATACCAATAAACTCGCATGACTAGAATTGTAATATTCATGTATATAACCCCAGGGCCGGGTAAGAGCAACCCCTGGAGTCAATTTCTTTTTCAAATCATAAAACTTCAGACCATTTGCTCTTCAAATGACATTTTAACAATTTTCCCCATTCAAATGCATGGGCGACCTAAGTTGACCTTGCCGTAAAATAGGTCAAGGTCATTCAAGGGTCATGATTTATATAAACTTTGTAGAGTTTCATTGTCTGATGCTTCATGCCAAGTTTCAAAATCATAGGCCTTCTGGTTCTGGAGAAGAAGATTTTTGAAGGTTTTTGCTATTTATAGCCATGGCGGCCATCTTGGTCATGTGACATTGACCATTTATATAAACTTTCATTCCCACTTCCTGCCAATGCTCCTCATAAAGTTTGGCTTTGATTGGCCAAGCAGTTTCAGAGAAGAAGATCTTTGAATATCGTTGTAATGTACATGTATATTGCCCCGGGGTGGGGGCAGACATACCCCTGGGGTCCAAATTTTTTCAGAATCATCAATCTTAAGTCAATTTACCCATTTCCTGCAAGTTTTTCCCTACAAATGAAATTTTAACACTTTTCCCCATTCAAATGCATGAGCGACCTATGTTGATCTTGCCGTAAAATAAGTCAAGGTCATCCCAGGGTCATGATTTATATATACTTTGTAGAGCTCCAGTCACTTATGCTTCGGTAGCAATCCACAGTTTTTAGAGCATTTTTCAGTTAATTTAGCTAGATCCGCCAAAATTGATAATAGCTCTGTCCAATCTGGTGAACAATCCGATTTCTCCCATAAAATCATTAAATCGAATGTCTAACAACAAATTAACAATTCTTCTACTTTCTGAATACAAATCTTTCAGTCTGGCTATGTTCTGTGCTTGTATAACTTGGTTTGTGTAGAACCTGTTTGGAACCAAAATTGTTGGTTTTCTCACGCACAAGCTCACATGTATACAACATAATGCAAGTAAAATGACATTATGGCAGACTTTCAATTGTGTGATAACAAATTAGAGCTGTTCTTTTAACCTTTACTTTGAGGCGAATGACTAAATAGCTTTTTGACTTTATTGACATATTAACTACACACACAGTCTTATTTCACCTTTGATTTTTATGTGTGAAGATGTCCAATTAATGAGTTTGTGTGGAAAGAATATTTAATTTTGAAAGAAAGTCACACAAAATATGTTAATAACAAGTCCATCAATGTAAATATTTATATAAAATACACCAATAGGGAGCAATAAAGCATAGGAATGACTGGAACAGGGAGACAAGTTAGGTTGTTAAAAATGCAAAAAATTCATTCTGGTAGTTTTGTACATGTTGTATATATTGTATTTACATGTAGTAGTCTTCTTAAATACATATCTTCATACTTTTTCATACCAGCTGATGACTCAACTCTTATTTTTGGAGAGGATGAAGTATCACTTAACACTGCCTTAGATATTGTAGATAAATTTGCGGGCTGTTCTGGTCTCCGAGCAAACTTCGATAAAACCCAGGTATTATGGTTCGGGGCAAAGCGGGGTTGTGGTGAGGAATTAAGAACACAAAAACCAATTATTTGGAACCATGGAGGAAAATTTAAACTTTTAGGGATTGAGTTTGATGTAAATAACGAAGACGTAACAGGTATAAACTTTCCGAAAAAACTTGAATCTGTTAAAAAATTGCTGAACGATTGGTCTTTTAGATCACTGTCACTCCTTGGAAAAATATGTGTGGTAAAAACTTTGGCAATGCCTATTTTGATACAGATATTTACAGTATTACCAACCCCACCAGACAATTTTTTGAAAGATTTAGAAAAAATGTTTTTTTCATTTATTTGGGATAAAAAAGGAGATAGAATTAAACGCAATGTAATTATTAATAGTAAAAATGAAGGTGGCTTACAAATGCCACATGTCCCTTCTTTTTGCGCAGCATTGAAGATGTCATGGCTAAAAAAAAGTTTTAGATGTCAATTATATAACACCATGGAAATCATTATTGCTTGATACAATGGAAAGATATGGTGGGGATAAAATGTTGTATTTACCAAAGGAAGGCATCTTAACGTTACTACATTATTTTAACTCTTTTTGGAAAAGCACATTGGAAGTTTGGGCAAACCTTGTTAGATATCCTCCCACAACCCCGGACGAAGTTATGTCACAATGTATTTGGTTAAACAATAATATTAAATGCAACGGTAGAAAAGTCATATTACCACATTGGATACAAAAAGGTATTTACTTTATACAGGATCTTATGACAAATGATGGCAGATTTTTCAGTTTTGCAGAGTTCAGAAATACATATCTATTGGATATTAACTTTGTAGAATATTATGGCATGATAGATGCTATACCTCTTGAATGGAAAAGGCTTATAAGAAACCATATTAAGACACAAACTATTATTCAACCGTATGATATTAAATAAATTTACAGGATCACCCATTGAGATAGATTGTCTTACAATTTGTGCAATTTTGGCAAAATATTATATTTATTGTTGTAAGATAAAAAAATGTATGCCTAATATTACATCTTTCAAACAAAGAATCAAAGTGTACAGTAGTATAGAATTGTATTCGAAGTATATGTATACTGAAAAGAAAGCAGGAAAATTAACAGCAAGATGGTCATGTTTGAAACAGATTTTGGACAATAGCTGATCTTTTGATAATTTCAATCATGTATACATTGGGAAAACATGTCCTTAAAAAGTATACCCCCTTGAACCCCACTCTTATATAGTAGAACTGGGGTTTACGGGGGTATACCCATTATTTTTGCTCCGGGACATGGGTTGTGGGTGCTCGTTGGAATCGCCTCGCGGAGGCGGTTCTAGCGTGTACCCGCGGTCTGTGTTTTGGGGCAGAAATGAGAAAAATATCAACAATTTTCTTCTGAAAATTTTCATTTTTTACATGTGAAAAAATTCTGTATATTACATGGGCAAGTTTTCGTAATGTATATATATATCTGCTTTTATGAATTCTGGATATTGTATTTGTATTATTATTTTGCCTCTACATAGTATAGGATGATGACAGTGAGACCATCGATTTCAAAATGAGTGGATACCGTGTACGCATGGATACCCTGTGTTTTTAAAAAAGTCGAACCATGTCTGACACATTCCAGCTATGCATAACTACATCTACAATTGTCTGAGAGATACAAAAAACACAGGTTTTTCATGTGGTGACATGTCCTTTAAAATTTTAATAGGCATTTTAATGATGTTTTGCCACCCCCCTCTGCAGACGTTGTCATTAGAGAGGGCTGACAGATGTGGCGTTGAAGATGCTCAATATACAGATTGAAGTCGATGTCTTCTTGTCTTGAAATTCTCATAAATGCTCTCTGCTCACATTCTTCTTGTGTATAAGACTACAAACAAATCTATGTATGTATAATGATAACATGTAAAAACTGTCAGAAATGAAAAATAAAATTTACAAGCCAAAAAACAAATTAACATCATTTAAATCGCCTAGCAATGACTATCACCCTACCTGTGTTGGGGATATTTTCCCCTACCCCCTCTTTCAGACCAGTGAATTTTCATAAAATATGCCTAAAGTCTGGGCCCCCGTGCATGTTCTGTGCAAAAAGACGCCCCATAAATCGCATGCACATACTTAGAGAATCTACCCAGGATCATAATGAGCAGTGCACAAATATGTGCCATCCAGCTACTTTTTTCGCTATTTGTGAACAAAGATAACCCCTACAAAGTCGACAGTGAAGAGCGTCACCGGCTATGACTGGCGAGCGATCCGGGATCCTTATATAATCCCGGTTTTTACCAGTCTAAAAATAGAAAATAAGTATTTTTCACATGTTTGAGGCATAATTGATCCGATTTGGGGAAAGATGTCGGCAGATTATTGAAAGAGGATAATTTACAGCCCAATTTCATGCCCTACCCCTTAATATTGAAATTTTTGGCCCACCTCAAAAGTACGAAACTGTGAATGGAACCTTAAAGAAATACTTTTTGCACTAGTTTCTGGCAATTTTCGTCTCAAACTATTCTTTAACATAAATCTAATTAAATTCAGGCAAAGAAAGTGGATTTGCATTAAAACTGGCCTTTCAGGAGGAGTCAGAACGAGTCATATGGTTTCGAGTCATTTTTAGGTCAATTTTTGAGGAATAGAGCCCCAACTAACCGCATCCAGCTTTACTCACTCTGTGGTCGTGCGAGTGACCAACAGATCACGAAACAGTTATGTCCATACATTGGGCCACCTGATCAAAGGCAACTGAGACCTTGAAATGGAAATTTAAAAAAATCGGTTATTGCTTTAAGGTAGCAATCCACAGTTTTTAGAGCATTTTTCAGTTAATTTAGCTAGATCCGCCAAAATTGATAATAGCTCTGTCCAATCTGGTGAACAATCCGATTTCTCCCATAAAATCATTAAATCGAATGTCTAACAACAAATTAACATCATTTAAATCGCCTAGCAATGACTATCACCCTACCTGTGTTGGGGATATTTTCCCCTACCCCCTCTTTCAGACCAGTGAATTTTCGTAAAATATGCCTAAAGTCTGGGCCCCCGTGCATGTTCTGTGCAAAAGGACGCCCCATAAATCGCATGCACATACTTAGAGAATCTACCCAGGATCATAATGAGCAGTGCACAAATATGTGCCATCCAGCTACTTTTTTCGCTATTTGTGAACAAAGATAACCCCTACAAAGTCGACAGTGAAGAGCGTCACCGGCTATGACTGGCGAGCGATCCGGGATCCTTATATAATCCCGGTTTTTACCAGTCTAAAAATAGAAAATAAGTATTTTTCACATGTTTGAGGCATAATTGATCCGATTTGGGGAAAGATGTCGGCAGATTATTGAAAGAGGATAATTTACAGCCCAATTTCATGCCCTACCCCTTAATATTGAAATTTTTGGCCCACCTCAAAAGTACGAAACTGTGAATGGAACCTTAAAGAAATACTTTTTGCACTAGTTTCTGGCAATTTTCGTCTCAAACTATTCTTTAACATAAATCTAATTAAATTCAGGCAAAGAAAGTGGATTTGCATTAAAACTGGCCTTTCAGGAGGAGTCAGAACGAGTCATATGGTTTCGAGTCATTTTTAGGTCAATTTTTGAGGAATAGAGCCCCAACTAACCGCATCCAGCTTTACTCACTCTGTGGTCGTGCGAGTGACCAACAGATCACGAAACAGTTATGTCCATACATTGGGCCACCTGATCAAAGGCAACTGAGACCTTGAAATGGAAATTTAAAAAAATCGGTTATTGCTTTAAGGTAGCAATCCACAGTTTTTAGAGCATTTTTCAGTTAATTTAGCTAGATCCGCCAAAATTGATAATAGCTCTGTCCAATCTGGTGAACAATCCGATTTCTCCCATAAAATCATTAAATCGAATGTCTAACAACAAATTAACATCATTTAAATCGCCTAGCAATGACTATCACCCTACCTGTGTTGGGGATATTTTCCCCTACCCCCTCTTTCAGACTAGTGAATTTTCGTAAAATATGCCTAAAGTCTGGGCCCCCGTGCATGTTCTGTGCAAAAGGACGCCCCATAAATCGCATGCACATACTTAGAGAATCTACCCAGGATCATAATGAGCAGTGCACAAATATGTGCCATCCAGCTACTTTTTTCGCTATTTGTGAACAAAGATAACCCCTACAAAGTCGACAGTGAAGAGCGTCACCGGCTATGACTGGCGAGCGATCCGGGATCCTTATATAATCCCGGTTTTTACCAGTCTAAAAATAGAAAATAAGTATTTTTCACATGTTTGAGGCATAATTGATCCGATTTGGGGAAAGATGTCGGCAGATTATTGAAAGAGGATAATTTACAGCCCAATTTCATGCCCTACCCCTTAATATTGAAATTTTTGGCCCACCTCAAAAGTACGAAACTGTGAATGGAACCTTAAAGAAATACTTTTTGCACTAGTTTCTGGCAATTTTCGTCTCAAACTATTCTTTAACATAAATCTAATTAAATTCAGGCAAAGAAAGTGGATTTGCATTAAAACTGGCCTTTCAGGAGGAGTCAGAACGAGTCATATGGTTTCGAGTCATTTTTAGGTCAATTTTTGAGGA
Source organism: Rugalucina vietnamica (assembly GCA_964017185.1). Lineage (NCBI taxonomy): Eukaryota > Metazoa > Mollusca > Bivalvia > Lucinida > Lucinidae > Rugalucina > Rugalucina vietnamica. Next base: position 27,388,511 of record OZ024879.1, read on the forward strand.
ATAGAGCCCCAACTAACCGCATCCAGCTTTACTCACTCTGTGGTCGTGCGAGTGACCAACAGATCACGAAACAGTTATGTCCATACATTGGGCCACCTGATCAAAGGCAACTGAGACCTTGAAATGGAAATTTAAAAAAATCGGTTATTGCTTTAAGGTAGCAATCCACAGTTTTTAGAGCATTTTTCAGTTAATTTAGCTAGATCCGCCAAAATTGATAATAGCTCTGTCCAATCTGGTGAACAATCCGATTTCTCCCATAAAATCATTAAATCGAATGTCTAACAACAAATTAACATCATTTAAATCGCCTAGCAATGACTATCACCCTACCTGTGTTGGGGATATTTTCCCCTACCCCCTCTTTCAGACCAGTGAATTTTCGTAAAATATGCCTAAAGTCTGGGCCCCCGTGCATGTTCTGTGCAAAAGGACGCCCCATAAATCGCATGCACATACTTAGAGAATCTACCCAGGATCATAATGAGCAGTGCACAAATATGTGCCATCCAGCTACTTTTTTCGCTATTTGTGAACAAAGATAACCCCTACAAAGTCGACAGTGAAGAGCGTCACCGGCTATGACTGGCGAGCGATCCGGGATCCTTATATAATCCCGGTTTTTACCAGTCTAAAAATAGAAAATAAGTATTTTTCACATGTTTGAGGCATAATTGATCCGATTTGGGGAAAGATGTCGGCAGATTATTGAAAGAGGATAATTTACAGCCCAATTTCATGCCCTACCCCTTAATATTGAAATTTTTGGCCCACCTCAAAAGTACGAAACTGTGAATGGAACCTTCACAACGTTTCAAAATCATTGGCCTTCTGGTTCTGGAGAAGAAGATTTTTAAAGGTTTTTTTTTCTATTTATAGCCATGGCAGCCATCTTGGTCATGTGACCTTGACCATTTATATAAGCTTTCTTTCCTCCTTCCCAAGGATGCTCCATATGAAGTTTAGCTTTGATTGGCAAAGCGGTTTCAGAGGAGAAGATGTTTCATTATTATGGAAATATACATGTATATAGCCCGGGGCAGGGGCAGACAACCCCCCAGGGGGCTAAAATTTTCCATTAACATTAATCTTCTGTCCATTTGCCTATTCCCAGTAAGTTTTACCCATTAAATAGCATTTTACCATTTTTTCCCATTCAAATGCATTGGCCACCTAAGTTGACCTTGCCGTAAAATAGGTCAAGGTCATCCTAGGGTCATGATTTATATAAACCATGATGGGCCCACGTCCCCGATGCTACATACCAAGTTTCATGGAAATCCACCCACTGGTTCTGGAGAAGAAGATTTTTAAAGGTTTTTGCTATTTATAGCCATGGCGGCCATCTTGGTCATGTGACCTGGACCATTTATATAAACTTTCATTCCCCCTTCCTAAGGATGCTCCACATGAAGTTTGGCTTTGATTGGCCAAGCGGTTTCAGAGGAGAAGATCTTTGAAATTGTGAACGACGGACGGACGACGCACGACGGACGGACGCCGGAGCATGGGTATACTATAAGCTCACCTGTGAGCCTTCGGCTCAGGTGAGCTAATAACATATCTACATACATTGGCTAAAGGTACATGACGAAAAGGATTAGAACAAGGGCTTAAAGAGTTCTTCTCCATGCAAACGTTGACCCTGTACGTAATGACAGAAAAACTAGAGGACCAATGGTCATGTAAACGCTCACCTGAGATCTGGGATAAATACCAATTAACTTGTTTCACTATTATGGTCATGGACGACCTATATTGAACTTGCCGTAAGATAGGTCAAGGTCATCACAGGGTCAATTCATATATACATTGTTGTACTCTAGACGACAATTCTACATGCCAAGTTTTGTTGAAATTGATGCACCGGTTCCGGAGAAGACGATTTTTGAAGGGCTTTTACCATTAATGGATATGGTGGCCAACTTGGTCATGTGTCCCAGATTATTTATGTATACCACTGGTTCCCCCTTCCTATAGATGCTTTATATAAAAATTGGCTTAGATTGGCTAAGCGGTTTCAGAGAAGACGATCTCTGATAATGATATTCATGTATATTACCCCAGGAAGGGGTCAGACCACCCCCTGTGGTCTTTTTTTTTTTTTTTTTTTTTTTTTTCAGAATCATAATAATCATAATCATATTTTTCTCTTCATATGATATTTTGATAATTTTCCCAATTCAAATGCATGGGCCACCTATATTGACCTTGCCGTAAAATAGATCAAGGTCATCACAGGGTCATTTATATAAATATTGTAGAGCTCCTCTAACTGATGCTTGTTTTCAAGTTTTAAAATCATAGGCCTTCTGGTTCTGGAGGAGAAGATTTTAAAAGGCTTTTGCTAGTTATAGACATGGCGGCCATCTTGGTTATGTGACCTGGACCATTTATATATACTTTCGTTCCCCTTTCATAAGGATGCCCTACCTAAAGTTTGGCTTTGATTGGCCAAGCGGTTTCAGAGAAGAAGGCATTTCAATATTTTGGTAAAACACATGTATATTGCCCCGGAGTGGTGGCAGACCAGCCCCTAGGGTCCAAATTTTTTCTATGAATCATAAATCTTCAGTCCATTTACCCATTTCCTATTAGTTTTTCCCTTAAAATGACATTTTGACAATTTTCCCCATTCAAATGCATGTGCCGCTATGTTTGACCTTGCCGTAAAATAGGTCAAGGTCACCCCAAGGTTTTGATTTATATTAACTTTGAAGAGCTCCTCTCTCTGATGTTCCATGCCAAGTTTCAAAATCATAGGACTTCTGGTTCTGGAGAAGATTTTTAAAGGTTTTTGCTATTTATCACCATTGCGGCCATCTTTGTCATGTGACCTTGACCATTTATATAAACTTTATTTCCCCCTTCCATAGGATGCTTCCTGATTAGCCAAACAGTTTTAGAGGAGAAGATCTTTGACATTGTGGACGACGACGGACGAACGACAGAGCATGGCCACCATTTAAGCACACTTTGTGAGTTTACGGCACAGGTGAGCTAAAAACTTATAGCAACGTGGCATAGTTTGACTCCTGATCCGGCGAGGTCGGGGTGAGGGGGGCATGCTGGCACCAGTGTTTTGTCTTTGGGAAAGACATTAATTTCCATAGAATTGGTTAGTATCCAGGAAGCAGAGGCTCCTTTCTGACACGGCTGAAGAGTCGTTAACTGGGATGTTTATTCGCTACACAAGCATACAAACAAATTCCTTTACAGGTGTATATAAATCATTTCTCTGATTCTACGAAATAATTATCCATAGAAAAAAAGATGTTAGCAGATATGTTATAATACGGTGTTATACAATGTATGTTATATGCCACCCCCGAATTCGATCATATATCAAGTGAATGACAGACTAAAAAGCCAACAGGATGCATTTATACATGTAGCACGTTTACTTTATAAAAATCTAGATTCTTCGTTGTATTGTAATTAGAAAACGTTCAGTCAGTGTTTTGCACGTTTTAAAACCAGATTTTTGAATCCGTGTTTGTTTTACCCAAATTATGTGGGTCATCCACGTTGTGTAGTATCAACGTCCGTGGTAAGTTGTACCTTGAAGTAAACAAGGCTATTTTTGAACATGGATATCGCCACCCAAAAAAAACCTTTCAAGTTTGATGCATGGTATTTATATATTCCATAGATGTCGAAAATTAGTTTTGAAGAGATATTTGCACGAAACCAAACAATTAAATTCTACAAATATGAAAAGAATCAGGAAATAGACGAGAAAATTATGATTTACGAATTAAAATCGCTTGTATCTATAGTTTACACAAATCTTTTGTTATGATACTATACCATTCTCAAGAATAACCATTTTGCATCAGCTCTGCATAAACACATCTTATATAGGATCAATTCATATGCTGTTTGTTTATGTTTTCTTACCTTGTGTATTCCCGCGATACAGTTGTTTATATCCGCGTTTGGAAGACCATTCCGCGTTTGTTGTATCTGGATGAACGGTGTGTACAATAGGAAAAACTAAAAACATCTTCTTCTCTGAAACCACTAGGCCCACAGCTTTGATATTTGGTTTGTAGCAATGGCTAATGGTCCTCTACATAAATTGTGCCATTCATGCCCCTTGGGTCAAATTTGGCCACGCCCCGGGGGTTGATAGTCTCCATAGACTTACTATGGGAAAAAAAAAAAATCTTCTTCTCTGAAACCACTAGGCCCACAGCTTTGATATTTGGTATGTAGCAATGGCTAATGGTCCTCTACATAAATTGTGCCATTCATGCCCCTGGGGTCAAATTTGGCCACGCCCCGGAGGTTGATAGTCTCAATAGACTTGCTATGGGAAAAAAAATAAAAAATCTTCTTCTCTGAAACCACAGGGCACACAGCTTTGATATTTTGTATGTGGCAATGGCTAATGGTCCTCTACATAAATTGTGCCAGCCATGTCCCTGGGGTCAAATTTGGCCACGCCCCGGGGGTAGATAGTCTCCATAGACTTACAATGGGAAAAACTAACAAAAATCTTCTTCTCTGAAACCAAAAGGCCCAGAGCTTCTATATTTTGTATGTAGCAATGTTTGGTAGTCCCCATTATAAATTGTGCCAGTCATGCCCCTGGGTCAAATTTGGCCATGCCCCGGGGGTTAATAGTGTCCATGCATAGACTTTCATTGGTTGATTCTCAATTAATTTAAATCTCATGAGCTTACAATGTAATAATCTCTCAGGTGAGCTACAGGACCAATGGTCCTCTAGTTTTTGTTTTTGAAGAAAATTATTATTTAAAGGGCTTGTGCAAGCATATTAACATTGCAAACTCACTAATTGTTGATCTAAATTAAATTTATTTTTATTTTAACATTTAAAACAAGTACAATATTCGCATATTTATATTCACTATTAAACATGTAAAATAGAAATAAATGATAATAAGATAGAAAAAGGAAAAAAAGTGTTTGCTGACAAAAAGTGCAGAGTAGGCGAAACGGGAATTCATTGAATGTCTAGAGTAGGCGAAACGGGAGTAGGCGAAATGGGAATAGGCAAAACGGGAGTAGGTGAAATGGGAGTAGGCGAAACGGGACCAAATCTCCACATTATCATTTACATGTGATGAGTTTGAAAATGGCATGAGGGAGATTTTTCTTCCATTTCAGGGATGGTTTAATATTAATGATTATAATAATCTCTATATTTCTGGTGTCTTTGGTTGGGATTTTAACTTAATTACATCAAAAGTTTTTGTTACATGTGTTCACCAGTTGAACATTATGCTTGTTTTTATTTAATTTGCTTTATAAAATCGATCGGCGTTGTCCCCAGTAAAAACGGTAATCGGTATCACAGGAAAAGTTGTTTATCTTCATTTTACAATTGTTTATTGTGCCTGTCTCTCAGGATCTGTTGTGCTCGTTGCCCTTCGTTTCGTTGAAACTCAGCCTGAAAGAGCCAGTCATTCTGCTCATTATGTGTGTTGTGGAAAAATGTTTTTTGTTTTATGTATTTTCTTTCCCACCTGGTGTCTACGGTATGTTGGGACTTTAAATTTAATTGCATTGATTCCTGGTTCCTCTGTTCATACTTTGAATGTGTAAGAAAAGTCTTGGCTCATTTTAGTGAAATTTTGAATTTTCATGGCAAAATGGTATATTTTAGAAGAATTTTAGACCATTTGCTTTAACAATTTCCTGGAGTCTCCCGATGGTCAGAGTGGTATCACATGTATGCATTATCTATTCCAGACCTGTTCCAGCAGGCTATAATGATGAGTGGTACAGACCGGTCTCGCTGGGCTGCTATAACTGACATTATCTATTCCAGACCTGTTCCAGCAGGCTATAATGATGAGTGGTACTGACCGGTCTCGCTGGGCTGCTGTAACTGACATTATCTATTCCAGACCTGTTCCAGCAGGCTATTATGATGAGTGGTACATACCGGTCTCGCTGGGCTGCTATAACTGACATTATCTATTCCAGACCTGTTCCAGCAGGCTATAATGATGAGTGGTACAGACCGGTCTCGCTGGGCTGCTATAACTGACATTATCTATTCCAGACCTGTTCCAGCAGGCTATAATGATGAGTGGTACTGACCGGTCTCGCTGGGCTGCTATAACTGACATTATCTATTGCAGACCTGTTCCAGCAGGCTATAATGATGAGTGGTACTGACCGGTCTCGCTGGGCTGCTATAACTGACATTATCTATTGCAGACCTGTTCCAGCAGGCTATAATGATGAGTGGTACTGACCGGTCTCGCTGGGCTGCTGTAACTGACATTATCTATTCCAGACCTGTTCCAGCAGGCTATAATGATGAGTGGTACTGACCGGTCTCGCTGGGCTGCTATCACTGACATTATCTATTCCAGACCTGTTCCAGCAGGCTATAATGATGAGTGGTACTGACTAGTCAGTCTGGTCTTGCTGGGCTGCTATAACCGACATTATCTATTCTAGACCTGTTCCAGCAGGCTATAATGATGAGTGGTACATACCGGTCTTGCTGGGCTGCTATAACTGACATTATCTATTCCAGACCTGTTCCAGCAGGCTATAATGATGAGTGGTACTGACTAGTCAGTCTGGTCTCGCTGGGCTGCTATCACTGACATTATCTATTCCAGACCTGTTCCAGCAGGCTATAATGATGAGTGGTACTGACCGGTCTCGCTGGGCTGCTATAACTGACATTATCTATTCCAGACCTGTTCCAGCAGGCTATAATGATGAGTGGTACTGACCGGTCTCGCTGGGCTGCTATCACTGACATTATCTATTCCAGACCTGTTCCAGCAGGCTATAATGATGAGTGGTACTGACTAGTCAGTCTGGTCTCGCTGGGCTGCTATAACTGACATTATCTATTCCAGACCTGTTCCAGCAGGCTATAATGATGAGTGGTACTGACCGGTCTCGCTGGGCTGCTATCACTGACATTATCTATTCCAGACCTGTTCCAGCGGGCTATAATGATGAGTGGTACTGACCGGTCTTGCTGGGCTGCTATAACTGACATTATCTATTCCAGACCTGTTCCAGCAGGCTATTATGATGAGTGGTACAGACCGGTCTCGCTGGGCTGCTATAACTGACATTATCTATTCCAGACCTGTTCCAGCAGGCTATAATGATGAGTGGTACTGACCGGTCTCGCTGGGCTGCTATAACTGACATTATCTATTCCAGACCTGTTCCAGCAGGCTATAATGATGAGTGGTACTGACCGGTCTCGCTGGGCTGCTATAACTGACATTATCTATTGCAGACCTGTTCCAGCAGGCTATAATGATGAGTGGTACTGACCGGTCTCGTTGGGCTGCTATAACTGACATTGAGGAGGCCAAGAGTTATGCCAAAGATCTTGCAAGCGAGCTTGGCTGTCCGTCCAATGATAATCAGAGGCTGATTTCTTGTATGCAGCTATATAGAACGGCAAATGAGATTGTGAATGCTTCTGCTAGAGTTAGAGTGAAGGTATAACATTTTACTGATCCAGTACATCATAATCTCTAGTTTAAGTAATGATTTACAGGAAGAGTGTTAGCCTGGTGGTAGTGCATCAGTCACCAAATCGAGAGGTTCTGGGTTCAAACTTAATTTGCGTGGGTTGCATTGTTGTGCAAAACAAATTAACTCCCTGTAGGTCTTGTTAATACCATTGACGTGGTGGCTGCATTTTGAGAAATGCATATAAAGCTTTAAAGTGCCATTCGTCTTGGATATTCATAATGAAGCAATAAGATGCTCATACAAGGCTTTGATCATATCTGTTTATCTTCTATTTTCGTGAGAAAACAGGCCTTTTGCAAATGGGAAAACACAGACACAGTAACTACACAGCTAATCAGCGCCTTTGTTTTTTCTTCGCCAATATTACAGTTCTTATAATAATTTTAAAAATTCTATATTTCAAGCTTCTAGCCTTCTTGACTAAGGCTCGTTAGTGTCAGGCCCATGGAAATCTTGTAGCGCAGGTATCTTGTGTCACGACTGATTTAATAAATGGTACTTGTAATTGTACAAGAGCAGTCATATAAGATCCTTGACTTATAATTAAATTATAAGTAATTACCTCCTTGTTTGTAGCAAGGCAGTGTGGGTAACCCCTGGTCCCCTGTTGTTGACGGCCCCTATCAGGGGTCAGTGTACGCCTTCCTGTTGGACCCTCCTAAAGCAATGAGACAGCAGGGAAGGTTCCAGAGAGTAAGGGTCATGGCGGGACTGACAAAAGATGAGGGCTCATTCTTTATACGTAAGTATTGTGCTATGGAAAAATTAAGAAGACAATATTTTTGTTTGTTTGTATTTAGGTTTTACATCCCAGTCAACAGTTTTTCAGTCATGTCGGGACGGAGCCAGCTCTTTCTGGGTTTAACTAGTACTGTAGGCAGTAAATGTGTCTTGCTCAAGGACACAACACGGTGACGCTTGTGGGGATTGAACCCAGGACCTCTCGATTCAGAGTCGGACGCTCTACCACTAGCCAACGCGCTAGTTGCGGTAACATTTTGATTGATTGATAAAAAAACTTTAGGTCATGTTTGCAAAATGTCAAAAATGTTTTGTATTCATCTTTCTTTTGGTCTGTGAAGTACATACTCAGAAAAAAGGCCTTCCTCACTAGGTAGTTTCTTGCCATTCAGTATGCAGCAAGAAAAAATGGAGAAATCAAAAAATTATTTTTGGTTTAGGTTCGTTTTCTAACCAACATTTAATATATTTGGTCCCATTTGGAATTTACTAGTCTTTGTATCGACTACCCTGTTGAAAGATGCAAAAATTACAGTAATTCTCTTTGGCTCCTATTGCCAAATCTTAGGGTCACTGAAGAGGCTTAAGTAGCCAAAACCATGGTATCATGGCCCATCCTCCTTCTCTTTAATACATTCACAGCTCTTAAAAGATCTCAATTTTATTAGCTCACCTGAGCCGAAGGCTCACAGGTGAGCTTATAGGATAGGCAGGCATCCGTCGTCCGTCCGTCCGTCGTCCGTCCGTCGTCCGTCCACAATTTCAAAGAAGAATATTTCTGAAGCTAGTAGGCCGATCTTGATCAAATTTAATGTGAACCATAATTGGGTTGGGGGATTGATGGCATTAGGTTTTGGAGCAGATTGTATCAAAATTGTGGTTTCCATGGCATCAGATAGGTCCCATAGACTTACAATGGGAAAAACTAAAAAAATCTTCTTCTCTGAAACCACTAGGCCCACAGCTTTGATATTTGGTATGTAGCAATGGCTAATGGTCCTCTACATAAATTGTGCCATTCGTGCCCCTGGGGTCAAATTTGGCCACGCCCCGGGGGTCGATAGTCTCCATAGACTTACTATGGGAAAAAAAATAAAAAATCTTCTTCTCTGAAACCACAGGGCCCACAGCTTTGATATTTGGTATGTGGCAATGGCTAATGGTCCTCTACATAAATTGTGCCAGCCATGCCCCTGGGGTCAAATTTGGCCACGCCCCGGGGGTCGATAGTCTCCATAGACTTACAGTTGGAAAAACTAAAAAAATCTTCTTCTCTGAAACAACTAGGCCCACAGCTTTGATATTTTGTAGGTGGCAATGGCTAATGGTCCTCTACATAAATTGTGCCAATCATGCCCCTGGGGTCAAATTTGGCCACGCCCGGGGGGTCGATAGTCTCCATAGACCTACTATAGGAAAAAAACTAAAAAAATCTTCTTCTCTGAAACCACTAGGCCAACAGCTTTGATATTTGATATGTAGCAATGGCTAATGGTCCTCTACATAAATTATGCCATTCATGCCCCTGGGGTCAAATTTGGCCACGCCCCGGGGGTTGATAGTCTCCATAGACTTACTATGGGAAAAAAATTAAAAAATCTTCTTCTCTGAAACCACAGGGCCCACAGCTTTGATATTTTGTAGGTGGCAATGGCTAATGGTCCTCTACATAAATTGTGCCAATCATGTCCCCGGGGTCAAATTTGGCCATGCCCCGGGGGTCGATAGTCTCCATAGACCTACAATGGGAAAAACTAAAAAAATCTTCTTCTCTGAAACCACTAGGCCCACAGCTTTGATATTTGGTATGTAGCAATGGCTAATGGTCCTCTACATAAATTATGCCATTCATGCCCCTGGGGTCAAATTGGCCACGCCCCGGGGGTTGATAGTCTCCATAGACTTGCTATGGGAAAAAAATTAAAAATCTTCTTCTCTGAAACCACTAGGCCCACAGCTTTGATGCTTGGTATGTAGTAATGGCTAATGGTCCTCTACATAAATTGTGCCATTCATGCCCCTGGGGTCAAATTTGGCCAGGCCCCGGAGGTTGATAGTCTCAATAGACTTGCTATGGGAAAAAAATTCAAAAATCTTCTTCTCTGAAACCACAGGGCACACAGCTTTGATATTTTGTATGTGGCAATGGCTAATGGTCCTCTACATAAATTGTGCCAGCCATGCCCCTGGGGTCAAATTTGGCCACGCCCCGGGGGTAGATAGTCTCCATAGACTTACAATGGGAAAAACTAACAAAAATCTTCTTCTCTAAAACCAAAAGGCCCAGAGCTTCTATATTTTGTATGTAGCAATGTTTGGTAGTCCCCATTATAAATTGTGCCAGTCATGCCCCTGGGTCAAATTTGGCCATGCCCCGGGGGTCAATAGTGTCCATGCATAGACTTTCATTGGTCGATTCTCTATTAATTTAAATCTCATGAGCTTACAATGTGATAATCTCTCAGGTGAGCTACAGGACCAATGGTCCTCTAGTTTTTATTTGAAAGAATATGATTTAAGGTTACAGGTTATAAATGTGCCAGTTTCTTAGACAATCAGTTTCCCAGTTTGATACAAACTAGGCTGCATAGGCTGAAAGTTTAATGTAGGAAACATAGAATGGGACTATCTATGCAGAAAACATAGCATCGATCATCATTGCAGTCCACTTGCATTTGAAATGTCGTACTGTTTTTGCCAAGAAGCAGAAAGTCAGATATAAGGATGTGACTCTTATATTTGTTTTCCTACCATTTCAGCTAATTAATTGGTGTCAGACTTGTAACTATATATTACCTTTGTATTTCAGCTAATCTACCAACCCTAGAGAGTGGTGTGACCCCGAATCAGTTTGACAACATCGTCCTGGAGTTTCTGAGAGATCACAAGGTGGCTGACATGGTGAACGCTATGGAGGCTCTGACGTTTGAGTACACCTACTGGCCACAGAGACAGAACTACTCCTGGATCAGACAGGAGCTCATTGATGTCAGTATATACCGAGTAGCTTCTTTCATTATCTTTACATCATGTCCATGTAATGTATACCCCCTTGAACCCCACTTTTATGAAGCAAAACTTGGGTATGCAGGGGTATACCTATTTTTTTTTCTAAATTTTTTGCTCCAAAACATACATTGTGGGTACTCGTTAGAACTGCCTTGGCGGTATACCGCAAACTTAACAAGTCATTGCCATCTTCATTACACCAAGTGTCATACCTTGCTGTTCGTAACGCTGTCAGAGAAATGACATTCCTTTTCCGTACGGATGTTTCTCAGTCCATCTGCCTGTTCACAGTCGACCATCGGTCAATTGTTTCTCCTATGTGCTTCGTGTTAGCTGCTATACCTGATGTATATGGAGTTTTTGGTAACATTGTGCGGCGCGTTACTAGCCTCTTCGATCCTGCACGTAGCTAAGTTTTGTTATTTTGGTGTGTCATCAGTAATTTACAATTCAAAACAAGAAGATGTAAAAGATGTAAGAAGATGTAAAATTTGTTACAAACAACAATGATGTGCACTGCTTTGCATCGGAAAGAAGGCTGAAATGATTCTATGAGCCTCGCAATAATTTTCGATACCATTCTTTCGGGAATTTGAAACATAACATCCACACTATGCTTTCGTTTCAAATGGGTAAATCACTTTGCTAGTGTTACCAGTTTTACAATACACATCGGAGAGATGCCACATGTCTCAAAATCTTTATCACAATATAGAACAAGTGAAAATTGACTATTTGAATAATTATAAGGTGACACAATTCATTGCTGGCATGAATGACACCTATTGTTTTCTTACGATAGGTCAAAACATTGTGAAAACAACCTAGCGATACAGGGATTATCATCAGACCGTAAACGAGATCATAAACAACATTGTCTAACCTTTAGTCCTTTACATAATTGTCCTTTTATTCCTAATCAGATAATCACCATCAATTATTCATGCACGCCAAACAAACAATAAACGGACATGATATAGGTCAAATATGTACGCGACGCCAAAAATTTACAGTAAAGAAGTCAATTGTCACTTGACCACGTGTTGATGAAAACACAGAAACAGTAATCCACCTGTCAATCAAATATGTGGAGAGCCAATAGTAAGCGCGGTCTGCATCTCAACACCAGCGCTCATTGGCTAATCGATTTTTCTGAAAGTCACTACAAAACTTAATGCACGTATGAGTTTCCAAAGCGGTTCGATCAAACGGCGCAAATTCTCCTAACCTTTATAGCGCGTTGCACCTGATTTTTGAGGAATTCGATTGTCGGCGTGCAACCTGGTCGGCCTTAGTAAAACAGCGTTACCCGCGAACTTCCTATAACACATCCGTGTTGATTGATGTAGTATAATTATTAATTTATTCACAGATTAATGACGCGCGATAATTTGACAATCACAGTATAGGTGTCAGTAATGGATAACGGATTAAACAGTTACTAAGACTACTGAATTTCCGTAAGTACTGGTCTAAAGAATATCGACTTGGCCAAGCAGCCAAATGTACCGGTACTTACCGCAGAACGTGCGGTACGTCCCGGCAGATAAAAAAAAGGCGGTCTACCGGTGCATGGGTTTTGTATAATTACCTCGCAGCCCTAGTACCCAAAATCTATGTTTTGAGCAAAAATAAGAAAAAAATTAACATTTTTCTACTGAAATCTTTCAATTTTTAAAGCTCAAAAACTATCTTTTTTTTTGCTTGAGCAAGTTTTTGTAATGATACAAGGTTTGTCCGGAAAGTTTGCAGACACTTTAGCTATCAGAAAGAGTAACATGTTGTCGAAGAAGTGTTTTGTATAATTTCAAGCAGCAATATCTTGTTAGTATATTTCAGAAATGAGATGCCGCATAGGAAAACCAACAATCTGCATATGCGAAAACAAAGACGCAGATCAGCTTCGCGGTAACCGCGAAGCTGATCAGCGCCTTTGTTTTCGCTACTCGGATAGAACAATTTCTCCTCTACTTAACTCCAAAATTTCAAGCTTCTGGCTCTTTTCTGTGACTGTACAGGTCGGTTTGTGTCGGACCTGGTCGGAAACCACATTGTTGGTTTTCCCACGAGGCGGCTCAAATGTGGTGCAGTTTGAAATCAAAACAGGCTTGATATGACCACTTTCTGCTTCAGTGGAGGGCCGCGCCGGGCAGATAATATGTGACAATTTTCATATTCCGTTTTGCTTGTGAAATGGCACTGAAATGTGCTGTAACAAAATCTTTTGATCCTGAAAGAATGTTTAATCATTAGCATTTTCTGAACTGGCAGCAGTATAGGTTTATATCTTCGAATAAAATTTCAGATGCAGTCCCAAAAATTGTTTGAAAAAATGGTGTAATATGATGTCGGAGAACAGCCAATAATTATAAAATTGTGTGTTTTTGTTATGGAAATCGCCAACAAACACAATGAAAATGATACAAACAACAGCATAAAAATTATCAGCTTTTCGGTTACTACTTCACATGAGGCACAGTTGATTTTTGGATGCTGGATCGATCATCCAGAATGATAAATGGCACAGAAGGGCAATCGTCTTGCATGCTCAGCGCATGAAAATGGTTTCATAATTCAACAAGTCGTCAAAGAACTTAGCGACAGTTGGCACAAATCTGCATTTGACAGCTGGATACACATAATAAAAATGAGCTGATATCCAAGGACCCTATGTGGAAAAACTCTGAAACATCGGTTGAACTTGTTAGATATATATGTGGCACTGACAGCAATAAATGAGCCACCTCGTGGAAAAACCAACAATGTGGTTTCCGAACAGGTCTGACACAAACCGGTCTGTACAGCTACAGAAGCGGGCTAGAAGCTTGAAATTTTGGAGTTAAGTAGAAGAGGAATTGTACTATCCGAGTAGCGAAAACAATGGCGCTGATCAGCTTCGCGGTTACCGCGAAGCTGATCTGCGCCTTTGTTTTCGCCTATGCAGATTGTTGGTTTTCCATTTCTCTGATCACATGCTCTGTATAACAGAAAGCTTTGTATTTCAGCTGATGTCTGACTATGTATTTGGTACAGGACAAGATGAATCTCTTAGATCACACGCTCATGCTCTGTATAACAGAAAGCTTTGTATTTCAGCTGATGTCTGACTATGTATTTGGTACAGGACAAGATGAATCTCTTAGATCACAAGCTCTGTATAACAAAAAGCTTTGTATTTCAGCTGATGTCTGACTATGTATTTGGTACAGGACAGGATGAATCTCTCAGATCACACGCTCATGCTCTGTATAACAGAAAGCTTTGTATTTCAGCTGATGTCTGACTATGTATTTGCTACAGGACAAGATGAATCTCTCAGATCACATGCTCTTTATAACTAAAAGCTTTGTATTTCAGCTGTCAGATGTCTGACTATGTATTTGGTACAGGAAAAGATGAATCTCTCAGATCACATGCTCTTTATAACAGAAAGCTTTGTATTTCAGCTGATGTCTGACTATGTATTTGGTACAGGACAGGATGAATCTCTCAGATCACATGCTCTGTATAACTGAAAGCTTTGTATTTCAGCTGATGTCTGATTGTGTATTTGGTACAGGACAGGATGAATCTCTCAGATCACATGCTCTGTATAACTGAAAGCTTTGTATTTCAGCTGATGTCTGACTGTGTATTTGGTACAGGACAGGATGAATCTCTCAGATCACAGGCTCATGCTCAGTATAACAGAAAGTTTTGTATATTTCAGCTGATGTCTGACTATGTATTTGGTACAGGACAGGATGAATCTCTCAGATCACATGCTTTGTATAACAGGACCTACTCCTATGTGTTCAACTACAAGTCAAGATACGACTATCTACCACCATGGAGAGGTAGGTTTTATAATACATTTACTCTATTATTTTGTGGATACTATAGTAAGAATCTTATCATGAATGTAAGAATGTTTGTACTGAATAATATGAGCCGCGACGCGAAAAAAAACAGTCTTGGAGGTTTTCGACCAGGTCTGACATGAACCAACCTGTACAGTCACAGAAGCAGGCTAGAAGCTTGAAATTACGGTTTTAAGAAGAAGTGAAATTGTTCTATCCATGCAGCGAAAACAAAGCAGCTGATCAGCTGTGCAGTTACTGCACAGCTGAACTACCGCTTTGTTTTCGCCTAAGCAAATTGTTGGTTTTCTCATATGGTGGCTCATTTTGTCTCTTTACCTTCCACTCATGACACAATCTTTTTCTTGCACGTCATCAGGGGGCAAGGCTTGAAATTCATAGTCTTGGCTGTGAAAAAAATTGCAATTTAATATTGCTTCCTCCATTTTCAAATTGACTTGTGAGCTTATCAATGAAGCAATGTGTTGTCCTGTAAGTAATGTTACAACCAGGCAAATAGCAGTTTATCAATACAGGTATTTCAAGCATCCCATATTGTCAAAAAGATGAAATTGACATTTCCTGTCCAATATTTGTATCAACCTTAAAATCAGAATCAGAATAGTTTACTGGTGAAACGTCAAACTGACAATACCACACCAGGGGGATGGGGCTTGACCGGAGGGGATTAGTCCCAAGCTCTCACAAGAGAAGTAAATTTAGACACACAATCATCTGACAATTCAGCAGCAGAGAATCAGGGAGTCCATTCCAATCTCTAATAGTCTAGGGAAAAAACTGTGTAAATAGGCATTTGTACTTGCTGAAGGTATCTGAAATGCCAAGGAGTGTTGATTCCTACAACGCCTACTTTTGGGGATAAGGTCATCCGTGGGTATTTTTGCTCTCCCTTTTAGACCTTTGTAAAGCAATATAATTCTATTATCCCAGAAATGTACATCATCACCTTATATATCTCTGATTGACCACAGTAGGATATAATTGACAGACGTTGATTTCTTTCTTCAAAAAATTTTATTGGTTATTTGAAAATAATGAGACAGACCAAGGTGATAGTTGGACAGTTTTTGCATATTTAAAAGAAATACACATTTTTTTCGATATTTAAGGATGATGCCGACCGTAAAGAAGATTTTAAACAGCTTGATAGATTTTTGTTATTTTTATTTTGAAGATACTTTAATATGTTTACTTTGCACTGGGCAAATAAAAAGTGGGGGTCACCAGGCTTAATTTTGATTTATGCAGGTTGAAAGAACACCCATTGCATGTGCTGAAAAAAGGCCGGTTTCTCTAGTTGCTACTACATTTTTGCAATAAATATTTTGAAAAGTACAATCAGTACTATCCAAATACCAAGACTTCATCAAGACTAGACGTCCACGAGTGTATATAACCATCATCAAGTGTGCGTTTTGCCTAAAAGTGATATCACGAAGAGATATTTGGTAAATTTGTGCTTTTATGGCTATTTTGTTTTCATCCTTGTTAACGTAGCAAATCCAATATTATTAAAAAAAACTCGCCGATAAATTTCTGCAATAAACTTTCCAGTTCAAGACCATCTTATAACAAGCAATTTGATAGAAAAAATCAGTGGTCAACGGAAAGAAAAAATTATTACAGACAACCAGACAACTGTTACCCCACCCCCTTTGATTCTGCTTACGGTTTTCGAGATTTTTGTACTTGTTCAAATTGCACTGTAGATTGTAGACCATAACGTTATACATGTACCTAATGTATAGCACAATGTTTCTCAGTTGATATTCAGTAAAAGTTGAGAACATAATGCTTGCTTGTATAGTAAAACATGCAGCTTTAATCAGCCCAGTGTCGCAAATTTCAAAGTCATGGCGCATAAAAACGTCGCATGATCGAAATGCAACGTAACGTCGACTTTATTATGACGACAGTGGCGTCATTCCTATTCAAAAATTTGATCAAATTGTACAGACGCTTTTTAGACAATTATTTAGTTAATTTGTTTTACAAAAATCCTCCAGTTTCAAAATCGGAAGCTGGCGAAAAATAGCTCTGAACAAGAGTTATTTCCCATGTTGTTGGCATAATCCTTAAATTGGACCTGGATGACTATCAATTTCTTGTCTTTTGACAACTGATTTTGAGATGTGAATTGCTAAGCTGGTATTTGCCCGGCTGTAAACGGAAACAAATGACCACAGGGTGAAACGAAAATCATTTTGACGGCTGACTCGTCAGACTAATGTCTGCAGTATGATATAGTGAACAACAACCTCGGTACATTTTCAGGTGTAGCCCATGGTCAGGATCTACAGTATGTGTTTGGTTTTCCCTACATCAACGAGACATATTTGGAGTTGTTTGGTGTTTATCCTCGACAGGAGTACGACCTTGACTTTAGTGACAGGAATATCAGTGAACATATGATCAGTTTGTTTACAAATTTCTCTGACTCGGGGTAGGTCAACAATAAAGTCAAAGTCAAAATTTATTTTAAGTCGGGTAATTTAACATATATAACATAAGCTATGAATAGCTATTTACCGACAATAATCACCATATGATTTAAATACATGTTTTAAATACAGGAAGGTCTCAACGGGGTACCTCTGACATTGCTTATCAGTATAATTTTTTTCCCAAGAATTGCTAATCAGTAAAATTCTGGCCCAAAAATTGCTAATCAGCAAAATTTGGTCCAAAATTCGCTAATCAGTAAGCCCCATTGAGATGCTCATTGTGTAATGAGGAGAACTTTAATAATGTTTACTGTGATTTAACTATTAAAATACTAGTAATTTTAAACCAATCTTGTGTTTTGCTATTTATAAAGTAATTTCTGTTCATTGTTATTTGAGCTGCGCCTTGAGAAAACCGGATTTTTGACTAGGAGTAAACAAAGGCGCAGATCAACTTGGCAGTAACTGTGAAGCTGATCAGCGCCTTTGTTTTTGCTACACAAATAGTACAATCACTCTTCTTCTTAAAACCGGAATTTCAATGTTCTAGCCTGCTGCTGTGACTGTACAGGTCGGTTTGTGTCGGTCTCTGTCGGAAACCCGAAGACCGGTTTTCTCTCGTCGCGGATCATTTGAGCCGCAACGCGAGAAAACCGGTCTTCGGGGTTTCCAACCAGGTCTGACACAAACTGACATATACAGTCCCAGAAGCAGCATAGAAGCTTGAAATTTCGGATTTAATAAGAAGAGAAAGTGTACTATCCGTGTAGCGAAAACAAAGGCGCTGATCAGCTTCGCAGTTACTGTGAAGCTGATCTGCGCCTTTGTTTTCGCATAGGCAAAAATCCGGTTTTCTTGTGACACGGCTCATTTATAGTAGGGCAAAGTTCTGTTACAGTCATGATTTGTACTGATTTCCTTATTTTACAGAAATCCCACAGACAACAAGTACCTAGACAAGGACTTCCGTAACGCCCGATGGTTAGAGTATAACCTCAAGAATCACAGTTACTATGAGATTAGCAACAAATCTACTAATAATATTAACTTTAGACAGAAGCAGTATGCATTCTGGAGGGAATATTTTGTCAAAGTTTCCAACAGACTTAGTAGTAAGTTTGGTTTTAATATATTTTTCTCTATATTTTTCTGTCCAAACATGATTGAAAAATTGTTGACCATGATGTAAAACCACATGAGATGATGAGAAACATTAATAGAATACATGTACTTAGTAAACTGATGAACTCTATGCATAGCAGAAACATTGTCATATCATTAGTACCTTAAATGAACTGAAATATAGCTAGAAGATTGCTTTATCAGACCTAAAATTGTACAAGTACCGGTATGTATAATTAGCCTGTATAATTTGCAACAATAAAGGCCTAGGTGCAGGAACCATCGAAATCGGCCTTGTAAACGCGGGAAAAATCAAAATTGATTATGACTAGGTATGTTGATGTTAGTCACACATTCAAACATTCTAGTTTCAGAAACTGTTTAAATTTTCAGGCTGCGTCCATTGACATGCATGTAGTATGCCCTCAAAGTTACCTAGGTTAGGGCATTTTTGTGATTTTCCGTCGATTTCGGGCCATTTGGGACCTAAACAAACATAGAGCGCATCGAGGTTACAACACCATTTTTTCACAGTCAAGTCCATTTATCGATAGAAACCAGTAGCCAAAATATAAAATTGTAACCTACATGCGCTCATAGTTAAAAAAAAAACTTTTCCCATATTTTTCCGTCTATTTCAGCACACGTAACGTTACAAACGGCGCGGAAAAATAACGCGCTAATAATGGATGTCACGCGATAATTATAATTGACGTCAGACTCACGTTCACGCACCTTGCGCACCTTACGATAAGAAAATATTGATAGAAAGATAATGTTTGTCGTATATACCTACCATCAGGTAGAATTCTGTCTTTCTTTTGTCTGAGGTGATTTTCTTTCGATCCATTATAGTTACTTTCTTATCGCAAGGTGCGCGATTTTTAATTGTTTTCTAAAACCATCGCAAAATATGCACCTGTCTATGATTTGAGAAACACACTTCAATGTAGCTTTACAAAATCACCATAAAGGCTTTTTAACGAAATTTTTACTCAAACTCAATAACTAGAAACAATATGTTCATTGTCAGTGCGCCCATTGCTACAAAGACAGATTGCTGCTACACGATCACCAATTTCGTGAGTTTACGCCTCGGTTACATTTGGCCTAAGATTAACTTGCAATGATCGTACGATGCCATTTTTTTTTTTTTTTTTTTTTTTTTTTTTTTTTTTTTTTTTTTTGTGCTGTCTCCTCCGCAGTGTGACCCTACGATGCCCCTACGATTCTATGGCTTCCTACGCTCTCCGTAGCCTCTACGATTTTGTGATAGTCTGCATTTTGACAATAGTTTAAAAATCGTACAACGGTAGCCCGTAGTGGCATAGCACGGGTGCCGTACGGAGACCCTGCGATGATCTTGCAGTCACCGCACGATTTTTGTATTTTGATTTTGGGACAAAAATCGTACGACGGTCGTAGGGAGACCGCAAGTGTTCAGTCAGCATTCATAGGGACTCCGTACCGGGACATCGCACGGGCTCCGTACGATCGCCACTTTAAGTGTGCGGAGACCATACGATTACCGTACGATCTCGTTGCGATTTTGTCAGAGAACTTCGACGAAAACCACAACAAGAAATCGAAGGCATACGATGCCTGTGTGTATTGTTACCACAGACGTCGTAGCACAAAGACACCTACGATGTATACACTTGACACTCGTACGGCGGTAGGGGCATGCAACCTAGGTATAAGCCATTGCATAAACACAATGTCTTGGTACAGAGGTCGCATTGTTTATTATCACCTCCACGTGACCAGCATTGTCGAAACCATCCATAAAACTACGCGTCATGTCACTTGATCGGCTGGTTGAACAACTTTTTGTTTTATTGAATGTTTTGTAAATAACTAGCGCCTTTGTTTTCGCTATACTCTTCTCGTTATATCTGAACTTCTAAACGCTTCTAGCTGTTTTCTTTGGTTGTACAGCCTGGTTTGTGTCAGACCTGATCGAAAACCTAGATTGCTGTTTTTTCTGAATTAGATTAACAAGTGTCATAGAAAAATGTTGAGTCCTCGGATGGGCCGTAAGACTTTTACTTGTTAATAATTGTCAAGGGAGGCAATAACTATCTCTAAAAGAATGTGTTACAAAGTGAAAACTGTATGTTAAAATGCTGTGCATACTGGTATATATAAATAAAATCGTTAATAAAAATGAGCAAGATAATAATTTAGAAGAACCTAGAGCTTTGGACGATCATATGTGAACAATCCATTTACCTTCACCATTTTCATTGGAAAACCATTTTTGTGAAGGCTATAGGGAAACAATGTTACTCAGCTTGCATATATCTCGGTTGAGTTTTCGGGTGCTCCCAGACACAACAAACAGCTTCCTACTACGGTCAACACAGGATAGGTAAAAGTAAGCATTATATAGCATCTCACCATGTTTGTATTTACATGTAGCTGCAAACTGTCAGTTGGAAGTACATTACATAGATCAAACATACCACTGAACTCAATGTCAAGAAGATTTGGATGAAGACACGTTGTTTCTGGATTTGTGATCGCTGTGATAACAACTCAAGTTCTCTTTATCAAGATTTTAGTTACTATACGAGTATTGCGCAGCTTCGTTGATGTATTTAATTTTTACTCACGAGTCAAAAAGAGTGATACCATATTATTGCATAAATACCCGCGTCACACGATATCAACAGCCGTTTATTAATGAAGAGAGAGTCATGCATTAATATTGCAATTCACGCGCACACGTGCTGTTAAACATTTAACATGCTTTTACTCATGCTCGTTACCGAGCGCCACGCAAAGCACGTGCTAGTAATGAGAAACTGAAGTCTGCCGGAACGGGCATAAAAAAGAATGCGTTTACGCGTATGAAAATGTGATGAGGCTGTAAAATATATAGTGCACCATATTTCTTTTCGTTTCTGCACTCGTTTCTGCACTCGTTTCTGCAGAATTTATGCAATAATAGCGATCAAAAATGATTTTGTCATTCATTAACATTCGCTAGGTCCCTCGGGGAGTAATGAAAACCTCGGGCTACGCCCTCGGTTTTCAACACTCCCCTGGTGACCTAGCAGATGTCAATGAATGGAAAATCATGTTTGATCCCTATAACGACATTAGCCGGAACATGACAGGCATATGCCAGTTTTTAAATCACCACCGAGTATATATATGTAAATGCTCCAATACCCGACAGCAGCCGGAGTTGAGCAGCGAATCTTGAATAGACAGTAAGGACTATGTCTAGTCACAGGAACCTTACCGTTTATATTATAATACATCGGATTAACTTGAGTGCTTCGAAAGGGCTTAGAACTACAGTGTTTGTTTGGTCGGTTTGGGGTTGAATGTCCCACCAACATCTAAGGTCATACAGAGACGAAACCGGATTAAAGTAATAAATCTTCCAGACAATGTAGGCATTTTAAAGTTTTTTTCTGTCAGCGTTGAGAATTTACGCCAGACCAAGAGATTGCGATGTGGTCGTTTTAAAGCATGATTGTCGTCATTTATACATGTATACATGTACTTCCTGAAAAAAAAAAAAAAAAAAAAAAAGGTGCGATTGGAATCTCTGAAGTCAGCATAGATGCTCACACCATTAAAGCTCTGCTAGTGGCACGGATAAATCTCCATGATAGCGGTTCTCTCCTTTGCAAATCTCCATTTAGGATTTTTATGTTTCTATTCGCTTTGCTGCAATGAAGCTGTCTTGTCATGATGCGAGAAAGAAGCGCCGGTTGCAGAAATAAATCGTGCAGGCAAAAATCATGATTCACGCTGAGCACGAGAATAATGAGAAGAGCACGATACGTTAGAACTGGTGTTAGTCTTGTTTGGCAGAGCAAATACTTGTTGTATCTTCTTCTTTACCTGATACTCCGTAGGAAAAAGAACACAGCACAACGCTTTTACAACGATTTTATTAGAAAATATGGACCCTACGACTACTTTTAAGAACACCATTATAACGCTTTTAATATTTCAAGTTTTAAAGTCAATATGGTGAATATTAAACACAACTTAGACAGTCATTCTGTCCAGTTATAAACATATTGTTTTAAAGTTTTAATGATAATTAGGGGCCTTAATAAATTAATTTAGCCCTTTGACAATATATCGACATCATGAAAATGAATGTGACCACGAATTTTACTACAAGGGGAAAAACTCAACAAGACAATCAAAAGTCAAGAAACGTTTTTACAAAAAGAGGGAATACTCCTACATGTAGGCCTATGCAATAAACAATAATTATTAGATCATCAGGAAAAGATGTCCGCTAAAGGTATAAACTTATATAAAATAAAACTGGGGTTTACAGGCGTATTATATATTTTTCTTACTTTTGCTCGGAAACATAGATTTCTTACTCATATATACTGTATATTGTATGAAAACATATAGCCGCTTTTCGAGGACCGCATCTAAAGATTGAGAAAGAAGGTGACCTTTGATTTGTTATCATCTTCTAAATAAATAAATAAATAAATAAATTGAGCCTGTGCATGAGAAAACCAACAATTTGGGTTTCCGACCAGGTCTGACACAAACCGGCCTGTACAGTCACAGAAGATGGTTAGAGGCTTGAAATTTTGTATTTAAGTAGGAGAGGGATCGTACTATCCGTGTAGCGAAAACAAAGGCGCTGATCAGCTTCGCGGTTACCGCGAAGCTGATCTGCGGCTTTGTTTTCGCCCATGCAAATTGTTGGTTTTCTCATGCACAGGCTCAATTAATTAATTAAAAACGAACAAAAACATATGACATAGGGCACCCCATTTTATGCAATTGTATACTGTACCTGCGTGCGACGACTGATGGGTGGCCTACAATACTTGCTTTCAAAATGATTATTTTTTACGCCATTCCGGCGAGACGCTATCTGAACCCTACACAGCGATGACTTAGATGAGACTGCGTAGATTATAGGAATTATTTTGCTTCACCGCAATTATTTTGATTACGGAATGGTTGCCGTGTCCCTGTAGATGTCCGCGCAACCGAGTCTGTCATAATTTAGAAACGTGACAACAGAATTATAAGAACGTTTAAACTATCCTCATATTCTCCATTTTATTAATAAATTGTACGGATGTGGGTATGAACATGTATGAGAGCGTCGGAAGTTCAACGGTAATCAGGAAACATTGCCAAAATCGACTGAAAAATAAATGCTTAATTATTTATAAGTACCTGGTTGTTGGTTTGGGTTTTTCCCACCTCGGTTTTTGGAGTGGGAATCTTTTTCTGATTGCGCCTTTTCCTGATCTTTGCCTACTTGTACCTTCTTCTGTTGGGGAACTTCCGTGTCCCGGGGCACTTTTAAAGGCGGGTAGGGCTTATCGATCAGGGTGCTGGCGATCATCTCACGCCAACTGTAAGCATTTCGCCAAAGTCTTGATTCCTCGCAGACACTTTAGTATCGGTTATTGTGCCGAATCACAAATGAACCTTCGTAACGTCTATGACGTTAACATTTACACTATACATTACGTTATTTTACGTCGCGAAAATGGATAGGGGTATGTCTCTTTGTAACCCCGTAGCTCTAACAATTTAAGTGCAATTTCAATAAAACAAGCATTTTTCTCCATCAAATTGACCCCCTTAACACATATAAAGAAAATATGCATTTCTGAGACAAGGCCGATTTCGACGGTTCGTGCACCAAGGCCTTTGGTTGAAAAAGGCTAAAGTTATGATCAAAGTTGTCAGAACTTCCTTTTTAGTGTACGACTTATGCAGGCACTTGTGTTCAAAAGCAAAGCCCACTGATTTAGAAGAACTTAAGTTAACTAGAAAATGTGTTTATGAAACACTATGCCCCCAACTGGTAAGCCACTTTCAAGATGTAAAAATGTCCAAAAAAATGACTAAGTTCAAATTGTAAAAACAGTGACAAAAATTAATCTGAGGAGTATATCCCAACCACATGCATATCTTCAAAGCATGGTCACAATGTCGGCAAAGTTTCAAAAGTATCAGTATTAAATTGTAGGAGGAGTTTGCCCACACAAGGTACCCTCTATCCATTCACTAAAATGCCCGAAAAAATGACTAAGTTCAAATTGTGAAAAAATGACAAAAAATAATCCAAGGATTATATCCAAACCACATGCATATCTTCAGACCATTCCCATAATACATGTAAAGTTTTAAATGAATTGGCATGAAACTGTAGGAGGAGTTGCGCACACAAGGTACCCACTGCCCATTCACTTTCATTGTCAAAATGCCCGAAAAATGGCTAAGTTCAAATTGCGAAAAAAGTGACAAAAATTAATCTGAGGATTATATCCAAACCACATGCATATCTTCAGAGCATGGTCACAACATCTGTAAAGTTTCAAGAGAATCGGAATAAAACTGTAGGAGGAGTTGTGCACACAAGGTACCCACTAACTATTCACTTTATCAAGAATTAAAAAGTGAAATAACTCTCACAGAATGGGCCCCTAGCCCCTTGAATTTACCTGAAAGAAAAAATGCGGGTCCTCTTAATTTTCATATACAAACTACATACCAAATTTCAAGATCCTAGCTCTAATGGTTCCTGACCGAGTGCTCACGCATCACAGACTGACTGACTGACTGCACTCACTGCACGGACAGACCCAAACCAATATGCCCCCTCAACTTCTTCCGAAGTTGGGGGCATAAAAAAGTAAACTGCTTGTACAATTTTGCTTGTAGTATATACAACGTACATGTTGCATATGTAAGACATAAGGAATATTCAATGTGCACTCATTATTTTTTCATTCCTATATGCAGTTGTTGAATGAATTGTTCTGTATTACTTTGTTTTCACATTATTTTTTTTTTTTTCAGTTTACACTACAGCAGCCCCCCAGTCCCTGTCAGCATCCGAGTTTGAAGTAGCCACCTGGTCACTGACGGCACTGTCAGCTATCCTAGTTGTCATCATCATGGCTCTAGGAATTGTTATATGTAGAATGAGACCAAAAGACTACTAGGTTGAAATAACTGATTTTACAGGGTTTAATGTTACTGAAATGTTGATGCAATATCATTACACTTGTATGAGCCGCCTTATGAGAAAACCAACAATCTGCATATGCGAAAACAAAGACGCAGATCAGCCTGGCGGTAACCGCGAAGCTGATCAGCGTCTTTGTTTTCGCTACACGGATAGTACATTTCCTCTTCTTCTTTAATCCGAAATTTCAAGCTTCTAGCCTGCTTTTGTGACTGTACAGTGTGATTTGTGCCGGACCTGTTTGGAAACCACATTGTTGGTTTTCCCACGAGGCGGCTCGTATATCTAGGCTCTATCTGTTCAAGTTAAAACAGCTTTATCCTCTTATTTGTGGCTGTATGTTATAGTGGTATAGAGTGGGCTTGTGAGGAGAGGTCTTGAGTTTGAGAATCAGTGCTGTACTGTGCTGTTCCGTTGACCTAGACACTTTTTTTTAACTTCCTCAAAGTACAGGGTGATCCAGAATATGTGATACCATTACGACCTTTAATAATTTTGTTTCAGCAGCACATAAATTATTTAAATATATATCAAAATAATCTACAAAGATTCAAATTTTGTTTAGTATACAACATAAGAAATATACACCACTAACATGTAAAATAGAACTGTTCAAATAATTTCATAGAATTTACATATAAGCCTTTTATGACATCCATACTGGAAAACAATAGCCTCAAGCTTGTTTTGATAGCTCGCCCTTTCTTGTGAGGACACTTAAATGGAAACGCATATTCACCTCAACCAAATACTTATTGAAAGCTGAAACATTCTAAATAATAAATGTTTTGAAAATTAATGCCAAACATTCGTGCATCAGTAGTAGAAAACATTCACACGCAGATTGATTGAGAATTTGTCATAACATTAATTTGACGTAAAATAACGAATAATGCAAAAACTATCAGATTGTTTGATCTCTATTATTCAAAATGTCAAAACTTAAAGTACTTAATATTATATACCAAACAAAATTTGAATTATCACAGCCTATTGTGATTAAAGTTTTATTATGATATGAGTTTGTGGAACAAAATTATGTAAGCTGAAAATGGTATCAGATATTCTGGATCACCCTGTACTTGTGTACTAAGGAAGCAATGGATCATAACATGACTGAAAGATTGTGGAATGGGTCCTTAACAGACAAACAAACAAACATTCCAGTAAAATCTGCTATTTGTTGAATGGGAATTGTATGTTTATTGTGCCATATTTGAGAGCATGGATAGTGTGTACATACAACTGTGTGTATTGTGAAGTGTAAAACTGGCCTTAAGGATATGAAATATTTTTGTGCTCAACTCAGCTGAGCTCAAAATTTTAATTAAGGAATGAAAAACATTAGGCTGTTTACAACTGATGTTTTTCATCATCCAGTGAAAGCTAAAATCTGAATTTCAATACTTATATTTAGATAAGAACACTGTCAATTTGCTTGTAGGCTTTAATCTACACACAATGAACACGGTCTGGAACGAGACAAAGATAGGAAGGTCTAAGTGACATGTGGATACGGTATGATATAATAGTATACAGCAAAATATAAGATAATGTTCATGTGACCATCTTTTGGGCTTTTATACCTTTCAAATAAGTCAATTCTAGTTGCTGAGTCTTCACCACGCTAGATTGAGTTAAAATGAGAATGTAACTCCGTTTGACTGAATTATAGGCGCAACTGCAATCTCTGATACAATGTTATAACCACAACTGCACTATATTCCTCTATCTCCCCCCAAGTCTTTTGAGAGTTCTATCAAAGAGAAAAAAAAAAAGACTGATTCTGATGGGAACCTATAAAACTGACACATATAAGAAAAATGAACATAAATGAAACCGCACCAACACGTATGAAACATGATAATTAACTGTTTCTCCAATTGAATCCCCGATAAATGCATATCCATGAATTGCTTAAAGTCAATGTTCACATTTTATAGTCATTATGCCATGTGGGTTTCTTAGTTATGCGGTTGGACCGCCTAAGGGGCTCTGGCTCAGATGGAGTGGCAATGCTAGGAGGAGAGTCCAGTGGTGCTGGTTTGGATTGATCAGGTAGAGACTTTGCCATAATGGATGTGTCATGCTTTGAGTGTACCATAGGGCTTCTTTGAGGCACATTCGTGTCCGGGCCTGAAGCAAATGAGTCATCCTCAGGGGCCTGGGTGAATGTAGTGGTGTCATGGGTGTCTGTGGTAAGTGGTTTAGGTGAAGCATCGGGTTTAGTAGGTGATTTGGTAGGTTTTTGTACCATGCTTACAGGGTCATTGTTTGGAGGACAGACTGTAAGATCAGGCTTCCATGAACCCAAATCATGATGGTCAAACGTGATGGTCCAGGGTTAACGGGGATGTATCGCCGCAGAAATTTGCGGTTGCGAATCGTAACATGACCAGATCCATCTACCCGTATGACATACTGGTCAAATTGTCGAACCTCTATGACAATACCAGTCTTGTCCCATTTCAAGGGGTGTGGGCCGACTTGATTTTGTATACGGACGTGATCTCCGACAGAAAGAACCGGGAGCCGCTTTGTATGCGCAGAAAGACGCTCTGCTGCTTGCATATGCCTCTTTCTGAGGGCTTCCTCTCTGGCTAGCAATGTATCGCGCCAGGTGTTGTGTGGTTGGTAACGGCCAGGTGGGATGGGTATAAAATCACGTATGGGGCGGCCAAACACACATACAGCTGGGGATAGTTTGGTATCCCTGTCCGGGGTGTTTCTGTACTGTAACATTGCGCGTTGAAATAGGTCAGTGTCAAGGCCACCATCAGGGTTGGTGTTGTCCATTATCATCCTTTTGATGGTCTTTACACCTACCTCTGCACGACAGTTACTGTGAGGGAAGGCGACAGAAGAGAGCCTGTGATGGACCCCCCAGTCCTTCAGAAACGTGCGGGTATTAGTTGAGACAAATTCAGGGCCGCCATCTGACGCGAGTTCATCTGGGATACCGAACGTAACGAACGTCCGACGAAGACAAGCTATCAAACCCTGGGAACCAGATTGGGCTCTCTCCACAATGGGCCAATTCGAATAGCGATCTACTACTACTAGGTAATTGCAACCCTTGTAGTGGAAATAATCAGCACATACACACTGAAAGGGATATTCTGGATTCGATAGAGGTGTGGGTGGTGCACTGGGGTTGGATGGTGCAATTCGGTTACAATGCTGGCAGGTGGCTCGTAAAGCACTGATAGCGGGGGTAATGCCAGGCCAAAAAACAGATGATTCAGCCCTGGCTGTCATGGTAGTGACTCCCTGATGTGCTGAATGCAGTGCAGAAAGAACTTCATTCCTGAGTGAAGGGGGGATAACAACACGATCTTTGTATAGTATTACACCATCGGCAGTGTGAAGGTCTGTAGAGTATTGGTAATATTCCCTTAAAGCCTCAGGCATCTCATGCCGGTATTCGGGTAATCCAGATTCAATCAGTTGCAAGAGGACATGCATGTTTTCATCACTTGATGTAGCCGTCCTAACTCTCTCCCAAGTAACCGATTTGAGACTGTTTAAGGAGCCTATAGCAGAAATACAGCCAGGGTCATCAAAGCAAGTATGTGTACTTGGGGTCATGCGTAGTCCATGTAGAAGGTATGGACTGTGTGTGATTGTGCTAAGGGGCGTATGGATAGATGCTATGTCATCTGTAAGTAGCAGTTTTTCTGGTTGCCCAGTGGGATGACGGGAGATACAATCTGTGGCACGGTGCTTAGCGCCAGGTATGTAAAGCATACGGAATTTGTATCTCAAAGTCTTTTCTTTAAGATTTCTCAAGCGTGAGTTGGGAATGTTTTCTAGCGATCTGTCACCGAGTACTTTTAACAGGGGTTTGTGGTCGACTGCTATTACGAGGTCCCGACACCCTAAAACAAAGTATCGACATTTGTCTAAGGCTTCAGCGACTGCGAGTGCTTCACCTTCAATCGGTGCATACCTACTTTCTGCAGCATGGGTAAAACGACTTCCGACCAAAGTAATCTTCCAGCCATCACGACAACAGAATGGTTCAGATTTGGTGCAAGTACAGTGTTTTTGTAGCAGCCAATATCCGATGCCGTCTTTCGACCAATCGGTAGCCAAGCAAGTCGACCTGTTGGGATCGAAAATACGAACACCATCCTCGATTTCATTGGCAATGACAAGTTTGGATTCTTCAAATAAAATTTGAAGGTCCTCATTCCACTGAAATGGAGTGTTGGGTTTTAGCAACTGTCGAAACGGCATCATTTTGTCTGCCATACTGAATGCATATGCCACCTGGTTAACAAGGCCAAACCAAGATCTAATATCTGTGATGCTTTTTGGCTGTGGGAAGTCAAGGATAGTTTGAAGGAACTGTTTACATGGGCGGACAGTGTCTAATGTTATTTCAAACCCTGCAAATTCGACGGTGTTCTGTGCAAATGCAAATTTTTCTGGGTTTAGTGTGATCCCATTTCTGCCACATAGATCTAACCATTGTACTGTCTGAAAGAAGGATTCTTCAATAGAGTCTGACCAAAGTAGCACATCATCCACACATTTAGTCTTGTTTGAGACCTCTGATACCAATTCATCGTACCTCCTGGTGTATCCATCGCCCGATGCTATATATCCTTGAGGAGCTGTCTTGTACCTGTATCGACCCCATGGGGTAATGAAGGTAGTTAAGTGCCTATCTTCCTTTCGAATAGGTACGCTATGGTACCCATTCCAGGCATCGAGAACAGTCTTCCTTTTGCCATGAGGAACTGATCGGGCCTGGTGGAAGGGTGAGGGTGTATGGTGGGTTTCCCTGGTGGCATGGGCATTAAGAGCTTGGAAATCGACCGTGCGTCGTGGTTCACCATTTTTCTTGGCGCATATGACCATCCGGTGGCACCAAGTTACAGGCTCTCCAACCGGGACAGGTTCGATCACCCCTAAACGCACGTCTTGATCAAGGCCAGCCTTTACAGCATCTTGCCAGTGGATAGGGACGGGGATGGGGGTATGGTGGGCTACAGGTTCTGCTTGAGGGTCAACCATGAGTTTCATAGGTGGTGTGTCCATGAGTGGTAACGACTGATGCTCACAAGTATTGAAAGTACTTGATTTGTAGTGATCTATTAAGAAGCTCTTTAGACGGGGAAGGTTTTCTTCTGTTGCCGGATAGGGCATTTTGGTTGGTGGTGGTGGGGGTGCAGTGCGTGGAGGACAGCTGCAGGTAGTGGGCTCAGAATGTATGCTAGAGTTCGAGTCGGACTCACCTCCTGATTGCACACCAGCATCACCTCTGTTGGGGAATGTTTCAGGGATGATACTTAAAGCCGTACAAGCTTCTCTGCTGAGGAAAAGCTTGTCCGAAGCATCTGTGACATATGTCATTTGCCTGGTTTCGAGAGTCTTCCCATGTGAATCCTTAGCGCTGAGACGAAGTACTGTGGCCCCCAATATCTTGATGCCAATATTGGTGGCCGTGCGCATTTGCATAGTCACTGGTATTAGGTTAGACTCTCGAATACCAAGACGATGAACAACGTTTAGCCCTGCTAGACAACTTTGGCAACCTGTATCTGCCATTGCAGGTAGGATTACAGAGGTTGAATGCTTTTGTTTGAGTTTGAACCCGAGTGCATCATAATCCTGAGGTGAAACTCGGGCCACCACGTTGATAAATGGTTGTGATTTTGATTGTTTTTGTATCCAAGTATTTGACAGCTTGTCATACACGTGGTGGTCAATACTGACTGACTGCCCAATGGTGGAATCATTCAGAACACAAGACTCATTCATATGAAACTGATCGGTAGAGTCGCTGAGGCTGCACAGTGAATCAAATACAGCGGCACTGCTCGGTGGCACATCGTTGTTGTGATTTAAAGGTTTGTCTTTACTCCTACAAACGGATTCGAAGTGATGGGTGCGATTGCACAGTCTGCAGATATGGCCAAAAGCCGGGCACACAGATCGCCTAATACGTGACGGGGCACTTTTACCATGACCTGGTTTGTTGCAGTAGCTGCACATTTCTAGTTACTCATCCTTGTTACTAGTATCATATTTGTCTTTAGATTTAAATTGTTTTTTGTTCTTCTTGTACGAGCTGCTGACAGCTCCCGTGACAGCTTCCACGGAGGGTACGTCCATCAGTTTAGAGGCGGAGCGTTTGCCTGCCTCCTTGGCTTCAACGAATTTGAAAACGTCTTCCAATGTCATATTTTGATTCTTGTCACCCAGGAGGTCTAATTGTATTTCGTGGTCTGCGATTCCACGCGTAAGTACATCACGGAGTACTGAATCAGTGTAATTCACGTCTTGACTACACCCGGGGCATTTCATAACAAATTTACAAACGGCTGCTTGACCCCTAAGCCGAGCCCCAAAACTTCTTACTGTTTCTTCACGATCTTGTCTCATGTTGTGGAGTGCGACTCTTGCCACCATGGTGTTTTCCTCTCGTACGGCAAGCTGTTTAATCGCGGCCATTACTTCCTCTTCAGATTTATCAGTTAAGGCACTACCGGCCGAACGAGTCAGATCTTTCCTTAATGGCTCGTCACAGCATTCTAACAGTTGCACAATTTTGTCTTTGCCTGTTATTTTAGTGGCAGTCACATAATCGTTCCATCTGACTTGGAAGTAGTTCCATTCTTCACTAGTTCCCGCAGCAGCGATTGTGGGCCGTTTTACTTTCTCCACTTTAGCTGCGGGCTGAATGGTGGTGTGAGTTGTATTGTGGGCTTTGAGCAACTCTACGACTATAGCAGCGTCTAATTCAGCCGTCACATAGCCGCATCCTGGAATGGGGCACTCGACTGCAGGCATTGTTGACTGAAGACCGTGTTCATAGATAAGAACACTGTCAATTTGCTTGTAGGCTTTAATCTACACACAATGAACACGGTCTGGAACGAGACAAAGATAGGAAGGTCTAAGTGACATGTGGATACGGTATGATATAATAGTATACAGCAAAATATAAGATAATGTTCATGTGACCATCTTTTGGGCTTTTATACCTTTCAAATAAGTCAATTCTAGTTGCTGAGTCTTCACCACGCTAGATCGAGTTAAAATGAGAATGTAACTCCGTTTGACTGAATTATAGGCGCAACTGCAATCTCTGATACAATGTTATAACCACAACTGCACTATATTCCTCTAATATTTACATTTTATATTATTAAACAAGTATCAGATTTTTAATTGCA
>OZ024879.1:27421380-27443682 GCA_964017185.1 Rugalucina vietnamica
AGCGTACAGAATGCACATGTATGAGGTTTGTGGACACCTTGGCTAGTAGGAAAAGTAAAGTGCTGTTGTTTAAGTTTGTTTGTTTGTTTGTTGTTTAACGACGCATCAACCCTGATGGGTCATTAGCGTCTAACAAGGTAAAACGTTAAAATATATTGAACTCGTATTAAAAAGTAACACTAAGTAAGATATAAATGTCGTTGTAAAGAAACGATATATGAAATAATAAGATTGGTGATTTAAAAATTATATTTTATAAAACAGATTTACTTGTCTAAGAAATGATAAAATCTTTCCAACGGGTACATCTTTGAACAATTCTTTCAAGTTATTATCTTGAAAACAAGAAATTCGCTCTGCTGCAAAGTCAGTGCATTCTAAAAGAAAGTGTTTAACTGTGAATGGTGTATCACAGCCAATGCATTTAGGTTCATCTTCTCGCTTTAATAAGTGGGAATGTGTTATTCTTGTATGACCAATTCGGAGACGAGCAAGAACGATTTCTTCTCGTCTCGAAAGTTTATGAATTGCTTTTGGTCGTTTAACGATCGGTTCGACTTCCCTTAATTTATCAAACTTCGCTCCGTTCCAGATTGTTTGCCATTTGTCAGAGATGTACTCGTTAATAAAAGGTTTAAAATTGACATAAGGAATTTTAAAAACGGTTTCTTCTAGATTTAACGATTCTTTAACGTTCTTATCAACTTTCTCATTTCCATATATACCTATATGACTGGGAACCCAGCAATAGATAATTGTTTTCAATTCAGAGATGGTATGATGTTTTATTAATAGCTTTTGTATTTGAGGGTTTTTGGATGATGTATGGTTTAAGGCCTGTAGAACTGACATAGAGTCAGAAAAAATAATAAATTTGTCCTTTAAGTTACTTTCATTTATGAAGTCTAAAGCTAAGTCTATAGCTTTAGCTTCCGCTGTGAAAATTGAAGAGCCATCAGGTAAACGTAACGTTTTGCAATTGCCGTTTGTAAAAGTAGCACAACCAACTTTGTTTTCTTCTTTTGAACCATCAGTATAAATACATTGATAGTCAATAAATTGAGATTGTAGTTGATGAAAACTTTCTTTTAGAAGGTGTGGATTTGAGTCGGATTTTTTTTCCCTGTATGTAGAGTCAAATTAACTTCTGGTTTTCTAATGCACCATGATGGTATTTCGGAAACAAAATGTTCTTCTATTTTATCTTTTTGGATGTTTGCTGATTCTAAAAGTGGTGCAACCCGTAAACCAAAGGACCGGATAGCCTTTGGTTTACTTTCGTAAAGCTGTACGACTTCTTCAGAAATATATGGCGGAAAAGACACCTTATGTACTGGATTTGATGGATTAGCAGCAATTCTAATGGCGTACTGTAGGGCAAGTTTCTCTCGTCGTAAATATAGAGATGGCTCTTCAGCCTCAACATAGAGGATTTGTACAGGTGATGTTCGAAAAGCACCTAGAGCTAATCTTAGGCCTTGATGATGCACTGTGTCAAGAGAACTGATATATGATGGTCTTGCCGATCCATATACGATGGATCCATAATCTAATTTTGAACGAATGAGGGAACGGTATAGCTGGAGAAGGACAGTGCGATCAGCACCCCAGCCTGTGTGTGATAATACTTTCAGTAAGTTCAATGCTTTCAGGCATTTGGCTTTTAAGTACTTGATATGTGGAATGAAAGAAAGTTTACGATCAAAAAGAACTCCAAGAAATTTAAAATCTTCAACTACTGGAATAAGAGAACCATATAAATAAAGTTCGGGATCGTTGTGTACTTTCCGTAGTTGACAGAAATGTACACATTGAGTTTTCGACTTGGAAAATTTGAAACCATTATGTGAGGCCCAGTTTTCTATTCTGTTAATGCACTGCTGTAAGTGCCTTTCGATAGTTCTCATACTTTTTGACCTGTAACACATACAGAAATCATCTACATATAATGATCCATCTGTTTTAGGATCCAAGCAATCCATTATGCTATTTATCTTAATATTAAACAATGTTGTAGACAAGATGCTCCCTTGTGGGACACCCTGTGCTTGGTCGAACTTTTCGGATGAAGTCGATCCAACACGAACCTGGATCCAACGATCCGCTGTATTGTGTAGCAGCTGTTTTGGTTTCTGGTTTGGCAGCAAGTGATTTGACTATATGTGAGAAACTAAATTCAGGCTTCTGTTCAAGTTGTTTTCGAGCTTCAAGATATGTCAAGTTCTTTGTTATCTTCAATCGCATGATTTCTTTTTCCTTCTTCCATGTTTCGCATTCATTTGACCGTGATAGATGTGCTCCGCCACAGTTGACACATTTTGTGGGGTTTTTGCAGTGATTTGTATGATGGTCATGGTTTCCCATACCACATCTTTCACAGACTGACCCGGAGTCAACTGGGCATTTGTCCTCATGGTGTCCAAATTTCTGACAGTTAAAGCATCTCAAAGGATTTGGTATGTACAGATCGACAGGAATAATTTGATAAAAGATTTTCAGAGATTTAGGTGGTACAACTGAGTCAAATGTTAAAAGAATGGTATTCGTGTTGATTGTGTCTTGTCCTTTTTTAACTGTGAAGCGTTTTACTGCTGTCACACCTTGATTTTCCAAGTACTCGAGTATGTTCTTTTCCGATTCTCCTTTGAGATTTCTGTCTCTGATTATGCCTTTGGAAGAATTTAGAGTTTTGTGTGGTTTAACCTCTACTGGTAGATTGAAGAACTTTTTTGATTTTAAAAGAATGTCTGTTTGCATTTTCCTTGTTGTTTCTACTAACAATGTTCCATTTTTTAATTTCTTCACAGATTTTGGTGTGCCTATCATAGATTCAATTTGTTTCTCAATAACGAAAGGTGACAGTGATGTAACTTGTGTTTCTTTGTTTGTTGACTCAATAATAATAAACTTTGGAAAATTTTCTTGTGCTCTAAACAGTGTCGAAGCGTCTATATCGTCGTCGGAGTCCGGTCGTTGTCGTTTGTGTGCCATTGAATCCATTTTTTTTTAGTTTTAAGTCTCGACGGCTATGCGCTTCACCCTCCTTGGAGCCCTACAAGGGGACGCTATACGGAAACGGCTCTCCAGTTTCCAGCGCCAAAGCTACATACCCGTCATACTCGCCGTGCAAGATTCCAAAGTACTTCAGACTACCCAAGCTTTAACAACAAATGAATATTAAGTCAGATGTCTAATAAAGAAAACCGAAATAACATTCAGACGTTGTACCCACCCTGCCTCTCAACCTAGACCCAAGTAACCCAGAAATACCGAAAAACAAGCCCGTCGATTGACCCTTAAACCACCGCCTTCTGAGATATAGGGAAAAGGATGATTAAATGAAGAAATTTGGAACACGGTTGCGTATCATTCGATACTGAAAAAGTTAGAAGGAAGAAGAGATCTCAGGGCAAGGCATGGCAGCCGATTGACCGTGTCGAGCCTCCACGGCCTCCCGTTTACACCGAATCCGAGGCCAAAGAGGCGTGTTGAGACAGGTGAAGATCTCTGGCCTGTCCCTCAACCTCCAGGATCCTCTTCTCCGGCTTACGGGTATCCACCCACGGCAAACAGGTGGCACCTCTTTTGACCGGGTTTTACGTTTCCGCATGAGGGAGCGACCGGCCTATTCTAATCCGGGCCCGGTACGGGCCGCTGTTGTTTAAGTTTTTTTGTTTTTGTATAAATATAAGCAGCAATATCTATTGAGCATATTTGAGGAATTTGTTTCATTTTGAAGTATCAACACGTGAAATATGACATATTTTCTACTTAAGCGTAGGGGACAGGTGCCAAAACGTCAATACTAGAGGACCATTGGTCCTGTAGCTCACCTGAGAGATTATCACATTGTAAGCTCATGAGATTTAAATTAATTGAGAATCGACCAATAAAAGTCTATGCATGGACACTATTGACCCCCGGGGCATGGCCAAATTTGACCCAGGGGCATGACTGGCACAATTTATAATGGGGACTACCAAACATTGCTACATACAAAATATAGAAGCTCTGGGCCTTTTGGTTTCAGAGAAGAAGATTTTTGTTAGTTTTTCCCATTGTTCGTCTATGGAGACTATCTACCCCCGGGGCGTGGCCAAATTTGACCCCAGGGGCATGGCTGGCACAATTTATGTAGAGGACCATTAGCCATTGCCACATACAAAATATCAAAGCTGTGGGCCTAGTGGTTTCATAGAAGAAGATTTTTTAATTTTTTTCACATAGTAAGTCTATGGAGACTATCAACCCCCGGGACGTGACCAAATTTGACCCCAGGGGCATGAATGGCACAATTTATGTAGAAGACCATTAGCCATTGTTACATACCAAATATCAAAGCTGTGGGCCTAGTGGTTTCAGAGAAGATGTTTTTAGTTTTTCCTATTGTAGGTCTATGGAGACTATCGACCCCCGGGGCGTGGCCAAATTTGACCCCGGGGACATGATGGGCACAATTTATGTAGAGGACTTAGGCATTGCCACATACAAAATCAGCGAAATAGATAACGATGCGTACTGCGTATGTACGCACGATTTTTTGTATGTACGCATAAAAAATTCAGACCTGTGCGTACCATGTACGCAGTAAAAATCAGTGGTACGCTAACAGTTTTCGATTTTATGCGTACTCAGATAAAATACCTTTAAAAGTGTCACAAAATTACAATTTTTCAACTAGTTTTGTCTGGCTGCTCTGTCAACAATCGAAAAGTAGTTACAATATTAATGCAGCTTTTGATCGTTCCATATTATATATCATGCAATCTATTGCAGCTTTTGATCGTTCCATATTATATATCATGCAATCTAATATGTATCTTCAGTAGTTATATCATATAGGTGCCTCGGCCAGACAACTTGTTTATCAAAGGTTTATTCATGAAGTTTTATCACTTTGGGTTTTGCATCGATTTCTGGTCATTGTTTTCAATTTAAAACTTGATGTATCTATGTTCTACCGCCATCCCAGTCGTTAACGTTCTCCTCATTTGGTTCTCTTATTATCAATGCAGGGGACAAAAGTATAGTTTAACATGCCTAAATGATAGAATGACGTATTTACAGGATTATCAACCAGTTTACTTGAATGTTCATATTTGATTTAATGATCTTATCCATACATGTATGTACCTTTATCTATAAGTTTGATTCTAAATTCTATGTTAGAATAAGAATCCTCAGAAACCTTGTACACAGTTGTATTGTCGGTACGCACTGAAATTTATTTTGATGCGTACATTACGCATTGTGAAAAATAATTATCTACATCACTGAAAATATCAAAGCTGTGGGCCCTGTGGTTTCAGAGAAGAAGATTTTTTAATTTTTTTTCCCATAGTAAGTCTATGGAGAATATCAACCCCCGGGGCGTGGCCAAATTTGACCCCAGGGGCATGAATGGCACAATTTATGTAGAGGACCATTAGCCATTGCTACATACCAAATATCAAAGCTGTTGGCCTAGTGGTTTCAGAAAAGAAGATTTATTTAGTTTTTTTCCTATTGTAGGTCTATGGAGACTATCGACCCCCGGGGCGTGGCCAAATTTGACCCCAGGGGCATGATTGGCACAATTTATGTAGAGGACCATTAGCCATTGCCACCTACAAAATATCAAAGCTGTGGACCCTGTGGTTTCAGAGAAGAAGATTTTTATTTTTTTTTCCCGTAGTAAGTCTATGGAGACTATCAACCCCCGAGGCGTGGCCAAATTTGACCCCAGGGGCATGAATGGCACATTTTATGTAGAGGACCATTAGCCATTGCTACATACCAAATATCAAAGCTGTGGGCCTAGTGGTTTCAGAGAAGAAGATTTTTTAGTTTTTCCAATTGTAAGTCTATGGAGACTATCGACCCCCGGGGCGTGGCCAAATTTGACCCCAGGGGCATGGCTGGCACAATTTATGTAGAGAACCATTAGCCATTGCCACATACAAAATATCAAAGCTGTGGGCCCTGTGGTTTCAAAGAAGAAGATTTTTTATTTTTTTCCCATAGTAAGTCTATGGAGACTATCAACCCCCGGGACGTGGCCAAATTTGACCCCAGGGGCATGAATGGCACAATTTATGTAGAAGACCATTAGCCATTGTTACATACCAAATATCAAAGCTGTGGGCTTAGTGGTTTCAGAGAAGAAGATTTTTTTAGTTTTTCCTATTGTAGGTCTATGGAGACTATCGACCCCCGGGGCGTGGCCAAATTTGACCCCGGGGACATGATGGGCACAATTTTTGTAGAGGACTGAGGCATTGCCACATACAAAATATCAAAGCTGTGGGCCATGTGGTTTCAGAGAAGAAGATTTTTTTAATTTTTTTCCCATAGTAAGTCTATGGAGAATATCAAATTTGACCCCAGGGGCATGAATGGCACAATTTATGTAGAGGACCATTAGCCATTGCTACATACCAAATATCAAAGCTGTTGGCCTAGTGGTTTCAGAGAAGAAGATTTATTTAATTTTTTTCCTATTGTAGGTGTATGGAGACTATCGACCCCCGGGGCGTGGCCAAATTTGACCCCAGGGGCATGATTGGCACAATGTATGTAGAGGACCATTAGCCATTGCCACCTACAAAATATCAAAGCTGTGGGCCCTGTGGTTTCAGAGAAGAAGATTTATTTAGTTTTTTCCCATAGTAAGTCTATGGAGACTATCAACCCCCGAGGCGTGGCCGAATTTGACCCCAGGGGCATGAATGGCACATTTTATGTAGAGGACCATTAGCCATTGCTACATACCAAATATCAAAGCTGTGGGCCTAGTGGTTTCAGAGAAAAAGATTTTTTAGTTTTTCCAATTGTAAGTCTATGGAGACTATCGACCCCCGGGGCGTGGCCAAATTTGACCCCAGGGGCATGGCTGGCACAATTGATGTAGAGAACCATTAGCCATTGCCACATACAAAATATCAAAGCTGTGGGCCCTGTGGTTTCAGAGAAGAAGATTTTTTATTTTTTTCCCATAGTAAGTCTATGGAGACTATCAACCCCCGGGACGTGGCCAAATTTGACCCCAGGGGCATGAATGGCACAATTTATGTAGAAGACCATTAGCCATTGTTACATACCAAATATCAAAGCTGTGGGCCTAGTGGTTTCAGAGAAGAAGATTTTTTAGTTTTTCCTATTGTAGGTCTATGGAGACTATCGACCCCCGGGGCGTGGCCAAATTTGACCCCGGGGACATGATGGGCACAATTTATGTAGAGGACTGAGGCAT
Organism: Rugalucina vietnamica; assembly: GCA_964017185.1. NCBI lineage: Eukaryota > Metazoa > Mollusca > Bivalvia > Lucinida > Lucinidae > Rugalucina > Rugalucina vietnamica. Next base: position 27,428,612 of record OZ024879.1, read on the forward strand.
TGCCACATACAAAATATCAAAGCTGTGGGCCCTGTGGTTTCAGAGAAGAATATTTTTTAATTTTTTTCCCATAGTAAGTCTATGGAGAATATCAACCCCCGGGGCGTGGCCAAATTTGACCCCAGGGGCATGAATGGCAAAATTTATGTAGAGGACCATTAGCCATTGCTACATACCAAATATCAAAGCTGTTGGCCTAGTGGTTTCAGAGAAGAAGATTTATTTAGTTTTTTTCCTATTGTAGGTCTATGGAGACTATCGACCCCCGGGGCGTGGCCAAATTTGACCCCAGGGGCATGATTGGCACAATTTATGTAGAGGACCATTAGCCATTGCCACCTACAAAATATCAAAGCTGTGGGCCCTGTGGTTTCAGAGAAGAAGATTTATTTAGTTTTTTTCCCATAGTAAGTCTATGGAGACTATCAACCCCCGAGGCGTGGCCGAATTTGACCCCAGGGGCATGAATGGCACATTTTATGTAGAGGACCATTAGCCATTGCTACATACCAAATATCAAAGCTGTGGGCCTAGTGGTTTCAGAGAAGAAGAGTTTTTAGTTTTTCCAATTGTAAGTCTATGGAGACTATCGACCCCCGGGGCGTGGCCAAATTTGACCCCAGGGGCATGGCTGGCACAATTGATGTAGAGAACCATTAGCCATTGCCACATACAAAATATCAAAGCTGTGGGCCCTGTGGTTTCAGAGAAGAAGATTTTTTTTATTTTTTTCCCATAGAAAGTCTATGGAGACTATCGATCCCCGGGGCGTGGCCAAATTTGACCCCCCAGGGGCATGAATGGCACAATTTATGTAGAGGACCATTGGCCGTTGCTACATACCAAATATCAAAGCTGTGGGCCTAGTGGTTTCAGAGAAGAAGATTTTTTTAATTTTTCCCATTGTAAGTCTATGGGACCTATCTGTTGCCATGGAAACCACAATTTTGATACAATCTGCTCCAAAACCTAATGCCATCAATCCCCCAAACCAATTATGGTTCACATTAAATTTGATCAAGATCAGCCTGCTAGCTTCAGAAATATTCTTCTTTGAAATTGTGGACGGACGACGACGGACGACGACGACGACGGACGACGACGACGACGGACGACGGATGCCTGCCTATCCTATAAGCTCACCTGTGAGCCTTCGGCTCAGGTGAGCTAAAATGTGACAAGTTTCATATTGTGTTTTTTTCCCTGTCAAACGGCACTTATATATGTTATAACATTAGAATATTTCGTCCTAAAGCCATACAACACTTACTTCCGTTTCAGAAGGATTCCGACTTGGCGGCAGTGTAGTTTGATTTATGTGAAAAAAAAATTAGAAGGAGACGGAAAAATCTGTTTAAAATAATGGCGTAATTTGACGTCGGAGAACAGCCGACACCGATTGTATGTTTTGTTAAGGAAATCACCCACAGGTACAATGAAAATCAACAGAAAAGTCATCGGTCTTTCAGTTACTAAATTTAAATTAGTTCACAGTAGTTGTTTGTTTGTATGTTTGTTGTTTAACGACGCATCAACCCTGATGGGTCATTAGCGTCAAACAAGGTAAAACGATAAAAATATATTGAAATCATATTAAAATGTAACGTTTAGTAAGATATAAATGTCGTTGTAAAGAAACGATATATGAAATAATAACATTGATGGTTAAAAATTTACAATTTATAAAACAGATTTACTTGTCTAAGAAATGATAAAATGTTTCCAACGGGTACATCTCTAAACAATTCTCTCAAGTTATTAGCTTGAAAACAGGAAACTCGCTCCGCAGCAAAGTCAGTACATTCCAAAAGAAAGTGTTTAACTGTAAATGGTGTATCACAGCCAATGCATTTGGGTTGATCTTCTCGCTTTAACAAGTGGGAATGTGTTATTCTTGTATGGCCGATTCGGAGACGAGCAAGAACGATTTCTTCTCGTCTCGAAAGTTTATAAATTACTTTTGGTCGTTTAACGATTGGTTCAACTTCCCTTAATTTATCAAAGTTCGCTCCGTTCCAGATTGTTTGCCATTTATCAGAGATGTACTCGTTAATAAAAGGTTTAAAATTGACATAAGGAATTTTGAAAACAGTTTGTTCTAGATTTAACGAATCTTTAGCGTTCTTATCAACTTTCTCATTTCCATATATACCTATATGACTGGGAACCCAGCAGTAAATAATTGTTTTCATTTTTGAGATGGTATGGTGTTTTATTAATAGTTTTTGAATTTGAGGTTTTTTTGATGACGTATGGTTTCAGGCCTGTAGAACTGACATAGAGTCAGAAAATATAACGAATTTGTCCTTTGAGTTACACTCATTTATGAAGTCTAAAGCTAAGTCTATAGCTTTAGCTTCCGCTGTGAAAATTGAAGAACCATCAGGTAAGCGTAACGTTTTGCAATTGCCGTTTGTAAAAGTAGCACAACCAACTTTGTTTTCTTCTTTTGAACCACCAGTATAAATATTTGATAGTCGATAAATTGAGATTGTAAATGATGAAAACTTTCTCTTAGAAGGTGTGGATTTGATTCGGATTTTTTCCCTGAATGTAGAGTCAAATTAATTTCTGGTTTTCTAATGCACCATGGTGGTATTTCGGAAACAAAATGCTCTTCTATTTTATCTTTTTGGATGTTTGCTGAGTCTAAAAGTGGTGCAACTCGTAAACCAAAGGACCGGATGACATTTGGTTTTCTTTCATAAAGCTGTACGAGCTCTTCAGAAATATATGGCGGAAAAGATACCTTATGAACTGGATTTGATGGATTAGCCGCAATTCTAATGGCGTACTGTAGGGCAAGTTTCTCTCGTCGTAAATATAGAGATGGCTCTTCAGCTTCAACATAGAGGCTTTGTACAGGTGATGTTCGAAAAGCACCTAGAGCTAATCTTAGGCCTTGGTGGTGAACTGTATCAAGAGAACTGATATATGATGGTCTTGCCGATCCATACACGATGGATCCATAATCTAATTTTGAACGAATGAGGGAACGGTATAGCTGTAGAAGGACAGTGCGATCAGCACCCGAGTCTGTGTGTGATAATACTTTCAGTAAGTTTAATGCTTTTAAGCATTTGGCTTTTAAGTACTTGATATGTGGTATGAAAGAAAGTTTACGATCAAAAAGAACTCCAAGAAATTTAAAATCTTCAACTACTGGAATAAGAAATCCATATAAATAGAGTTCGGGATCGTTGTGTACTTTCCGTAGTTGACAGAAATGTACACATTGTGTTTTCGACTTGGAAAATTTGAAACCATTATGTGAGGCCCAGTTTTCTATTCTGTTAATGCACTGCTGTAAGTGCCTTTCGATAGTTCTCACACTTTTTGACCTGTAACACATACAGAAATCATCTACATATAATGATCCATCTGTTTTAGGATCCAGGCAGTCAATTATGCTATTTATCTTAATATTGAACAATGTTGTAGACAAGATGCTCCCTTGTGGGACACCCTGTGCTTGATCAAACTTTTCGGATAAAGTCGATCCAACACGAACCTGGATCCAGCGATCCGCAAGGAAATTTTCAATAAATGTAGCTAATCTGCCTCGTATTCCGAGATCATGTAGATCTCGAATAATACCATGTCTCCAGGTGGTATCATAAGCTTTTTCCAAGTCGAAAAACACAGCAACAACACGCTCCTTTGCAACAAAGGCATCACGAATAAAGGTTTCCAGTCTTACTAAATTGTCGTTGGTACTTCGTTCAAAACTGAAGCCCGACTGAACAGGAGATATAAGGTTATTACTTTCTAAGTACCATACAAGTCTTACATTTATCATTCTCTCTAAAGTTTTGCAAAGACAACTTGTAAGTGCTATCGGTCTATAGCTGTTAGGTTCTGCATAGTCTTTTCCCGGTTTAGGAATTGGTATTATAGTGGCTAGTTCCCAACTTTCGGGAAACTTTCCAGTTTCCCACATATCATTAAATATATCTAAGAGAGCTTGAAGTGATTTTGGTGGAAGATGTTTTAACATTTGATAGTGAACTTCGTCGGGACCTGTTGCTGTATCATGGGCTTTACTGATGGCGTCTTTAAGTTCATCTAAATTAAATGGAGTATTATATTCTTCATTATTTGATGACTTAAAGTTTAACTTAGTCTTTTCCTGTTCTTTCTTGTATTTTTGAAATTCCTCCGAATAATGACTGGTTGAGGAATTTGAACAAAATTGTGATGCCAAAGTATCTGCTATGTCTTGTTTTGTGGAAGCTGTTTCGTTCGCATTGTTGAAATTGTAATTAAGATGGTGATAAGAAGCAGATTTAGATTTACCGGATATTTTCCTGACCATGTCCCAAACTTTTTTAGTGGGTGTTTTGTAATTCAAATTCGATACGTATGTTCTCCATGATTTGCGTTTTGCAGACTTTATAGTCCGACGGGCTTTTGCTGTAGAATTCCTATAATTATTTAAATTTTCATGCGTTGGGAACTTGCAGAACTTAGACAAAGTGTCTTTCCGTTCTTTGATTGCTTCTTTACAGTCGTCGTTATACCATGGGTTACTTTTCTTTGGGTTTGTCGAGGTTTTGGGGATACATTTCTCAGATATATTTATTAAAGAAGAGGTGAAGTCAGTTATAGGATCAGAAGAATCAGAGAGAAAAGTATCAGTAAGGGACTGATTACATAAAGTATGAAATAAATCCCAATCTGCTTTATTCAATTCCCATTTGGGATTATGGGCTTCATCATGAGTCTGAACGCTTTCAATCAAAATTGGAAAGTGGTCAGATCCACGTTGATCTTCACAAACAGACCAGTCATAGTCAAGATAGAGAGAGGGGTGACAGAGTGAAAGATCAAGGGATGAGAAAGTGCCTTTACCAGAATCTAGATAAGTGTTAGATTTATCATTCATCAAACAAATGTCGTTTTTCGTGATGAAATCCTCGATTAATTCTCCTCTGGGATCATTGTCATTACAAATCCAAAGCACATTGTGACCATTGAAGTCACCTACCAACATATAGGGTGAAGGAAGTTGTTGAAGTAAAGAAGTAAGTTGTTCAGATCTTAAAAGATAAGACGGAGGGATATAGACTGAGCAGAAAGTTATCTCTTTCTCGAGTGTAACAGAAACAGCTACCGCTTGTAGATCCGTTTTAAGTTTAATTTGACGTTGTGGTAATGTTGAATGGACAAGTAAAGAGCTTCCACCAGATGCTCTCAGACAATCCAAGTGAATGTGATTGTAAACATTAAAGCCTTTCAAAGTAAACGTGTCATTAGGTTTGAGGAAAGTTTCTTGAAGACAGAAAACAGAAGGTCTAAGTAGTGACAAAAGAAGTAGTAGTTCTTCAAAACGTGGTTTTACACCTCGACAGTTCCATTGTATTATTTTATATTTGCTACCCATTAAATAATTCAGAGAGGAGATTTAGATGCGGGACCTTTTGTTTAAATTTAGACTGGAAACTTCTACTTTGGAGCCTTGATTGGTGACCGAGGACGATGGCCACAGGAACCAGGGCGCGAGGCAACCTCGTCCATCTCCATGGCATCGTCATTAGCCAGAGTTCCAAATTTGTTATACTGTTGGACGGGATCATCTGATCCCTTCTGCACCCTACTAGATGCAGAATGTGGTTTTGCGTTTGTACTCGGTTGATTAGGTTTATTTGTTTTTGCGTTTACGGTTGCTTGATCTAATGTTGATTTCTGATTTTGAGGACTAATTGTTTTGTTTGGCTTTCTAGCAATCAGAACTTTTGAACTCTCAGTGATTTTGCAGTCTTCGTCACTGTATTGTGTGGCAGTTGTTTTTGTTTCTGGCTTTGCAGCAAAAGATTTAACTACTTGTGAAAAACTAAATTCAGGCTTCTGTTCAATTTGTTTTCTGGCTTCAATATAGTTCTGTGTTACCTTTAGGCGCATTATTTCTTTTTCTTTCTTCCATGTTTCGCATTCACTGGACCTAGATAGATGTCCTCCGCCACAGTTGACACATTTGATCGGGTTTTTGCAATGATTTGTATGATGGTCATGGTCACCCATGCCACATCTTTCACAGACTGACCCGGGGTCAACTGGGCACTTATCTTCATGGTGTCCAAACTTCTGACAGTTAAAACATCTCAAAGGGTTAGGTATGTATATGTCAACAGGTACAATTTGATAGAAAATTTTGACAGCTTTTGGTGGGACGACTGAGTTGAAAGTAAGAAGCAAAGTATTGGTGTTAATGGTTTCCTGTCCTTTTTTAACGGTAAAACGTTTAACTGCCGTTACACCTTGATTTTCTAAATATTCTAGGATGTTCTTTTCTGACTCTCCTTTGAGGTTTCTGTCTCTGATGATGCCTTTCGAAGAATTCAAAGATTTGTGCGGTTTCACTTCTACTGATAGGTTAAAGAACTTTTTTGTTTTCAATAAGATGTCCGTTTGCATTTTTCGTGTTGTTTCCACAAGCAACATTCCATGTTTTAATTTCTTGACGGATTTTGGCGTACCTATCATGCTTTCTATCTGCTTTTCAATCACAAATGGTGACAGTGACGTGACTGGTGTTTCTTTAGAAGTTGATTCAATGAGTAAAAACTTTGGAAAAGTGTCTTGTGCTCTAAACAGTGTCGAAGCGTCTATATCATCGTCGGAATCCGGTCGTTGTCGTTTGTTATTTGAGGAAGCCATATTTTCAGTTTTAAGTCTCGACGGCTATGCGCTTCACCCTCCTTGGAGCCCTACAAGAGGACGCTATACGGAAACGGCTCTCCAGTTTCCAGCGCCAAAGCTACATACCCGTCATACTCGCCGTGCAAGATTCCAAAGTACTTCAGACTACCCAAGCTTTAACAACAACTGAATATTAAGTCAGATGTCTAATAAAGAAACCCGAACCAACATCCAGACGTTGTACCCACCCTGCCTCTCAACATAGACCCAAGTAACCCAGAAATACCGAAAAACAAGCCCGTCGATTGACCCTTAAACCACCGCCTTCTGAGATATAGGGAAAAGGATGATTAAATGAAGAAATTTGGAACACGGTTGCGTATCATTCGATACTGAGAAAGTTAGAAGGAAGAAGAGATCTCAGGGCAAGGCATGGCAGCCGATTGACCGTGTCGAGCCTCCACGGCCTCCCGTTTACACCGAATCCGAGGCCAAAGAGGCGTGTTGAGACAGGTGAAGATCTCTGGCCTGTCCCTCAACCTCCAGGATCCTCTTCTCCGGCTTACGGGTATCCACCCACGGCAAACAGGTGGCACCTCTTTTGACCGGGTTTTACGGTTCCGCATGAGGGAGCGACCGGCCTATTCTAATCCGGGTCCGGTACGGGCCTCACAGTAGTTGTGGCACAGTCGATTTTCAGCTGCTCAGAAGTCCACCTATGATGATAAACGGAGATCACCTGTCTGGCATGCTCGCCGCAAGAAACTGTTACACATGTTGAACAGGTGGTCGAACAATTTTGCGAGAATTGGTACAGCGTTTCTGCATTTGACAGCTGGATACACAGACATGATAATGTTGATAGCCAAGGATCTTTTGTTAAAAACTGGCAGTTATGGGTTGTTGGTTATTTTCCAGCCTATAAATTCCCCACAAGTTGACCATCAGTCATACAGATCCCGTACGACGTACATACAAGTAGTTAAGGCCAAATTACAGCTTTAACACTTTTGAGAAAGGGGCGGATATAACATAGTCAATACCGACCTCTGCTAATTAAGCTGTTAATTGGTTTAACTACTAATGAGCTTAATTAGCTACATGTATATTTTGTACATTGTATCCTCTGCAAGAGTACATCGTTGCATAATCAGTCACATGTTTAGTGCAATACCTTTTGACATTTCAATTCAGATGATGAAACTTGCAGAACGTGACTGACATTTAGGCATCTGGTAAACAACTTGTTAACACCTCCAATTACCAGGGGGGCAAATTAAGTAAGCGATATAAATAAATGCTACATTTTTGGCACCGAAACGAAGAACATATGTGCATTTTGGCAGCACCGCCAACTTTGTGATATTTAGCAAATGTTAACTACTGCGTCATTCAGCTGCCGTGTGATTGGTTATATCTTTAGTACATTACGTATATAGATGGCGCTGAGTGACTGACCTTTGTTTTGATTGGCTAGCCATGACGTTAAGTAGATGGCACCTTGGTAGCATAGAGGGCGCTTGGCCAGAGAGTATATAAGATGTTGCCTCCGTGGGAGAAGAGAATTATTGTGTTATTGAGTTTGTTACCACTATACGATTACTTTTATTTTATTGTTGAAAATATAAATATTAATTAAAATTGTGAACTTGTAACAAGACTTTGACATTTGTGTTGGGCCATCTGAGGTTCCCCTTGGGTACTGCTCCACAACTACGCTACAGTTCCGACATGATCTTGGCCGTACGCCGTTGTCGTTAAAAAACGAACGAACATTTAATTTACAAATGAATAATTGGAAAAACGAAAGTGCGTCGATGCAATGAAATCTTGAGATAATCCCTGACTCTGTTTACATCGCAGAGTACATCTCAGGTTGGGCATTGGGCAAAAAATGTCTATAACCACGTGAATCTCGAAATGAGCCGCCACACGAGAAAACAAACAATTTGCATAAGCGAAAACAAAGACACAGATCAGCTTCGCGGTAGCCTTCGTTTTCGCTTCAGTGATAGTACACTTCATCTTCTTCTAAAATCCGAAATTTCCAGCTTCTAGCCATCTTACATGTGTATGTGCTAGTTCAGCTCGGTATATGTCAGACCTGATCGGAAACAACATTGCTGGTTTTCTCATGGGGTGGCTCACATAAAGGTAACGTAACTTGCACGTGACAGTAATACTCATGCACTGAGTGTCAGTTCACCTGTGTATTGTCAGTTTGACTTTTCACAAGTAAAAAGAAGAAAGTAAAGTTAAGTAAAGAAGCAACGACGATGGCATATTATGAGCATATGGCAGATCCTCTGACAAGGAGGGCATTGTGGCCGACTAAAGAAAGGTATTTTTTCTCATTTGACAGTTATTTTGTTTGAAGTGATCCCTCCCAGGGATTTTGGGGGTTCAGGGAGAAGGGCTATTTATTTTCAGGGATTTGGGGAGAAGGATAATTTATTTTCAGGGTTTGGGGAGAAAGCATAACTTTTTGGGGTTTTAGGGAGCAGGGAGCAGGGGGCTGAGGAAAAATATTTATAGGATAGATAGAAGGGAGCTGGGGAGAAAGGTTAATTTTTTCTTTCAGTGAGCAGGGAGCAAAGACCCAACCTGGGGGGGGGGGGGCTCACAGTTGTGGCATTTTTGTGCAGTCATTATTTCATTTTGTCACAATGTTTAATTCAATCTAATGTGCAAAAGACATAGAAACTACTTAATGTGTAATTCATATCAAATTATGTTTTATCACATGACAATTGAATTGGTTGCTTAGCAACTATGGATTTAAATAATAAGGACCAATACATTAAAATTTATGCAAATTATCTTGAATATACTGATGTCATGTCACATTAGCATAATTGATAATTTTAAAATTTACATAGTTTCATAATTTTTATTTTTATCTTGATATGAGTAAAATGTTGATGAAAGGCGTACATGTAAAATGACATAAACAATAGAAATTATTGCGATCATAGCTAGTTGCGGAATATGTGATTAGATTTGGTATGTTGATAAATGAATTGAGATATTTTTTATGACAAATAGGGTAAGAACTGTGTATCATTTGTTGCAGGACCTAATTTATTTCCTGTGGTTTCTTGGTTAAGCCTTCATCACATCTACATCCAATAAATATGAGAAACTAAACCAGCTCTCGTGTTTCTAAAAACCACCAGCTACATATGTGGCAATGTACAGTGGTCCTCTTTATAAATCCTGCCAATTATGCCCTTGTGGTCAAAAATGGCCCCACCCCAGGGGTCAGTAGCTCCCATAAACTTGCAATTTGAAAACAAAAAAAAAAATCTTCTCCGAAGCCACAAGGCCCGGAGCTTTCACATTTCATATGAAGCAATGTATAATGGTTGTCTTTATAAATCCTGCCAACCATGCCCCTGGGGTCATAAATGGCCCCACCTCAAGGGTCACTTACAATGAGAAAAAAAAATCTTCTCCGAAACCACATGGCCCAGATCTTTCATGTTTTCTGTATAGGAATGTAAAGTGGTCCTCTTTATAAATCCTGCCAATCATGTCCCTGGGGCAAAAAATGGCCCCACCCCGAGGGTTATTAGCTTCCATAGCTTTCAATGGGAAAAACATAAAAAATCGTCTTCTCCGAAGCCACAAGGCCCAGAGCTCTCCTCTGTGTAACACTGTATAAAGGTCCTCTTTATTTATCATGCCAACCATGCCCCAGGGGTCCATTCAGGCCACGCCCAAGGGGCATCATGGGAAAAACATAAAAAATCCTTCAAAACCACAAGGTCCAGAGCTTTCATGTTTGTGTAGCAATGTATAGTGGTCCTCTTTATACATACTGCCAACCGTGTCCCTGGGTCAAAAATGACCCAACCCCAGGGTTCATTAGCTTTCATAGATTTAATATGGGAACAACATAAAAAAAAATATTCTCGGAAACTACCAGGCCTAGAGCTTTCATTTTTTGTATGTCGCAATGTGTAAAGGTCCTCTTTATAAATCTTGCCAATCTTGCGCCTGGGATCCATACAGGCCACGCCCCAGGGGCATCATTATCTGCCAAAGGCTTATAATGGAAATACATGAAAAAATCCAGAAACTGGACTTAATATTTATGAGTCTGAAAACATTGAACCCCAGTTGTTCATCTGCCCCTACCCCACGGCGATATACATGTATATTGCCATAATATTTAAGCATCTCAAAAACCACTTTGCCAATCAAAGACATTTTATTTGAAGCATTTATAGGAAGGGGAAACCTATATGTACATGAAAATCCAGGTCACAGGACCAAGATGGCCACCATGCCCATAAATAATACACCCCCAGCTACTTTTCTATTGTCCAGTTAATGTACTTGTTGGCTCTCAGGTGAGTGATCATTGCCCTTGGGCTACTTGTTTTTCTTATATTTGATAAGAATAGATTGTGGGTTTTGTGTTAGAACTGGAGGTAAGATTTCACTCCCAAAGTCTCATGTAAAATTATTTGTGTTTGTTTCAGAAGTTTACTCCTCCAGAACCAGCGGCCTCATAAAGTTCAAGGGCTAGGGCTATGGTTAGGTATGTGTTATGTGTTATGTGTTTTTTTTTTTTTTTTTTTTTTTTTTTTTCGTCTTTTTATTCAAATGTCACAAGATTATTTCAGCTCATATGAGACTGGCCAATCAGTAGGTGGAGCGAAAACGGGAGAACCCCGACAAAAAAAACCTTCTGACACACCCGCAAGCAGAATTTGGCTTGTCTCACACGTGGCCAGAGCAGAGCTCGAACCCACACCAGACACAGCGGTGAGATGATTGAATGGTTAAGTGCGGTAATGAAATATCAGCGCTCTTAACCACTCGGCCACGGGGGTTAATGTTTGTGTCTAGGTCCAACCAGGGATTTACAATAAAAAATTGCCAGTCAAATGGTTCTTCCAACTCTTCCACAATTCAAGTGAATTGATTTCAAATGAAAGGTGTTTTCACTGATCAATGTATTTTCAAGTTTTTTTAGCTCACCTGAGCCGAAGGCTCACAAGGTAAGCTTATAGTATAGTAGTCGAGCCGGCGTCCTTGCGTCGTCGTTGTCGTCGTCCGTCGTTAACATTTTTAAACGACTTCTCCTCTGAAGCTGCCAGGCCGAATCTTTTCATATTTCACATATAGCATCTACGGATGGTGGGAACGAATATTTGTGTTTTTTATTTCGATCGGATAAGAACTCTGGTTGCTATGGCAACTTATGCTTCCCATAGACTTATAATGGAAAAAAGTGAAAATTGCCAGTTTTTGCTGTCTTGGAGATATTTGAATTTTGTTTTTGCAGAAATGTTTATTGAGTAGTCCTCTACGTTTCATGTGACTTTTGTCCTAATCCTTCATTTTGATTGGTTGAAGGGGCCCCATATAGGGCAAAATTTCGAAAAACATTAAAAAATCTTCTTCTCAGAAACTGTCAAGGGGATGAAGCCTATACTTTGTATACATGTTCCTGCATACAAAAGATGCTTATCTTACTGTTTTTCATGCTAAGTAAATAAGTGTGCATTTACAGAGCCGTTTGGATACATATTTCAATAAAGACACCACAAGACTGTGTTATACTTCTTAGTTTACGGTCAAGAATTAGAAAAACAAAAGGACTTTAAGAATGTAATGAGTTTTTGTGGCAATCTTGTATCTACCTGTCAACTTTATAAACCATTAGCTGAAAAACACAAGTGCCGTAAGTATTCCAGTTGACTTCAAGCGGGAACATAGAAGGGTTTTGCACATCATAGTGGACGCCAATTTTGTCAACTCGGCTTTGTTAAATTTCACAAGAGCAAAACATGTGATACTTACCATCCAAGGACAGAGGATGTGGAACGTCGCATTCGTAACGAACTCGCAGACGCATACGAAACTCCATAATAGCCTGCATTAACATTCCAAGTCGTATCAATAATCACGATTAACAGTTGGGTCCCCGTGACTATGATATTGTCAGGGCTATTGGTGTCATTATTCTATCATTAAGTTCTCTCTGTTTTTGTCTGTAGGTACCTGCTGGAGGATCATGTTTACAGTGGCTATGGCAGGTATGGTGCTGCTCATAGGTGTGAGCCACCATAGCTGCTTTGATCTTTTATAGGCAGTAGCATTGATAAGTGTCATTATTCTATCATTAAGACTAAAGTATACAGGTAAGCTCCTTTGAAAGCAGCAAAAACATTCAAAGTGAGAAGTTGGTCATACTGTACAGTTTCAAGAAGTGAGCCGCCTCTTGGGTAAACCAAAAATTTGGTTTCCAACCAGGTCCGACATAAACCAACCTGTACAGTCACAGAAAAGAGCTAGAATCTTGAAATTTTGTATTTAAGTACAAGAGGAACTGTACTATCCGAGTAGCGAAAACAAAGGCGCTGCTGATCAGCTTCAGCTGATCTGCGCCTTTGTTTTCGCCTAGGCAGATTGTTGGTTTTCCCATGTGGCGGCTCAAATGGATCCCCAAAAGCTACCTTGACCCAATAACTCAGTGTGGTCTCTGGTTAGAGCATCCACTTTGGGAGTAGTATGTCATGGATTTGCAGCCCTGTTTGACTTAACCAAAGGAGAAAATATTAGTATACATGTAAGTGGCTACATGTACCTTGTTTTGTTCATGTACCTTGCTTTGTACATAGAAGCAATTATGTTTAAGCAAAAATAAGAAATAACGGACAATGAACAGAAAACGTTCATTTCTACAGTGAAAAAAATCACAGTTCCTTTCATAAGCATGTTGTTCATGATGCTGTGTGTTTTGTATTGCAGTTGGTCCTACCAGCAATGTGGAACGGGAGGCGACAAAGCAGAAAAAAGGTAGGTCAACAATTATTCACATTGCAAGAAAACAGGTCATCAGTGACCCTGATCAGCTCCAACATAAAAATTAAAAACGAGAGCCTTTAAGAGCTGTGAACATATTCATGAAAAAGGAGATAGGCCATGCCATAGTTTTAGCTACTTAACCTCATAACCTCATACTCTATGTTTGGAAATGTTCACAAGCCCTGGCATGCGTAGGTTTTGCAAATATTTTTGCTAATTAAAACTTCTGGCAAATTAAGACTTGATTTAGTCGGGTCCTACCCTAACATTGCACGGCCCTCAACATTGCGCGGCCCCCAACATTTGGCATGTTAACCACATTTCAAACAATATTGGATAACCAATGCTATTTTTATAGCCTCAACCCTTCAATGTACTATTCTTTAGCTATAATGTATTGGAAAATTCCGGTTTTAAAAGATTGTTTATTCGTCAATATGATTATTTTAGGATGTAAAGCTGTAGACATACAAAAAGTAAATCGATTGTTGTGTCAACTGGGACACTTAAAAGTTTTAAAGTTACTAACGTTTCAAATTAAAAAGAATGCTTAGAGGCCATGGGTAGTGATTCGGTCAGCGGTCATCAGTCTGCGGTCTTTGCAAGCCTTAGGCATATTCCTACCCAATTATTTCGATACAAATTGTTAATTCAGTTTCTAATCTATAAACGACATGCTTTAGACACGATTTCGATTATTGATTATGCCTGTAGTGCCTGTCTATTCTTCATAATAATAATAGTTCGTGGTTTGTATTTAGCGATACACTGCCTTGGTCACTTCAGTAGTTTTTTATGATAACCTTGAAGGTACGAATGAAGCCGAGATGGTCTGATTCTCTTTCTCTTTCTAGTAATCAAGGGCGGGAAAATGATTCGGTATCAATTAAGCATTGCACTGGTTCCTATTCCGAATATATTTACATATAACATAAACCTGATAACGGTAAACCAGCCGATAATGGCAACTATTTTTAGATTATTATTTATAGGCCGTAAATGTTAATAATAACATGAGTAATGCCGTTAAAAGTCTATCGGCCCCATTAACTCTGTGTGTTTAGCATCGGTCTTCTTATCAGACTCTTACCGGTTCGGATCTCGCCGCAATTCATTTTTTTATTATTTTATTTTTCTTTTTTTTTGTTATTATAATAAGTTTCTTTTCTTTCTTCATTTGTTTTTATTCTTCCTTTTTATGGAGTCTATTTAGCAGTACGCTGAAAAAAGTTATTCAATACTGGCGATAACTGGTAGGCCCAGACAGATGAATGTAGCATTATCAAATATTGAATTCTGAAATGATGTATAACCGTATCTTCAATGGCAAAAAGATAAATGACTGGTTGAGGAATTTGAACAAAATTGTGATGCCAAAGTATCTGCTATATCTTGTTTTGTGGAAGCTGTTTCGTTCGCATTGTTGAAATTGTAATTAAGATGGTGATAAGAAGCAGATTTAAATTTTCCGGATATTTTCCTAACCATGTCCCAAACTTTTTAGTGGGTGTTTTATAATTCAAATTCGATACGTATGTTCTCCATGATTTGCGTTTTGCAGACTTTATAGTCCGACGGGTTTTTGCTCTAGAATTCCTATAAGTATTTAA